>JAQPZY010001182.1:1177500-1530000 GCA_029931535.1 Margaritifera margaritifera | reverse complement strand
GTTGTTTGGATAATGGATTAGGGTTGGGGGGGGGGGGGTTGGGGGATAGGAGGAAATGGGGGGGGGTTTGGATGTAGGGGGGGGTTGTATTGGGGATGTGTTTTGGGTGTGATGGATGATTTGGATGGGTTAGGGGGGAGATGTGGGATGTATAGGGTGGAGGTGGGGGGGGGATGGATGTTTGGGAGTAAAGTGTGGGTTTGATTTAGTGTTGTGTAGGGATGGATTAAGATTGGGGGGTGAATGATGGGGGTTGAAGGGGGGGATGATGAAGAGAATGGGGGGGGGGTGGGGGGGGTGTGATGTGGGGGTGATGGAGGTGTGGGGGTTTTTTGGGGGGTGGGGGGGTTTGTGTATGTGAGGGTGGGGATATTATAGTGGTGTAATGGATGAATTGGTTGATAGATGGGGTAGGGATGGGGTATGAATAATGGATATTTTGAGTGTTAGGGTATTTTTGAGTTTGAGGGTTGTAGGGAGATTATTGTGGGTGGTGGGGGTTTATGTTTGGATGTAGTATTTATTTGGTTAGTTTGTTTTTGTTATGGGGAGTGGGATGTGTGGTGAGTTGTTTGGGGTGAAGTGGTGGTTGTTTGTTTGGGGTATGGGGGGGGTGGTTTTTTATGTTTTTTGTGTTTTTTTGGGTTGGGGGGTTTGGTTTGTTGGTGTTTTTTTTGGTTTTGTGTGGGGGGGGGTGGTTGGTAGGGGTGTAGATGTGGTGTATGGGTGGTGAGTTTGAGTGTATTGGTATTTGTGTGGGGGTTGGAGATTTTTGGGGATGGAGAATAATTTATGTGTGTGGAGGGTATATTGGTGATTTGTGGTGTGAGTGATGTGTTAAATGTGTTATGGGGTTTTTTTTTGTGATAGGGATATTTTTTGTGTGTATATGATTTGGTGGGGTGTGTGGTGTTAATGTTTGGGGGGGGGGTTGGATGAGATGGAATATGTGATTATTATTGTATGTAGATGTTGTTGGGGTATGGGTTGGGAATTTGATGAGTATTTTTGGGTGTTTTTGGTATGGTTTTGTGTTATTTGAGTATGATGTGTTTTGGTATGTATGGTGGGGAGGTGGGGGTGGGGGTGTGTTTGTTGGGTGTGGTGGGGTGGGGTGTAGTGTGGGGGGGGTGGGGGGGGGTGTTTGGTGGATTTGTTTTTTGTGGGTGGGTGTGTGGAGGTTGTATGGGGTGAGTTTGATATGTTTGGAGATTATGGAAGGTGGATGATGGATTTTTGAGTTTAATGGATGAGTAGGAGGATGTGTTATGGGGGGTTTGTGTTGTGGTGGGGTGGGGGGTGGTTAGTGTGTGTGGATAGGGGATAGAGGGGAATGATGTATGGTTATATTAGGTATGTTATTGGGGGGGTGTGTTTGGGGAATAGGTGGTGTGGGGATGGGGGATTATAGGAGGGGTATTTTTGAAATGGGGGAGATGGAGGATGGGGAGGTTTAAGGGTTTGTAGGGATTTGTGTTGGGAGTGTGGTAGGAGTTGTGTGTGTGTGAAAGAGGGTGTTGGGGGGGTTGTAGGGGTGTTTTGGGGGTTTTATGGGGTGAATGTGTTGGTGAGATGTGGTAAGGGTTTTTTTATGGGTGTTTAGGGTTGGAGTTGTTTTGGGGGGGTGGGGTAGGGTTGGGGGTTGATTTGGTGATAGGGGAGTTGTGGGTTAGGGGTGGGTGTTTTTTTATGTGGGGTGTAGGGGGTATTGGGAGTGGGGTGTGGGGGTATGTGATATGATATTTGGGGTTATGTGTATTTTTTGGAGGTTGGGGGAGGATGGGTTGTGTGGTTGTTGTTGGGTGAAATTTTTTGATGTGTGGTTTGTGTTATTGGGTTGGGGGTGGGGATGTTGGGGGGGTTTTTGAGGTGAGTGTATATGGGTGGTTGTGGTGGGTTGGGTATGGAAATGTGTGTTTTTTGGATGGTGAGGGGTGTGGGGTATGTGTTTATGAGGGGTTAGTTTTGAGGGTGGTATATTATTGGAGTGTGTTGATAGGGGGGTAAGATTTGGGTATATGGGGGTGGGGGAGGTTGGAAAGGTTTTGTGTTAGTTGGATGATGGGTTGATGTATTTGTGGATGGATGGAGGGGGTGTGGTGGAGGGTGTGTTTTAGTGATTTGGGGTGTATGGTTGTGGGGTTTTATTTTAGGTGGTTTTTTTAATAGGGTTGAGTATGGGGTTTGGTGTGATTTGATTTGGAAAGTTTTTATGTTGATGGTTATGGGGAGGGTTGTTTTGGGGGTTGTTGTGTTGTGTGATGATGGTTGTTTTTGGTTGGTGGTTTTGGTGTTTTATTTTGGTAGGAGGGGTTATGTAGTGTGTGGGTTTTTAGGATGGGGGGTTGGTAATGTGGGTTGGGTGGTATTGTTTTTATAGTTTAAGGAATTTGAAGGGGAGAGGGGTTTGTGTAGGGGATTTAGGTAGTATTGTATAATTGATTATAATAGTGTGTAAGTAGGGATGAAGAGGTATGGAATAATAAGTGTTTTTGAGTGATTTGAGGAATTATGGGGTGATTAGTAGGGTATGAGTTTGTTTGGGGTGTGGATTATTGGGGAAAGATGATTGGTAGATGAGTTTATGTATTTTGGTGTTGTTGTGGAGAAGTTGGGGGAGGTTTTGTTTAGGGAAGGGGGGGGGTATTTTGTTGGGATTAGGTTGTATTTATAGATGTTTGGGTAGGGGTTATGTGATTGATGGGGGAGGGTAAGTTTTTGGATTAGTGGATTTTTAGGGGTATTTGGGATGGATTATTGTATATTAGATTGTTATTAGGGTGATGAGAGTTTTATTTTGTTTTATAGGGGGGGTGTAGGGGATAATTGTAGAGTTGATAGGGGTGATTTGGGTGTTTTATAGGGGGTAGGGTAATGATGGGGGGTGAATTTGTGAAGTTTTATGTTTGGGGTAGGTTTTATGTGTGTGGTGTATAGATGAGTTGTATTTAGATAAATTTATGTTGGATGGAGGATATGATGGAATTGGGTGATAGAAGTGATATGGGATAATGTAATTGTATAGGGGGGATTATGTTTTTGTGAGGTGGAATGGGTATTTTGTATGGAAATTTTTATATTGTTTTTATATGTTGTATTTTGTTTTAGGGGAGGGGGGTTTGAAGGTGGTTATATTAGATGGGGTGGGGGATGGGGGGGGGTAGAGAGTAATAAGGTGGTTATGTGTTGGAGGTTTATGGGGGAGATTTGTGATTTATGTTTGTTTTTGTTTATTTATTTATTTATTTATTATGTGAGTTTTGTTATGTTAGTAGGGGTAGTAGTTGTTTTGTGGTTGGTAGTATGGGGGGTGTTGTTGTTGTTGGGGGTTTGGGTTTTTGTTGTTGTGTTTTGGTGGGTGGGGGGTGGGTTTGTTTTAGGGGGGATGTTAATATTGGGATTGTGTTGTTTTAATGAGAGAGGGGTATATGGGAGGGGATGTAAAGTAGTATGTTATTTTTGATATTGGGATGTTGAGTGTTTGTAGTATGGTGTTTAGTGGTGATTAAATTGTAATTGTATGGTATGGGGGGGGGGGGTATTTTTGGGTATTGGGGGTTGGGTTGGGTTTTTTGTGGGTTTGGGTTTTTTGTTGGTTTGGGGGGGGTGGGTTGGGATGTGGAAGTGGGGGGTTTGGAGTGTTGGGGGTTTGGATTGTTATATTTTGGGAATTTGGGGATGGATGAGTAAGGGTTGTTGTTTAGATGGTGTTAGTTGGGTTTAGGGTGTTAAGGGAAGGTAGGGGGGTATGGATGGTGTAATATTGGATGGGGAAGTGTGTGAGAGTATATGTAGGTTAGGGAATAGGGGGAATTTGAAGTTTTTGATGTGGGAGGGTTTGTGAGGATTTGTGGTTAGAAAGAGATTGGATGGGATTTGGGGTTAAATGGAGGGGTTGGATAGAATTTGATAATTGTGGATAGTGATAGGAAATATAATTGGAATGGTAGATAGGGATAGGGGAATTTTGTATATATGTTATTAATATAGTGTATGGAGAATGTGGAGTTTATTGTTTAATTGGGAAGGGTTTATTGTATTTGTATGTAGTTTTGAGATGTTTTATGATAAAAATATTTTTTGTTTTTTGGTAATTTTTTTAGTATAGGTATATGAGATAGGAAATTGGTATATGGTTGTGTATCCTTAGGTCAGATTTTTTTTAAATGATTTGGAATAAATTTGTTTGTGGATTGAAATGTAGCTGAATTCTGAATTTTGGATTTGATTGTCTTTTTGTTAATGGTATAATGGGGTGTATTTATGTTTTGGATAAAGGTGATTAATTTTAAAGTTGAATGGTGAATTTATTTAATATAAACAATTGAAATAACTGTAGTTAGGTTTAGTTATTTAATGGTATTTAGTTTAAAGGCTCTTTTAGAAGAGAGTTAATTTTTTAAAATATGGTTTATATGGTATTTTAAAAATTGAATTTGGTTTTTTTTGAAATTTTTTTTAGATTATTTGTCAAATAGTTGAATGATATTTATGATTAAAAGTGATATGGTTTTTTAATAAGTTGAAGATTAAACAACCTGTCTATTAGCATCTGAATAATTAGGGGTAGTAACTAAGGTAGTTAGTAATAAAAGTGTAGAGCTAAGGGAATGAATGGTATTGAAGAGTTCGTGAAGTTCTATGATACCAGGGCAGCACACCTTTTCCCAGTTATATAAGGGGGAGAGAGGCTAATTCTTGTACTCTTACGTGCAGTTATTTTAACTGAAACCATGAAAGGGTACACCAAGAAGAAGAAAACTTTCTTTAAACCAGGAAATATTCCACATAACAAAGGGGTCAGATTTCTGACTGATGATAGTTTACCAAGTTCCAGTGCTGCATCTGCTCAAGTGACCAGAAGAATGGATGCAGACAAGTTCTCTCTCATGGCAGTGACGAAGCCGACAGGTGGGGGTCTCCAGTCAGTTGTGGCACCAGACTGTAATGGCACACCTGGGTCTGCTAGAATTCTACGGCCATCATCCAAAGCAAGACTGACCCTGAAAGAGACAGAAGTGAATCAGCATGAGGGGACATGTATGATCTGTATGAATAAAAATGTGGAAATCTGGAGTGATATCATCCATCATCATGGAAATCAAGACAACAGATGTGAAACCTGATTTCAAAATTGCTAATGAAACAAAGTGGGGACTTGCTTGGAAGCATACTATGATGTGTAAAAACTGCAGTTTTAAGTCACCAGAGTATAAGCTGTATGACGAGATAAAAACAGCTAAACCTGGGCCAAATCCTGCTGCTGTAAATATGACATGTCAAGCTGGACTACAGGATACACCAATGGGCAACACCAGGGCTAGATACCTACTTGCAGCCTCTTACATTCCACCACCTAGCAGAACATCTATGCAAAGGGCTTCCAACATTGTAGGTCAAGCTACTGTACAGCTAAATGAAATGGATAAGGCAGACAATGGGCCATCATCCAGTGACTCATCTAAACATGACAGAAAATGATAAGAATATTCTCCTGGAAGTGCTGAAAATGAAACTTTCCTGTGATGTTGTACAAAGACTGCAACTTAATACAAACATGCAGAAATGTGAGGCTGTGAACAGATCAATCAGTGTTTCCGTACCTAAAAATGTCAACTATTCAAGAAACTTTGAGGCAAGAGTGCATTCAACAATACACAGACTCAATAACAGACTTGGATCATCTCTGAAAACAAAAGTAAAACACTTGGGGGTATACTTTCACCAAGTACTCTGAGATCACTGGATCAAATGGATAAAACACTGTACTTACCATCATTTGTATCCAAAGTATCCGGAAAACAGGAAATGTGTACTGGAAAGACAGGGATATATGATACAGGCTCATCTAAGGTACAGAACTCAGCCCAGAACAGGAAGTCATGCTGCACAGTCATTCCAAGGGTGATCACTCCTACGCACAGGTTCACCAGGAGCCAAGGACACTGCAGACAGAAAAGAGGATCTTAGTCCATGTACAAAAGGACAGTGCCCAAAAGACACAATGAAAAACACATAATACAGAAAGGAAAACTGTCGTGGGGAAATCCGTAGGTAACACAACGCATGTTATGTGCAGTTGTGTTACCTGTTACCACCTGATGAGACCTATGGAGAGGTCGAAACAGTTTTCTCAGAATATCAAGACATAAATAAAGAAATAAACAAGCAAACAAACAAACATATTCTAAAATAACATGAACTGACTGCCTGACTGAATGAATTAATGAATGAATGAATGTAGCATTGAATGAATGAATGAATGAATGAATGAATGAATGAAATAGTGTATGTATGATTTAAGATAAAACTGTCATACCAGCATAGTCAAATAAAATAAAGACCAGTCTCTCTTTCTTTCTTTCATCCTCCTTACTCAAAACAAACAATCATATGTTGCTGTAAAGTATCGTCAAAGATGAACTCGCGCTGAAATTCTTGTCAAAGGTTAACCGGCATTCTTGTGAATGGCTGGACTGTAAACAAAGCAACGTGCAATGAGTCACAGATTTCACTTCCGGATCAGCACCAATGCCTCATTACTCACTGTGCACTGTCGCCAAAATACACACAGACAACCACACTATAATGCTCATATTCTAAACAATAACCAATTTCCTTTAAATCAATACTAAGAATGACTAAATCTAATGCATACATCACCACCAAAATGAGAGAGGAAAAAATGATCTAAAAATAGACTCAGACCACATTCGTAGGTACTGAACCGGAAGTATTAATTGTGTCCCGATTCCTATCAGGGTCAGAAATTTTCACCTGAATGGAAAAAAACTAAAATAAAAGTGTCTGAAATACTGCTGCAAAGTTTCAATGAATTTGATGCATGCATATAAATTTTATCTGACACCATTGTATTACAAACAGTATGAATTTCAAATTGGCCGACTGTGAACAATTCACAAAACTTAAAGTTGAATGGTGAATTTATTAATTAAGATAAACACTTGAAATAAACTGTAGTTAGTTTTTAGTCTTCATACAAATCTGGAAATTACTAGAAATTAAACCTGGCTGCTAAACTCTCAGTGGAGAGTCCATTTTAAAATAGGATACATATTTTTATTTAAAAATTTGAATTTAAATTAAATTTTCATGAAAATTTAAAAACTCAAGTTGACAAATTTGGTTCTTTTGCAACATGTCTCCAATCCTTTATCACAAACATCAATGGTTTTCCTTATCAGGTGTGAAGTAATTAAACCAGGGCCTGTCAATAATAGGTAGCACCTGAAATCTGGTGGCATCTGAATACGCTAGTTATTCATGATACCAGGGCAGCACACCTTTTCCCAGTTATATAAGGGGGAGAGAGGCTAATTCTTGTACTCTTACGTGCAGTTATTTTAACTGAAACCATGAAAGGGTACACCAAGAAGAAGAAAACTTTCTTTAAACCAGGAAATATTCCACATAACAAAGGGGTCAGATTTCTGACTGATGATAGTTTACCAAGTTCCAGTGCTGCATCTGCTCAAGTGACCAGAAGAATGGATGCAGACAAGTTCTCTCTCATGGCAGTGACGAAGCCGACAGGTGGGGGTCTCCAGTCAGTTGTGGCACCAGACTGTAATGGCACACCTGGGTCTGCTAGAATTCTACGGCCATCATCCAAAGCAAGACTGACCCTGAAAGAGACAGAAGTGAATCAGCATGAGGGGACATGTATGATCTGTATGAATAAAAATGTGGAAATCTGGAGTGATATCATCCATCATCATGGAAATCAAGACAACAGATGTGAAACCTGATTTCAAAATTGCTAATGAAACAAAGTGGGGACTTGCTTGGAAGCATACTATGATGTGTAAAAACTGCAGTTTTAAGTCACCAGAGTATAAGCTGTATGACGAGATAAAAACAGCTAAACCTGGGCCAAATCCTGCTGCTGTAAATATGACATGTCAAGCTGGACTACAGGATACACCAATGGGCAACACCAGGGCTAGATACCTACTTGCAGCCTCTTACATTCCACCACCTAGCAGAACATCTATGCAAAGGGCTTCCAACATTGTAGGTCAAGCTACTGTACAGCTAAATGAAATGGATAAGGCAGACAATGGGCCATCATCCAGTGACTCATCTAAACATGACAGAAAATGATAAGAATATTCTCCTGGAAGTGCTGAAAATGAAACTTTCCTGTGATGTTGTACAAAGACTGCAACTTAATACAAACATGCAGAAATGTGAGGCTGTGAACAGATCAATCAGTGTTTCCGTACCTAAAAATGTCAACTATTCAAGAAACTTTGAGGCAAGAGTGCATTCAACAATACACAGACTCAATAACAGACTTGGATCATCTCTGAAAACAAAAGTAAAACACTTGGGGGTATACTTTCACCAAGTACTCTGAGATCACTGGATCAAATGGATAAAACACTGTACTTACCATCATTTGTATCCAAAGTATCCGGAAAACAGGAAATGTGTACTGGAAAGACAGGGATATATGATACAGGCTCATCTAAGGTACAGAACTCAGCCCAGAACAGGAAGTCATGCTGCACAGTCATTCCAAGGGTGATCACTCCTACGCACAGGTTCACCAGGAGCCAAGGACACTGCAGACAGAAAAGAGGATCTTAGTCCATGTACAAAAGGACAGTGCCCAAAAGACACAATGAAAAACACATAATACAGAAAGGAAAACTGTCGTGGGGAAATCCGTAGGTAACACAACGCATGTTATGTGCAGTTGTGTTACCTGTTACCACCTGATGAGACCTATGGAGAGGTCGAAACAGTTTTCTCAGAATATCAAGACATAAATAAAGAAATAAACAAGCAAACAAACAAACATATTCTAAAATAACATGAACTGACTGCCTGACTGAATGAATTAATGAATGAATGAATGTAGCATTGAATGAATGAATGAATGAATGAATGAATGAATGAAATAGTGTATGTATGATTTAAGATAAAACTGTCATACCAGCATAGTCAAATAAAATAAAGACCAGTCTCTCTTTCTTTCTTTCATCCTCCTTACTCAAAACAAACAATCATATGTTGCTGTAAAGTATCGTCAAAGATGAACTCGCGCTGAAATTCTTGTCAAAGGTTAACCGGCATTCTTGTGAATGGCTGGACTGTAAACAAAGCAACGTGCAATGAGTCACAGATTTCACTTCCGGATCAGCACCAATGCCTCATTACTCACTGTGCACTGTCGCCAAAATACACACAGACAACCACACTATAATGCTCATATTCTAAACAATAACCAATTTCCTTTAAATCAATACTAAGAATGACTAAATCTAATGCATACATCACCACCAAAATGAGAGAGGAAAAAATGATCTAAAAATAGACTCAGACCACATTCGTAGGTACTGAACCGGAAGTATTAATTGTGTCCCGATTCCTATCAGGGTCAGAAATTTTCACCTGAATGGAAAAAAACTAAAATAAAAGTGTCTGAAATACTGCTGCAAAGTTTCAATGAATTTGATGCATGCATATAAATTTTATCTGACACCATTGTATTACAAACAGTATGAATTTCAAATTGGCCGACTGTGAACAATTCACAAAACTTAAAGTTGAATGGTGAATTTATTAATTAAGATAAACACTTGAAATAAACTGTAGTTAGTTTTTAGTCTTCATACAAATCTGGAAATTACTAGAAATTAAACCTGGCTGCTAAACTCTCAGTGGAGAGTCCATTTTAAAATAGGATACATATTTTTATTTAAAAATTTGAATTTAAATTAAATTTTCATGAAAATTTAAAAACTCAAGTTGACAAATTTGGTTCTTTTGCAACATGTCTCCAATCCTTTATCACAAACATCAATGGTTTTCCTTATCAGGTGTGAAGTAATTAAACCAGGGCCTGTCAATAATAGGTAGCACCTGAAATCTGGTGGCATCTGAATACGCTAGTTATTCATGATACCAGGGCAGCACACCTTTTCCCAGTTATATAAGGGGGAGAGAGGCTAATTCTTGTACTCTTACGTGCAGTTATTTTAACTGAAACCATGAAAGGGTACACCAAGAAGAAGAAAACTTTCTTTAAACCAGGAAATATTCCACATAACAAAGGGGTCAGATTTCTGACTGATGATAGTTTACCAAGTTCCAGTGCTGCATCTGCTCAAGTGACCAGAAGAATGGATGCAGACAAGTTCTCTCTCATGGCAGTGACGAAGCCGACAGGTGGGGGTCTCCAGTCAGTTGTGGCACCAGACTGTAATGGCACACCTGGGTCTGCTAGAATTCTACGGCCATCATCCAAAGCAAGACTGACCCTGAAAGAGACAGAAGTGAATCAGCATGAGGGGACATGTATGATCTGTATGAATAAAAATGTGGAAATCTGGAGTGATATCATCCATCATCATGGAAATCAAGACAACAGATGTGAAACCTGATTTCAAAATTGCTAATGAAACAAAGTGGGGACTTGCTTGGAAGCATACTATGATGTGTAAAAACTGCAGTTTTAAGTCACCAGAGTATAAGCTGTATGACGAGATAAAAACAGCTAAACCTGGGCCAAATCCTGCTGCTGTAAATATGACATGTCAAGCTGGACTACAGGATACACCAATGGGCAACACCAGGGCTAGATACCTACTTGCAGCCTCTTACATTCCACCACCTAGCAGAACATCTATGCAAAGGGCTTCCAACATTGTAGGTCAAGCTACTGTACAGCTAAATGAAATGGATAAGGCAGACAATGGGCCATCATCCAGTGACTCATCTAAACATGACAGAAAATGATAAGAATATTCTCCTGGAAGTGCTGAAAATGAAACTTTCCTGTGATGTTGTACAAAGACTGCAACTTAATACAAACATGCAGAAATGTGAGGCTGTGAACAGATCAATCAGTGTTTCCGTACCTAAAAATGTCAACTATTCAAGAAACTTTGAGGCAAGAGTGCATTCAACAATACACAGACTCAATAACAGACTTGGATCATCTCTGAAAACAAAAGTAAAACACTTGGGGGTATACTTTCACCAAGTACTCTGAGATCACTGGATCAAATGGATAAAACACTGTACTTACCATCATTTGTATCCAAAGTATCCGGAAAACAGGAAATGTGTACTGGAAAGACAGGGATATATGATACAGGCTCATCTAAGGTACAGAACTCAGCCCAGAACAGGAAGTCATGCTGCACAGTCATTCCAAGGGTGATCACTCCTACGCACAGGTTCACCAGGAGCCAAGGACACTGCAGACAGAAAAGAGGATCTTAGTCCATGTACAAAAGGACAGTGCCCAAAAGACACAATGAAAAACACATAATACAGAAAGGAAAACTGTCGTGGGGAAATCCGTAGGTAACACAACGCATGTTATGTGCAGTTGTGTTACCTGTTACCACCTGATGAGACCTATGGAGAGGTCGAAACAGTTTTCTCAGAATATCAAGACATAAATAAAGAAATAAACAAGCAAACAAACAAACATATTCTAAAATAACATGAACTGACTGCCTGACTGAATGAATTAATGAATGAATGAATGTAGCATTGAATGAATGAATGAATGAATGAATGAATGAATGAAATAGTGTATGTATGATTTAAGATAAAACTGTCATACCAGCATAGTCAAATAAAATAAAGACCAGTCTCTCTTTCTTTCTTTCATCCTCCTTACTCAAAACAAACAATCATATGTTGCTGTAAAGTATCGTCAAAGATGAACTCGCGCTGAAATTCTTGTCAAAGGTTAACCGGCATTCTTGTGAATGGCTGGACTGTAAACAAAGCAACGTGCAATGAGTCACAGATTTCACTTCCGGATCAGCACCAATGCCTCATTACTCACTGTGCACTGTCGCCAAAATACACACAGACAACCACACTATAATGCTCATATTCTAAACAATAACCAATTTCCTTTAAATCAATACTAAGAATGACTAAATCTAATGCATACATCACCACCAAAATGAGAGAGGAAAAAATGATCTAAAAATAGACTCAGACCACATTCGTAGGTACTGAACCGGAAGTATTAATTGTGTCCCGATTCCTATCAGGGTCAGAAATTTTCACCTGAATGGAAAAAAACTAAAATAAAAGTGTCTGAAATACTGCTGCAAAGTTTCAATGAATTTGATGCATGCATATAAATTTTATCTGACACCATTGTATTACAAACAGTATGAATTTCAAATTGGCCGACTGTGAACAATTCACAAAACTTAAAGTTGAATGGTGAATTTATTAATTAAGATAAACACTTGAAATAAACTGTAGTTAGTTTTTAGTCTTCATACAAATCTGGAAATTACTAGAAATTAAACCTGGCTGCTAAACTCTCAGTGGAGAGTCCATTTTAAAATAGGATACATATTTTTATTTAAAAATTTGAATTTAAATTAAATTTTCATGAAAATTTAAAAACTCAAGTTGACAAATTTGGTTCTTTTGCAACATGTCTCCAATCCTTTATCACAAACATCAATGGTTTTCCTTATCAGGTGTGAAGTAATTAAACCAGGGCCTGTCAATAATAGGTAGCACCTGAAATCTGGTGGCATCTGAATACGCTAGTTATTCATGATACCAGGGCAGCACACCTTTTCCCAGTTATATAAGGGGGAGAGAGGCTAATTCTTGTACTCTTACGTGCAGTTATTTTAACTGAAACCATGAAAGGGTACACCAAGAAGAAGAAAACTTTCTTTAAACCAGGAAATATTCCACATAACAAAGGGGTCAGATTTCTGACTGATGATAGTTTACCAAGTTCCAGTGCTGCATCTGCTCAAGTGACCAGAAGAATGGATGCAGACAAGTTCTCTCTCATGGCAGTGACGAAGCCGACAGGTGGGGGTCTCCAGTCAGTTGTGGCACCAGACTGTAATGGCACACCTGGGTCTGCTAGAATTCTACGGCCATCATCCAAAGCAAGACTGACCCTGAAAGAGACAGAAGTGAATCAGCATGAGGGGACATGTATGATCTGTATGAATAAAAATGTGGAAATCTGGAGTGATATCATCCATCATCATGGAAATCAAGACAACAGATGTGAAACCTGATTTCAAAATTGCTAATGAAACAAAGTGGGGACTTGCTTGGAAGCATACTATGATGTGTAAAAACTGCAGTTTTAAGTCACCAGAGTATAAGCTGTATGACGAGATAAAAACAGCTAAACCTGGGCCAAATCCTGCTGCTGTAAATATGACATGTCAAGCTGGACTACAGGATACACCAATGGGCAACACCAGGGCTAGATACCTACTTGCAGCCTCTTACATTCCACCACCTAGCAGAACATCTATGCAAAGGGCTTCCAACATTGTAGGTCAAGCTACTGTACAGCTAAATGAAATGGATAAGGCAGACAATGGGCCATCATCCAGTGACTCATCTAAACATGACAGAAAATGATAAGAATATTCTCCTGGAAGTGCTGAAAATGAAACTTTCCTGTGATGTTGTACAAAGACTGCAACTTAATACAAACATGCAGAAATGTGAGGCTGTGAACAGATCAATCAGTGTTTCCGTACCTAAAAATGTCAACTATTCAAGAAACTTTGAGGCAAGAGTGCATTCAACAATACACAGACTCAATAACAGACTTGGATCATCTCTGAAAACAAAAGTAAAACACTTGGGGGTATACTTTCACCAAGTACTCTGAGATCACTGGATCAAATGGATAAAACACTGTACTTACCATCATTTGTATCCAAAGTATCCGGAAAACAGGAAATGTGTACTGGAAAGACAGGGATATATGATACAGGCTCATCTAAGGTACAGAACTCAGCCCAGAACAGGAAGTCATGCTGCACAGTCATTCCAAGGGTGATCACTCCTACGCACAGGTTCACCAGGAGCCAAGGACACTGCAGACAGAAAAGAGGATCTTAGTCCATGTACAAAAGGACAGTGCCCAAAAGACACAATGAAAAACACATAATACAGAAAGGAAAACTGTCGTGGGGAAATCCGTAGGTAACACAACGCATGTTATGTGCAGTTGTGTTACCTGTTACCACCTGATGAGACCTATGGAGAGGTCGAAACAGTTTTCTCAGAATATCAAGACATAAATAAAGAAATAAACAAGCAAACAAACAAACATATTCTAAAATAACATGAACTGACTGCCTGACTGAATGAATTAATGAATGAATGAATGTAGCATTGAATGAATGAATGAATGAATGAATGAATGAATGAAATAGTGTATGTATGATTTAAGATAAAACTGTCATACCAGCATAGTCAAATAAAATAAAGACCAGTCTCTCTTTCTTTCTTTCATCCTCCTTACTCAAAACAAACAATCATATGTTGCTGTAAAGTATCGTCAAAGATGAACTCGCGCTGAAATTCTTGTCAAAGGTTAACCGGCATTCTTGTGAATGGCTGGACTGTAAACAAAGCAACGTGCAATGAGTCACAGATTTCACTTCCGGATCAGCACCAATGCCTCATTACTCACTGTGCACTGTCGCCAAAATACACACAGACAACCACACTATAATGCTCATATTCTAAACAATAACCAATTTCCTTTAAATCAATACTAAGAATGACTAAATCTAATGCATACATCACCACCAAAATGAGAGAGGAAAAAATGATCTAAAAATAGACTCAGACCACATTCGTAGGTACTGAACCGGAAGTATTAATTGTGTCCCGATTCCTATCAGGGTCAGAAATTTTCACCTGAATGGAAAAAAACTAAAATAAAAGTGTCTGAAATACTGCTGCAAAGTTTCAATGAATTTGATGCATGCATATAAATTTTATCTGACACCATTGTATTACAAACAGTATGAATTTCAAATTGGCCGACTGTGAACAATTCACAAAACTTAAAGTTGAATGGTGAATTTATTAATTAAGATAAACACTTGAAATAAACTGTAGTTAGTTTTTAGTCTTCATACAAATCTGGAAATTACTAGAAATTAAACCTGGCTGCTAAACTCTCAGTGGAGAGTCCATTTTAAAATAGGATACATATTTTTATTTAAAAATTTGAATTTAAATTAAATTTTCATGAAAATTTAAAAACTCAAGTTGACAAATTTGGTTCTTTTGCAACATGTCTCCAATCCTTTATCACAAACATCAATGGTTTTCCTTATCAGGTGTGAAGTAATTAAACCAGGGCCTGTCAATAATAGGTAGCACCTGAAATCTGGTGGCATCTGAATACGCTAGTTATTCATGATACCAGGGCAGCACACCTTTTCCCAGTTATATAAGGGGGAGAGAGGCTAATTCTTGTACTCTTACGTGCAGTTATTTTAACTGAAACCATGAAAGGGTACACCAAGAAGAAGAAAACTTTCTTTAAACCAGGAAATATTCCACATAACAAAGGGGTCAGATTTCTGACTGATGATAGTTTACCAAGTTCCAGTGCTGCATCTGCTCAAGTGACCAGAAGAATGGATGCAGACAAGTTCTCTCTCATGGCAGTGACGAAGCCGACAGGTGGGGGTCTCCAGTCAGTTGTGGCACCAGACTGTAATGGCACACCTGGGTCTGCTAGAATTCTACGGCCATCATCCAAAGCAAGACTGACCCTGAAAGAGACAGAAGTGAATCAGCATGAGGGGACATGTATGATCTGTATGAATAAAAATGTGGAAATCTGGAGTGATATCATCCATCATCATGGAAATCAAGACAACAGATGTGAAACCTGATTTCAAAATTGCTAATGAAACAAAGTGGGGACTTGCTTGGAAGCATACTATGATGTGTAAAAACTGCAGTTTTAAGTCACCAGAGTATAAGCTGTATGACGAGATAAAAACAGCTAAACCTGGGCCAAATCCTGCTGCTGTAAATATGACATGTCAAGCTGGACTACAGGATACACCAATGGGCAACACCAGGGCTAGATACCTACTTGCAGCCTCTTACATTCCACCACCTAGCAGAACATCTATGCAAAGGGCTTCCAACATTGTAGGTCAAGCTACTGTACAGCTAAATGAAATGGATAAGGCAGACAATGGGCCATCATCCAGTGACTCATCTAAACATGACAGAAAATGATAAGAATATTCTCCTGGAAGTGCTGAAAATGAAACTTTCCTGTGATGTTGTACAAAGACTGCAACTTAATACAAACATGCAGAAATGTGAGGCTGTGAACAGATCAATCAGTGTTTCCGTACCTAAAAATGTCAACTATTCAAGAAACTTTGAGGCAAGAGTGCATTCAACAATACACAGACTCAATAACAGACTTGGATCATCTCTGAAAACAAAAGTAAAACACTTGGGGGTATACTTTCACCAAGTACTCTGAGATCACTGGATCAAATGGATAAAACACTGTACTTACCATCATTTGTATCCAAAGTATCCGGAAAACAGGAAATGTGTACTGGAAAGACAGGGATATATGATACAGGCTCATCTAAGGTACAGAACTCAGCCCAGAACAGGAAGTCATGCTGCACAGTCATTCCAAGGGTGATCACTCCTACGCACAGGTTCACCAGGAGCCAAGGACACTGCAGACAGAAAAGAGGATCTTAGTCCATGTACAAAAGGACAGTGCCCAAAAGACACAATGAAAAACACATAATACAGAAAGGAAAACTGTCGTGGGGAAATCCGTAGGTAACACAACGCATGTTATGTGCAGTTGTGTTACCTGTTACCACCTGATGAGACCTATGGAGAGGTCGAAACAGTTTTCTCAGAATATCAAGACATAAATAAAGAAATAAACAAGCAAACAAACAAACATATTCTAAAATAACATGAACTGACTGCCTGACTGAATGAATTAATGAATGAATGAATGTAGCATTGAATGAATGAATGAATGAATGAATGAATGAATGAAATAGTGTATGTATGATTTAAGATAAAACTGTCATACCAGCATAGTCAAATAAAATAAAGACCAGTCTCTCTTTCTTTCTTTCATCCTCCTTACTCAAAACAAACAATCATATGTTGCTGTAAAGTATCGTCAAAGATGAACTCGCGCTGAAATTCTTGTCAAAGGTTAACCGGCATTCTTGTGAATGGCTGGACTGTAAACAAAGCAACGTGCAATGAGTCACAGATTTCACTTCCGGATCAGCACCAATGCCTCATTACTCACTGTGCACTGTCGCCAAAATACACACAGACAACCACACTATAATGCTCATATTCTAAACAATAACCAATTTCCTTTAAATCAATACTAAGAATGACTAAATCTAATGCATACATCACCACCAAAATGAGAGAGGAAAAAATGATCTAAAAATAGACTCAGACCACATTCGTAGGTACTGAACCGGAAGTATTAATTGTGTCCCGATTCCTATCAGGGTCAGAAATTTTCACCTGAATGGAAAAAAACTAAAATAAAAGTGTCTGAAATACTGCTGCAAAGTTTCAATGAATTTGATGCATGCATATAAATTTTATCTGACACCATTGTATTACAAACAGTATGAATTTCAAATTGGCCGACTGTGAACAATTCACAAAACTTAAAGTTGAATGGTGAATTTATTAATTAAGATAAACACTTGAAATAAACTGTAGTTAGTTTTTAGTCTTCATACAAATCTGGAAATTACTAGAAATTAAACCTGGCTGCTAAACTCTCAGTGGAGAGTCCATTTTAAAATAGGATACATATTTTTATTTAAAAATTTGAATTTAAATTAAATTTTCATGAAAATTTAAAAACTCAAGTTGACAAATTTGGTTCTTTTGCAACATGTCTCCAATCCTTTATCACAAACATCAATGGTTTTCCTTATCAGGTGTGAAGTAATTAAACCAGGGCCTGTCAATAATAGGTAGCACCTGAAATCTGGTGGCATCTGAATACGCTAGTTATTCATGATACCAGGGCAGCACACCTTTTCCCAGTTATATAAGGGGGAGAGAGGCTAATTCTTGTACTTTTACGTGCAGTTATTTTAACTGAAACCATGAAAGGGTACACCAAGAAGAAGAAAACTTTCTTTAAACCAGGAAATATTCCACATAACAAAGGGGTCAGATTTCTGACTGATGATAGTTTACCAAGTTCCAGTGCTGCATCTGCTCAAGTGACCAGAAGAATGGATGCAGACAAGTTCTCTCTCATGGCAGTGACGAAGCCGACAGGTGGGGGTCTCCAGTCAGTTGTGGCACCAGACTGTAATGGCACACCTGGGTCTGCTAGAATTCTACGGCCATCATCCAAAGCAAGACTGACCCTGAAAGAGACAGAAGTGAATCAGCATGAGGGGACATGTATGATCTGTATGAATAAAAATGTGGAAATCTGGAGTGATATCATCCATCATCATGGAAATCAAGACAACAGATGTGAAACCTGATTTCAAAATTGCTAATGAAACAAAGTGGGGACTTGCTTGGAAGCATACTATGATGTGTAAAAACTGCAGTTTTAAGTCACCAGAGTATAAGCTGTATGACGAGATAAAAACAGCTAAACCTGGGCCAAATCCTGCTGCTGTAAATATGACATGTCAAGCTGGACTACAGGATACACCAATGGGCAACACCAGGGCTAGATACCTACTTGCAGCCTCTTACATTCCACCACCTAGCAGAACATCTATGCAAAGGGCTTCCAACATTGTAGGTCAAGCTACTGTACAGCTAAATGAAATGGATAAGGCAGACAATGGGCCATCATCCAGTGACTCATCTAAACATGACAGAAAATGATAAGAATATTCTCCTGGAAGTGCTGAAAATGAAACTTTCCTGTGATGTTGTACAAAGACTGCAACTTAATACAAACATGCAGAAATGTGAGGCTGTGAACAGATCAATCAGTGTTTCCGTACCTAAAAATGTCAACTATTCAAGAAACTTTGAGGCAAGAGTGCATTCAACAATACACAGACTCAATAACAGACTTGGATCATCTCTGAAAACAAAAGTAAAACACTTGGGGGTATACTTTCACCAAGTACTCTGAGATCACTGGATCAAATGGATAAAACACTGTACTTACCATCATTTGTATCCAAAGTATCCGGAAAACAGGAAATGTGTACTGGAAAGACAGGGATATATGATACAGGCTCATCTAAGGTACAGAACTCAGCCCAGAACAGGAAGTCATGCTGCACAGTCATTCCAAGGGTGATCACTCCTACGCACAGGTTCACCAGGAGCCAAGGACACTGCAGACAGAAAAGAGGATCTTAGTCCATGTACAAAAGGACAGTGCCCAAAAGACACAATGAAAAACACATAGAATTTCAAAAATATCCACCTTTGCAACTTCTATAAGATGTAGAAATACATACATGGTGATAATACTGAGTATCAACCCCATAGGCTCAATACATGTACATTTTTTTTACAAAAATTTTAAAATTTTAATTTTATTTTAAAAATTAATTTAAATTTTAAAAAATATTTAAATTTTTTAAGTTTTAATTTCATAGTTCTATTTTTAAAGTCAATATACACAAAATGTCCAAATTTCATGCATCTACCTTGAATAATAAACTCAGGATAACAATTTAAACTTTTATAACCTTCCTTACTGACAGGCCTTAGACCACAATTCATTTTCCTATATAGTCTCTACATTTGTTTGTCAGTACTGAACTTTCCACTGTGTCCAAATCCTAATAAATCATATGTTGCTGTAAAGTATCTTCAAAGATGAACTCGCGCTGAAATTCTTGTCAAAGGTTAACCGGCATTCTTGTGAATGGCTGGACTGTAAACAAAGCAACGTGCAATGAGTCACAGATTTCACTTCCGGATCAGCACCAATGCCTCATTACTCACTGTGCACTGTCGCCAAAATACACACAGACAACCACACTATAATGCTCATATTCTAAACAATAACCAATTTCCTTTAAATCAATACTAAGAATGACTAAATCTAATGCATACATCACCACCAAAATGAGAGAGGAAAAAATGATCTAAAAATAGACTCAGACCACATTCGTAGGTACTGAACCGGAAGTATTAATTGTGTCCCGATTCCTATCAGGGTCAGAAATTTTCACCTGAATGGAAAAAAACTAAAATAAAAGTGTCTGAAATACTGCTGCAAAGTTTCAATGAATTTGATGCATGCATATAAATTTTATCTGACACCATTGTATTACAAACAGTATGAATTTCAAATTGGCCGACTGTGAACAATTCACAAAACTTAAAGTTGAATGGTGAATTTATTAATTAAGATAAACACTTGAAATAAACTGTAGTTAGTTTTTAGTCTTCATACAAATCTGGAAATTACTAGAAATTAAACCTGGCTGCTAAACTCTCAGTGGAGAGTCCATTTTAAAATAGGATACATATTTTTATTTAAAAATTTGAATTTAAATTAAATTTTCATGAAAATTTAAAAACTCAAGTTGACAAATTTGGTTCTTTTGCAACATGTCTCCAATCCTTGATCACAAACATCAATGGTTTTCCTTATCAGGTGTGAAGTAATTAAACCAGGGCCTGTCAATAATAGGTAGCACCTGAAATCTGGTGGCATCTGAATACGCTAGTTATTCATGATACCAGGGCAGCACACCTTTTCCCAGTTATATAAGGGGGAGAGAGGCTAATTCTTGTACTTTTACGTGCAGTTATTTTAACTGAAACCATGAAAGGGTACACCAAGAAGAAGAAAACTTTCTTTAAACCAGGAAATATTCCACATAACAAAGGGGTCAGATTTCTGACTGATGATAGTTTACCAAGTTCCAGTGCTGCATCTGCTCAAGTGACCAGAAGAATGGATGCAGACAAGTTCTCTCTCATGGCAGTGACGAAGCCGACAGGTGGGGGTCTCCAGTCAGTTGTGGCACCAGACTGTAATGGCACACCTGGGTCTGCTAGAATTCTACGGCCATCATCCAAAGCAAGACTGACCCTGAAAGAGACAGAAGTGAATCAGCATGAGGGGACATGTATGATCTGTATGAATAAAAATGTGGAAATCTGGAGTGATATCATCCATCATCATGGAAATCAAGACAACAGATGTGAAACCTGATTTCAAAATTGCTAATGAAACAAAGTGGGGACTTGCTTGGAAGCATACTATGATGTGTAAAAACTGCAGTTTTAAGTCACCAGAGTATAAGCTGTATGACGAGATAAAAACAGCTAAACCTGGGCCAAATCCTGCTGCTGTAAATATGACGTGTCAAGCTGGACTACAGGATACACCAATGGGCAACACCAGGGCTAGATACCTACTTGCAGCCTCTTACATTCCACCACCTAGCAGAACATCTATGCAAAGGGCTTCCAACATTGTAGGTCAAGCTACTGTACAGCTAAATGAAATGGATATGGCAGACAATGGGCCATCATCCAGTGACTCATCTAAACATGACAGAAAATGATAAGAATATTCTCCTGGAAGTGCTGAAAATGAAACTTTCCTGTGATGTTGTACAAAGACTGCAACTTAATACAAACATGCAGAAATGTGAGGCTGTGAACAGATCAATCAGTGTTTCCGTACCTAAAAATGTCAACTATTCAAGAAACTTTGAGGCAAGAGTGCATTCAACAATACACAGACTCAATAACAGACTTGGATCATCTCTGAAAACAAAAGTAAAACACTTGGGGGTATACTTTCACCAAGTACTCTGAGATCACTGGATCAAATGGATAAAACACTGTACTTACCATCATTTGTATCCAAAGTATCCGGAAAACAGGAAATGTGTACTGGAAAGACAGGGATATATGATACAGGCTCATCTAAGGTACAGAACTCAGCCCAGAACAGGAAGTCATGCTGCACAGTCATTCCAAGGGTGATCACTCCTACGCACAGGTTCACCAGGAGCCAAGGACACTGCAGACAGAAAAGAGGATCTTAGTCCATGTACAAAAGGACAGTGCCCAAAAGACACAATGAAAAACACATAGAATTTCAAAAATATCCACCTTTGCAACTTCTATAAGATGTAGAAATACATACATGGTGATAATACTGAGTATCAACCCCATAGGCTCAATACATGTACATTTTTTTTACAAAAATTTTAAAATTTTAATTTTATTTTAAAAATTAATTTAAATTTTAAAAAATATTTAAATTTTTTAAGTTTTAATTTCATAGGTCTATTTTTAAAGTCAATATACACAAAATGTCCAAATTTCATGCATCTACCTTGAATAATAAACTCAGGATAACAATTTAAACTTTTATAACCTTCCTTACTGACAGGCCTTAGACCACAATTCATTTTCCTATATAGTCTCTACATTTGTTTGTCAGTACTGAACTTTCCACTGTGTCCAAATCCTAATAAATCATATGTTGCTGTAAAGTATCTTCAAAGATGAACTCACGCTGAAATTCTTGTCAAAGGTTAACCGGCATTCTTGTGAATGGCTGGACTGTAAACAAAGCAACGTGCAATGAGTCACAGATTTCACTTCCGGATCAGCACCAATGCCTCATTACTCACTGTGCACTGTCGCCAAAATACACACAGACAACCACACTATAATGCTCATATTCTAAACAATAACCAATTTCCTTTAAATCAATACTAAGAATGACTAAATCTAATGCATACATCACCACCAAAATGAGAGAGGAAAAAAGGATCTAAAAATAGACTCGGACTACATTCGTAGGTACTGAACCGGAAGTATTAATTGTGTCCCGATTCCTATCAGGGTCAGAAATTTTCACCTGAATGGAAAAAAACTAAAATAAAAGTGTCTGAAATACTGCTGCAAAGTTTCAATGAATTTGATGCATGCATATAAATTTTATCGGACACCATTGTATTACAAACAGTATGAATTTCAAAATGGCCAACTGTGAACAATTCACAAAACTTAAAGTTGAATGGTGAATTTATTAATTAAGATAAACACTTGAAATAAACTGTAGTTAGTTTTTAGTCTTCATACAAATCTGGAAATTACTAGAAATTAAACCTGGCTGCTAAACTCTCAGTGGAGAGTCCATTTTAAAATATGATACATATTTTTATTTAAAAATTTGAATTTAAATTAAATTTTCATGAAAATTTAAAAACTCAAGTTGACAAATTTGGTTCTTTTGCAACATGTCTCCAATCCTTGATCACAAACATCAATGGTTTTCCTTATCAGGTGTGAAGTAATTAAACCAGGGCCTGTCAATAATAGGTAGCACCTGAAATCTGGTGGCATCTGAATACGCTAGTTATTCATGATACCAGGGCAGCACACCTTTTTCCAGTTATATAAGGGGGAGAGAGGCTAATTCTTGTACTTTTACGTGCAGTTATTTTAACTGAAACCATGAAAGGGTACACCAAGAAGAAGAAAACTTTCTTTAAACCAGGAAATATTCCACATAACAAAGGGGTCAGATTTCTGACTGATGATAGTTTACCAAGTTCCAGTGCTGCATCTGCTCAAGTGACCAGAAGAATGGATGCAGACAAGTTCTCTCTCATGGCAGTGACGAAGCCGACAGGTGGGGGTCTCCAGTCAGTTGTGGCACCAGACTGTAATGGCACACCTGGGTCTGCTAGAATTCTACGGCCATCATCCAAAGCAAGACTGACCCTGAAAGAGACAGAAGTGAATCAGCATGAGGGGACATGTATGATCTGTATGAATAAAAATGTGGAAATCTGGAGTGATATCATCCATCATCATGGAAATCAAGACAACAGATGTGAAACCTGATTTCAAAATTGCTAATGAAACAAAGTGGGGACTTGCTTGGAAGCATACTATGATGTGTAAAAACTGCAGTTTTAAGTCACCAGAGTATAAGCTGTATGACGAGATAAAAACAGCTAAACCTGGGCCAAATCCTGCTGCTGTAAATATGACGTGTCAAGCTGGACTACAGGATACACCAATGGGCAACACCAGGGCTAGATACCTACTTGCAGCCTCTTACATTCCACCACCTAGCAGAACATCTATGCAAAGGGCTTCCAACATTGTAGGTCAAGCTACTGTACAGCTAAATGAAATGGATATGGCAGACAATGGGCCATCATCCAGTGACTCATCTAAACATGACAGAAAATGATAAGAATATTCTCCTGGAAGTGCTGAAAATGAAACTTTCCTGTGATGTTGTACAAAGACTGCAACTTAATACAAACATGCAGAAATGTGAGGCTGTGAACAGATCAATCAGTGTTTCCGTATCTAAAAATGTCAACTATTCAAGAAACTTTGAGGCAAGAGTGCATTCAACAATACACAGACTCAATAACAGACTTGGATCATCTCTGAAAACAAAAGTAAAACACTTGGGGGTATACTTTCACCAAGTACTCTGAGATCACTGGATCAAATGGATAAAACACTGTACTTACCATCATTTGTATCCAAAGTATCCGGAAAACAGGAAATGTGTACTGGAAAGACAGGGATATATGATACAGGCTCATCTAAGGTACAGAACTCAGCCCAGAACAGGAAGTCATGCTGCACAGTCATTCCAAGGGTGATCCCTCCTACGCACAGGTTCACCAGGAGCCAAGGACACTGCAGACAGAAAAGAGGATCTTAGTCCATGTACAAAAGGACAGTGCCCAAAAGACACAATGAAAAACACATAGAATTTCAAAAATATCCACCTTTGCAACTTCTATAAGATGTAGAAATACATACATGGTGATAATACTGAGTATCAACCCCATAGGCTCAATACATGTACATTTTTTTTACAAAAATTTTAAAATTTTAATTTTATTTTAAAAATTAATTTAAATTTTAAAAAATATTTAAATTTTTTAAGTTTTAATTTCATAGTTCTATTTTTAAAGTCAATATACACAAAATGTCCAAATTTCATGCATCTACCTTGAATAATAAACTCAGGATAACAATTTAAACTTTTATAACCTTCCTTACTGACAGGCCTTAGACCACAATTCATTTTCCTATATAGTCTCTACATTTGTTTGTCAGTACTGAACTTTCCACTGTGTCCAAATCCTAATAAATCATATGTTGCTGTAAAGTATCTTCAAAGATGAACTCACGCTGAAATTCTTGTCAAAGGTTAACCGGCATTCTTGTGAATGGCTGGACTGTAAACAAAGCAACGTGCAATGAGTCACAGATTTCACTTCCGGATCAGCACCAATGCCTCATTACTCACTGTGCACTGTCGCCAAAATACACACAGACAACCACACTATAATGCTCATATTCTAAACAATAACCAATTTCCTTTAAATCAATACTAAGAATGACTAAATCTAATGCATACATCACCACCAAAATGAGAGAGGAAAAAAGGATCTAAAAATAGACTCGGACTACATTCGTAGGTACTGAACCGGAAGTATTAATTGTGTCCCGATTCCTATCAGGGTCAGAAATTTTCACCTGAATGGAAAAAAACTAAAATAAAAGTGTCTGAAATACTGCTGCAAAGTTTCAATGAATTTGATGCATGCATATAAATTTTATCGGACACCATTGTATTACAAACAGTATGAATTTCAAAATGGCCAACTGTGAACAATTCACAAAACTTAAAGTTGAATGGTGAATTTATTAATTAAGATAAACACTTGAAATAAACTGTAGTTAGTTTTTAGTCTTCATACAAATCTGGAAATTACTAGAAATTAAACCTGGCTGCTAAACTCTCAGTGGAGAGTCCATTTTAAAATATGATACATATTTTTATTTAAAAATTTGAATTTAAATTAAATTTTCATGAAAATTTAAAAACTCAAGTTGACAAATTTGGTTCTTTTGCAACATGTCTCCAATCCTTGATCACAAACATCAATGGTTTTCCTTATCAGGTGTGAAGTAATTAAACCAGGGCCTGTCAATAATAGGTAGCACCTGAAATCTGGTGGCATCTGAATACGCTAGTTATTCATGATACCAGGGCAGCACACCTTTTTCCAGTTATATAAGGGGGAGAGAGGCTAATTCTTGTACTTTTACGTGCAGTTATTTTAACTGAAACCATGAAAGGGTACACCAAGAAGAAGAATACTTTCTTTAAACCAGGAAATATTCCACATAACAAAGGGGTCAGATTTCTGACTGATGATAGTTTACCAAGTTCCAGTGCTGCATCTGCTCAAGTGACCAGAAGAATGGATGCAGACAAGTTCTCTCTCATGGCAGTGACGAAGCCGACAGGTGGGGGTCTCCAGTCAGTTGTGGCACCAGACTGTAATGGCACACCTGGGTCTGCTAGAATTCTACGGCCATCATCCAAAGCAAGACTGACCCTGAAAGAGACAGAAGTAAATCAGCATGAGGGGACATGTATGATCTGTATGAATAAAAATGTGGAAATCTGGAATGATATCATCCATCATCATGGAAATCAAGACAACAGATGTGAAACCTGATTTCAAAATTGCTAATGAAACAAAGTGGGGACTTGCTTGGAAGCATACTATGATGTGTAAAAACTGCAGTTTTAAGTCACCAGAGTATAAGCTGTATGACGAGATAAAAACAGCTAAACCTGGGCCAAATCCTGCTGCTGTAAATATGACGTGTCAAGCTGGACTACAGGATACACCAATGGGCAACACCAGGGCTAGATACCTACTTGCAGCCTCTTACATTCCACCACCTAGCAGAACATCTATGCAAAGGGCTTCCAACATTGTAGGTCAAGCTACTGTACAGCTAAATGAAATGGATATGGCAGACAATGGGCCATCATCCAGTGACTCATCTAAACATGACAGAAAATGATAAGAATATTCTCCTGGAAGTGCTGAAAATGAAACTTTCCTGTGATGTTGTACAAAGACTGCAACTTAATACAAACATGCAGAAATGTGAGGCTGTGAACAGATCAATCAGTGTTTCCGTATCTAAAAATGTCAACTATTCAAGAAACTTTGAGGCAAGAGTGCATTCAACAATACACAGACTCAATAACAGACTTGGATCATCTCTGAAAACAAAAGTAAAACACTTGGGGGTATACTTTCACCAAGTACTCTGAGATCACTGGATCAAATGGATAAAACACTGTACTTACCATCATTTGTATCCAAAGTATCCGGAAAACAGGAAATGTGTACTGGAAAGACAGGGATATATGATACAGGCTCATCTAAGGTACAGAACTCAGCCCAGAACAGGAAGTCATGCTGCACAGTCATTCCAAGGGTGATCCCTCCTACGCACAGGTTCACCAGGAGCCAAGGACACTGCAGACAGAAAAGAGGATCTTAGTCCATGTACAAAAGGACAGTGCCCAAAAGACACAATGAAAAACACATAGAATTTCAAAAATATCCACCTTTGCAACTTCTATAAGATGTAGAAATACATACATGGTGATAATACTGAGTATCAACCCCATAGGCTCAATACATGTACATTTTTTTTACAAAAATTTTAAAATTTTAATTTTATTTTAAAAATTAATTTAAATTTTAAAAAATATTTAAATTTTTTAAGTTTTAATTTCATAGTTCTATTTTTAAAGTCAATATACACAAAATGTCCAAATTTCATGCATCTACCTTGAATAATAAACTCAGGATAACAATTTAAACTTTTATAACCTTCCTTACTGACAGGCCTTAGACCACAATTCATTTTCCTATATAGTCTCTACATTTGTTTGTCAGTACTGAACTTTCCACTGTGTCCAAATCCTAATAAATCATATGTTGCTGTAAAGTATCTTCAAAGATGAACTCACGCTGAAATTCTTGTCAAAGGTTAACCGGCATTCTTGTGAATGGCTGGACTGTAAACAAAGCAACGTGCAATGAGTCACAGATTTCACTTCCGGATCAGCACCAATGCCTCATTACTCACTGTGCACTGTCGCCAAAATACACACAGACAACCACACTATAATGCTCATATTCTAAACAATAACCAATTTCCTTTAAATCAATACTAAGAATGACTAAATCTAATGCATACATCACCACCAAAATGAGAGAGGAAAAAAGGATCTAAAAATAGACTCGGACTACATTCGTAGGTACTGAACCGGAAGTATTAATTGTGTCCCGATTCCTATCAGGGTCAGAAATTTTCACCTGAATGGAAAAAAACTAAAATAAAAGTGTCTGAAATACTGCTGCAAAGTTTCAATGAATTTGATGCATGCATATAAATTTTATCGGACACCATTGTATTACAAACAGTATGAATTTCAAAATGGCCAACTGTGAACAATTCACAAAACTTAAAGTTGAATGGTGAATTTATTAATTAAGATAAACACTTGAAATAAACTGTAGTTAGTTTTTAGTCTTCATACAAATCTGGAAATTACTAGAAATTAAACCTGGCTGCTAAACTCTCAGTGGAGAGTCCATTTTAAAATATGATACATATTTTTATTTAAAAATTTGAATTTAAATTAAATTTTCATGAAAATTTAAAAACTCAAGTTGACAAATTTGGTTCTTTTGCAACATGTCTCCAATCCTTGATCACAAACATCAATGGTTTTCCTTATCAGGTGTGAAGTAATTAAACCAGGGCCTGTCAATAATAGGTAGCACCTGAAATCTGGTGGCATCTGAATACGCTAGTTATTCATGATACCAGGGCAGCACACCTTTTTCCAGTTATATAAGGGGGAGAGAGGCTAATTCTTGTACTTTTACGTGCAGTTATTTTAACTGAAACCATGAAAGGGTACACCAAGAAGAAGAAAACTTTCTTTAAACCAGGAAATATTCCACATAACAAAGGGGTCAGATTTCTGACTGATGATAGTTTACCAAGTTCCAGTGCTGCATCTGCTCAAGTGACCAGAAGAATGGATGCAGACAAGTTCTCTCTCATGGCAGTGACGAAGCCGACAGGTGGGGGTCTCCAGTCAGTTGTGGCACCAGACTGTAATGGCACACCTGGGTCTGCTAGAATTCTACGGCCATCATCCAAAGCAAGACTGACCCTGAAAGAGACAGAAGTGAATCAGCATGAGGGGACATGTATGATCTGTATGAATAAAAATGTGGAAATCTGGAATGATATCATCCATCATCATGGAAATCAAGACAACAGATGTGAAACCTGATTTCAAAATTGCTAATGAAACAAAGTGGGGACTTGCTTGGAAGCATACTATGATGTGTAAAAACTGCAGTTTTAAGTCACCAGAGTATAAGCTGTATGACGAGATAAAAACAGCTAAACCTGGGCCAAATCCTGCTGCTGTAAATATGACGTGTCAAGCTGGACTACAGGATACACCAATGGGCAACACCAGGGCTAGATACCTACTTGCAGCCTCTTACATTCCACCACCTAGCAGAACATCTATGCAAAGGGCTTCCAACATTGTAGGTCAAGCTACTGTACAGCTAAATGAAATGGATATGGCAGACAATGGGCCATCATCCAGTGACTCATCTAAACATGACAGAAAATGATAAGAATATTCTCCTGGAAGTGCTGAAAATGAAACTTTCCTGTGATGTTGTACAAAGACTGCAACTTAATACAAACATGCAGAAATGTGAGGCTGTGAACAGATCAATCAGTGTTTCCGTATCTAAAAATGTCAACTATTCAAGAAACTTTGAGGCAAGAGTGCATTCAATAATACACAGACTCAATAACAGACTTGGATCATCTCTGAAAACAAAAGTAAAACACTTGGGGGTATACTTTCACCAAGTACTCTGAGATCACTGGATCAAATGGATAAAACACTGTACTTACCATCATTTGTATCCAAAGTATCTCTCGATGTCGATCATGGGTGATGAAGATCATGCTCTCGATGACGCTCATGGTTGATGAAGATCTAGAAGATGACGCTCTCGATGAAGATCTAGAAGATGACGCTCTCGATGATGATCATGGATGATGAAGATCTAGAAGATGATGCTCTCGATGAAGATCTAGAAGATCTTGCCATGCTAATTGTGATACCATGTCTTGCCATGCTATTGTGATGCCTATGTCTTGCCATGCTGACTGTGATACCTATGTCTTGCCATGCTGATTGTGATACCCATGTCTTGCCATGCCATTACAATGATACCCATGTCTTGCCATGCTGATTGTGATACCCATGTCCTGCCATGCTGATTGTGATACCTATGTCTTGCCATGCTGATTGTGATACCCATGTCCTGCCATGCTGATTGTGATACCTATGTCTTGCTATGCTGATTCTGATACCTATGTCTTGCTATGCTGATTGTTATACCCATGTCTTGCCATACCATTACAATGATACCCATGTCTTGCCATGCTGATTGTGATACCCATGTCCTGCCATGCTTATTGTGATACCTATGTCTTGCCATGCTGATTGTGATACTTATGTCTTGCCATGCTGACTGTGATACCCATGTCTTTTAATGCTATTGTGATACCTATGTCTTGCCATGCTATTGTGATGCCTATGTCTTGCCATGCTGACTGTGATATCTATGTCTTGCCATGCTAATTGTGATACCTATGTCTTGCCATGCTGACTGTGATACCCATGTCTTGCCATGCTATTGTGATGGCTATGTCTTGCCATGCTGACTGTGATACCTATGTCTTGCCATGCTGATTGTGATACCCATGTCTTGCCATGCCATTACAATGATACCCATGTCTTGCCATGCTAATTGTGATACCATGTCTTGCCATGCTATTGTGATGGCTATGTCTTGCCATGCTGACTGTGATACCTATGTCTTGCCATGCTGATTGTGATACCCATGTCTTGCCATGCCATTACAATGATACCCATGTCTTGCCATGCTGATTGTGATACCCATGTCCTGCCATGCTGATTGTGATACCTATGTCTTGCCATGCTGATTGTGATACCCATGTCCTGAAATTGCTGATTGTGATACCTATGTCTTGCTATGCTGATTCTGATACCTATGTCTTGCTATGCTGATTGTTATACCCATGTCTTGCCATACCATTACAATGATACCCATGTCTTGCCATGCTGATTGTGATACCCATGTCCTGCCATGCTTATTGTGATACCTATGTCTTGCCATGCTATTGTGATACCTATGTCTTGCCATGCTATTGTGATGCCTATGTTTGGCCATGCCATTACAATGATACCCATGTCTTGCCATGCTAATTGTGATACCATGTCTTGCCATGCTATTGTGATGCCTATGTCTTGCCATGCTGACTGTGATACCTATGTCTTGCCATGCTGATTGTGATACCCATGTCTTGCCATGCCATTACAATGATACCCATGTCTTGCCATGCTGATTGTGATACCCATGTCCTGCCATGCTGATTGTGATACCTATGTCTTCCCATGCTGATTGTGATACCCATGTCCTGCCATGCTGATTGTGATACCTATGTCTTGCTATGCGATTCTGATACCTATGTCTTGCTATGCTGATTGTTATACCCATGTCTTGCCATACCATTACAATGATACCCATGTTTTGCCATGCTGATTGTGATACCCATGTCCTGCCATGCTGATTGTGATACCTATGTCTTGCCATGCTGATTGTGATACCTATGTCTTGCCATGCTGATTGTGATACCCATGTCTTGCCATGCTAATTGTGATACCATGTCTTGCCATGCTATTGTGATGCCTATGTCTTGCCATGCTGACTGTGATACCTATGTCTTGCCATGCTGATTGTGATACCCATGTCTTGCCATGCTGATTGTGATACCCATGTCTTGCCATGCTGATTGTGATACCCATGTCTTGCCATGCTGATTGTGATACCTATGTCTTGCCATGCTGATTGTGATACCTATGTCTTGCCATGCTGATTGTGATACCCATGTCTTGCCATACCATTACAATGATACCCATGTCTTGCCATCCTGATTGTGATACCCATGTCCTGCCATGCTTATTGTGATACCTATGTCTTGCCATGCTGATTGTGATACCTATGTCTTGCCATGCTGATTGTGACACCCATGTCTTGCCATGCCATTACAATGATACCCATGTCTTGCCATGCTGATTGTGATACCCATGTCCTGCCATGCTGATTGTGATACCTATGTCTTGCTATGCTGATTGTGATACCTATGTCTTGCCATGCTGATTGTGATACCCATGTCTTGCCATACCATTACAATGATACCCATGTCTTGCCATGCTGATTGTGATACCCATGTCCTGCCATGCTTATTGTGATACCTATGTCTTGGCATGCTGATTGTGATACTTATGTCTTGCCATGCTGACTGTGATACCCATGTCTTTTAATGCTATTGTGATACCTATGTCTTGCCATGCTATTGTGATGCCTATGTCTTGCCATGCTGACTTGAATATCTATGTCTTGCCATGCTAATTGTGATACCTATGTCTTGCCATGCTGACTGTGATACCCATGTCTTGCCATGCTATTGTGATACCACGTACAACAGTCTACGTCACAAGACGGGACAAGACAAGACACACAAAACATGTAACACACATTAACAAATGCAATTACACAAGCACAGACAACAGGGTACGGCACAGGATGGGACAAAACAAGACAAGACACACAACACATGTAACACCAACAAATGCATACACACAAGCACAGACAACAGGGTACGGCACAGGAAGGGACAAGACAGACAAGACATGTAACACACCAACAGATGCATACACCCAAGCACAGACAACAGGGTACGGCACAGGACGGGACAAGACAAGACACACAAAACATGTAACACACCAAAAAATGCATACACACAAGCACAGACAAGAGGATACGGCACAGGACGGGACAAGACACACAAGACATGTAATACACCAACAAATGTATACACACAAGCACAGACAACAGGGTAAGGCACAGGATGGGACAAGACAAGACGCACAAGACATGTAACACACCAACAAATGCATACACACAAGCACAGACAACAGGGTACGGCACCGGACGGGACAAGACACACAAGACATGTAACACACGAACAAATGCATACACACAAGCACAGACAACAGGGTACGGCACATGACGGGACAAGACAAGACACACAAGACATATAACACACCAACAAAAGCATATACACAAGCACAGACAACAGGGAACGGCACAGGATGGGACAAGACAAGACAAGACACACAAGACATGTAACACACCAACAAATGCATACACACAAGAAGAAGAAAAAAGGGTACGGTACAGGACGGGACAAGACAAGACAAGACACAAGACATGTAACACACCAACAAAAAATGCATACACACAAGCACAGAAAACAGGGTACGGTACAGGACGGGACAAGACAAGACACAAGACATGTAACACATTAGCAAATGCAATCACACAAGCACAGACAACAGGGTACGGCACAGGACGGGACAAGACACACAAGACATGTAACACACCAACAAATGCATACACACAAGCACAGACAACAGGGTACGGCACAGGACGGGACAAGACACACAAGACATGCAACACACCAACAAATGCATACACACAAGCACAGACAACAGGGTACGGCACAGAACGGGACAAGACAAGACACACAAGACATGTAACACCAACAAATGCATACACACAAGCATAGATAACAGGGTACAGCACAGGACAGGACAAGACAAGACAAGAGACACAAGACATGTAACACAAACAAATGCATATACACAAGCACAGACAACAGGGTACGGCACAGGACTGGACAGGACAAGACATTCTCGCGTGTCTGTCTTCTCCTGTCCTGTCCCATATCATACCATTAAGTCTTTTCTTACCCTGTCCCTTGCCATGTTGTGGGACACAAGACAAGTTGGCACACGATGGGACAGCACAGGACAATACACAATGGCACAGCACAGGACAAGACAACACAAGACGGCACAGCATGGCAAAGGATAGGATAACACAAGACAGCCTGGCATGAGATGGGACAGGACGGGACAAGGCAAGATACAAATCACATGAAACACACCAACAAATGCATACACACAAGCACAGACAACAGGGTACGGCACAGGATGGGACAAGACAAGACACAAGACATGTAACACACCAACAAATGCATACACACAAGCACAGACAACACGGTACGGCACCGGACGGGACAAGACACACAAGACATGTAACACACCAACAAAAGCATACACACAAGCACAGACAACAGGGTACGGAACAGGATGGGACAAGACAAGACAAGACACACAAAACATGTAACACACTAACAAATGCATACACACAAGCACAGAAAACAGGGTACGGTACAGGACGGGACAAGACAAGACAAGACACAAGACAAGTAACACACCAACAAAAAATGCATACACACAAGCACAGACAGCAGGGTACGGCACAAGACAAGACACACAAGACATGTAACACATTAACAAATGCAATCACACAAGCACAGACAACAGGGTACGGCACAGGACTGGACAGGACAAGACATTCTCGCGTGTCTGTCTTCTCCTGTCCTGTCCCATATCATACCATTAAGTCTTTTCTTACCCTGTCCCTTGCCATGTTGTGGGACACAAGACAAGTTGGCACACAATGGGACAGCACAGGACAATACACAATGGCACAGCACAGGACAAGACAACACAAGACGGCACAGCATGGCAAAGGATAGGATAAGACAAGACAGCCTGGCATGGGATGGGACAGGACGGGACAAGGCAAGACACAAATGACATGAAACACATCAACAAATGCATACACACAAGCACAGACAACAGGGTACGGCACAGTACGGGACAAGAGAAGACAAGACACACAAGACATGAAATACACCAACAAATTCATACACACAAGCACAGACAACAGGGTACGGCACAGGACGGGACAAGACAAGACAAGACACAAGACATGTAACACACAAACAAATGCATACACACAAGCACAGAAAACAGGGTACGGTACAGGACGGGACAAGACAAGACAAGACACAAGACATGTAACACACCAACAAAAAATCCATACACACAAGCACAGACAGCAGGGTACGGCACAGGACGGGACAAGACAAGACACACAAGACATGTAACACATTAACAAATGCAATCACACAAGCACAGACAACAGGGTACGGCACAGGACGGGACAAGACACACAAGACATATAACACACCAACAAATGCATACACACAAGCACAGACAACAGGGTACGGCACCTGACAGGACAAGACACACAAGACATGCAACACACCAACAAATGCATACACACAAGCACAGACAACAGGGTACGGCACAGGACGAGACAAGACAAGACAAGACACACAAGACATGTAACACATTAACAAATGCATATACACAAGCATACATAACAGGGTACGGAACTCGACGGGACAAGACAAGACAAGACACACAAGACATGTAACACACCAACAAATGCATACACACAAACACAGACAACAGGGTACGGGACAAGACAAGACAAGACAAGACACACAAGACATGTGACACACCAACAAATGCATACACACAAGCACAGACAACAGGGTACGGCACAGGACGGGACAAGACACACAAGACATGAAACACACCAACAAATGCATACACACAAGCACAGACAACAGGGTACGGCACAGGACGGGACAAGACAAGACAAGACACACAAGACATGTAACACACAAACAAATGCATACACACAAGCACAGACAAGAGGGTACGGGACAAGACAAGACAAGACACACAAGACATATAACACACGAACAAATGCATACACACAAGCACAGACAAGAGGGTATGGCACAGGACGGGACAAGACAAGACAAGACACATAGACATGTAACACACCAACAAATGCATACACACAAGCACAGACAACAGGGTACGGGACAAGACAAGACAAGAGACACAAGACATGTAACACACCAACAAATGCATACACACAAGCACAGACAACAGGGTACGGCACAGGACGGGACAAGACAAGACACACAAGACATGTAACACACCAACAAATGCATACACACAGGCACAGACAACAGGGTACGGCACAGGACAGGACAAGACAAGACACACACAAGACTAATGTAACACACAAACATATGCATACACACAAGCATACACACAGGCACATATCTCCATACAGGCAGACATACATACCCAAGGTCCACAGCCTGGAAGAGAGAGCTTTGATGAGGCACCAGACACACTTCTTCCCCACTGAAATCTCCCTCTACATCAGCAACCATCCCTGACGATGGTCCGACTGTCTGGACTGTGAAGTCCAGATTGGTACCTAAAATCGCCAGGTCAGACAGTTCAAAACCAGCTGATGCTTCGGATGCACTTTCTGCTTCCGACTCCAGAGTCACAGTAAGTGGATCCTCCAGAATCACCTCTGAGACAGGGGAGGGGTCTGACAGGGGGTCAGGGAGATCCAGCAAAGGGAGGACATCAACCACAGTCTCTGCATCCCTTGCCAGTTCTGGAGTCTGCATCTGAAAAACATTGTAAAAGTTTATTAGCACAAGGAGATGTAGAGCCACTCAGCTGTTGGTTACTAATGATAGTATCAGAGCAAAAAGCAGAGACATGATCAGAGTTTCTGATGCCATGTTTGCAATGTGAACAAAGTCCTTATGCACAACTGTAAGATCAATATTGGGTCTTATTCCGATGGGCACAAGTTAGACAGGTGTCTGTTATATAAAAGGACATTAATAAAAGAATTTTTACTGGGGATTAACAAATGTTCATTTTTAACATGTGTTTGTTATATTGAGGTGTCTGCTATGGCAGGTTGCACTGTAGTTACATTGTCCACATGCAAAATTAAATGTCCCTTTGTGAATGAAAACAAGTTTCTATTTGATCTAATAATCCTGTACTCTTGTAATGTTCATTTCTTTATTCTCTTTGGGTAAATCACAGTATTTGGCCTTTTTGCAGCTTTTACATGTTATATCAGCATAGAAGCCACAGCTGTGGCCTAAAATACAATCTTAATGTCCAGAAACATATGGGGGTGCATGCTGTAGGTGTTTCCTAGTTTCAGTTCTTTTCAAAAATTACATTTCTTTCCAACACCTGTGAATACACCCCCAAAATGGCCATTTTTTACCGTTATGCTGTTGCACTGAAAAATATTTTATTTTTCAACAAAGAATATTATTATTTCCTTATATTAGCAGAACAGTGTTGTCAGTATTCTTACAGAAAATTTCATCACAAATATTTTAATGTATTTGTTGAAAGTAAAGGTAGAAAATTGGTGGATATATCAATAAAAATGTGGAACCTATACTTTGTTATGCTTTTTTATATTCTTGTTACCCTCTTCAAGTTATGTCTGTAATTATTAGGAAAGATTTCATATTATTTTACTGAATTTCATATATAAAAGTTAAACTATAGTTATAAATGCTGCAGAAACCAAAGAAATGTCAGATTGGAGTCTTAATTTTTTTTTTTACTGAGTATCCACTGAAATAAAACCTGGTGCGGAAAAATTTGTAGAGTCCGTAACCACTCACAATTTTCCTATTTTGAAGACACTCACAACAGTTTTATTAATTTTGGTTAACATACTGTGGGTATGGTTTCAAAAATATACAAGTCATGGATATATTTTTCATTACAAATTTCCTGATGGACAAAACGTGGTTACGGGCACTATAAAAAACTGTAGTGTCCGTAACCTGAAAATATATGTAATAGTTCTGGAGCCATTTTTCAAAACTTTAACCATATCAAACTAAAACTTTCCATATCATTAGTATTGCATCATCTTTGGCTGAAAATATTCCATGTTACAGGATGATGCAACAATTTCCTTATGCAATATTGCATCATTAATTGTTTGTCTGCAAAAAAGAAAAATAAGTCCTTTGTATTTGCATCCAAGAAGTACATTCCAGCAGCCTTGGCTTCAACAGAGTCACTTGGAAGCATGGAGGGATTCCTCAACATCATTACGGACAAGAAATTATCTGTCAAAGTTGAAATAATGGTAAGTATGAAAGTGAAATACTGTACCAATATTTTCTGTAGAGTCCATAACCTATATTAGGCAAATGAGATATCAATGTTTTATGTCATTATTATGCTCGAATACAGCACTTTTTATGTTAAACTGTCCTTTATCATACCAATCTTAAATACTTAAGTCAATACTTTTTGCTAAATTAAATTTTGTTTGATTATTGAATTAAAAATAGCAAAATTTAATGAAAAGTTAGAATAAAAGTAATTATGTCCTATTTTTCCCCATTTAGTACACTTTCAATCTTTCCTTCAGAATAATTATATGACTGTTTTCAATATATGCACAAACTAACCGACACTAAAGGGTTTCAAATATGTGTACATATCGATGATAATACGATACAAAAAGATTACGGACACTACGCATTGTAAACATGTAAGTTTTAAATGTTCATACTATAATACACATATGTATTAAATGGTCATACTGACATAAAAGCCCTACCTAAACAAGATTTCTTTTCTGCAAAAGGGTTTTGATGAGTAAAATGTTTTAATTCCTATAAATCCTGAGAAGTCTATTAAAAAGCTTGACATTGTTGGTATTATATTAATAAGTAGACACAAATATTTGCAAATGAAAGTGCAAGTAATAACCTCTTGGTTACACATGACACAGGTTAATGATATTAATAACTGGTAATGCAGAAGCACTATGTTAAGACACAACTTCAGTTTGATAATGATACAGATTTCTAATTCAGGTTGATTTTTTTCCTCAACAGTATCCAATATGGATTTAAGATCATCCAAACTATCCGGAAACCATGAAGCTGGTGGGCATATCGAGAGGGAAAAAACCAGAAACAGATGATGTAATGAAAAGAAGAAAAAATGCCATGAAAGTGAAAGCCTGGAGGGCAAAACAAAAGTTAGACAAATCCAGAGATGAAGAATTGAAGGAAAGGGACAGAGAAAGAAAGAAAAGAGCAAGGCAAGAAGAAAAAGAAACAACCAAGTCCTGTCCAGAGAAGCTACAATTACTTAAACAGCGAAAACGCAATGAAATGCAACAGTACAGAGAAAAGGTCAAAAACAAGAAAACATTATTGCAGGGCAACAATAAGTCTGCAGACAGAACAAACAATACCCAGAAGAACAGCTGAAAACTAAGAGACAGACATCACTTCTGGAAAAGAAAACAGCTGTTCAAAGAACCCAAATATGGAGATTGAGAGTCCAACTGAAAGGAAGTGAGCAGGGTTCGTCAAAAAACTCGGAACTAGATCTTCCCAGTTTGTCACAGCAAGATGGGAATATCTTTTCTACCAGATATTCCAAATACAGAAGTCTGAGGAAAGTGAAATCAGCTCTTCCAAAAACTCCAAAGAGAAAAGCTGAAGCATTAAAATATTTGATTAACTCTCCATCTACCTCAAAGATTCTCACACAACAGAATGTTATTGCAAGTCCAGAATGCAGAAGAAAAATTGAAGTAGCAGACACAATACTTAAAATAATTCAGGAAAGTCTAACTGAAGTGAAAGAGCCAAAGCAAAAGAGAGCGACAAAAGGAATGCATATAACATCATTCGTGGAGCTGTAATTAAGAGGGGCCCCTTTGGGACAAACACAGTGCTAAAGAAACACCTCAATTTGTTTGCATATATTCATTAAACACTTAATTTCATAAGTTTAGCATTATACTGATAGCTTGTCGTTATAATTTGATATGAAAGGTTCATAATTTCAGTATTGCAAGACTGTTAATGGGCTCTAGTTAATAACAAATGTACCAATCTTCCAAGATTTCATTATCTTTTTCAATTTCTGTTTAATGATAAAGGAATGAAAGAGATTATTTAAGCAGAACATGTCAAAATAAGTTTATTCATTTCGTGAATTATGTAGTGTCCGTAACTGTTTGGACCTTTATCTGGTACATTAATTTAATTTTTTTCATATGCAGTTCTGGAACTAGAACATGTGGTTGATTATTGCCTATAGGTTCAAACAACAATATATAAGCAATATTTTCCATTTCCCTTGACCTTGTTAGTATATTCTGATAAAGTTATGCTCCGTTAAAATAGTGTTTCAGCAGGTGTTGAAGAGAGAGTAAGGTTTTATTCGCCTATGACCTATCTAGTCACATAAAAGTTATTATTTCTGTTTGTTTATGAGTTCAAGTTTGTTATACTACAAAAAATTAAATGTTCAAGTGAAAACCATGACTGACTTTGCTTGTTATATTCACCCTGTAGTGTCCGTAACCAGAACCTACTCTACCTCCAGCAAACAAGAAAAAAATAAACTTGCCATTTTCTCTTCAATAAACCATTAAATTTTCAGAGGTTTAAAGTGTCGAACTTCCAAAATCAGGTTGTTTCAACAGAATTCTGTGAAGTTGAAATTTGACCCCCATGTTCAACACATCTGGGCCAAATACCGTGATTTACCCATCTTGTCTATTCTCATTTCTTTGCGCATTGATATATTTTGTAATTCCCCTATTTGCCTCTTTTCTTGTACATTCATTATTATTTTGTTAATTCATTCATTTGTTCACATATTTACTCTCTGACTCTGCTCCTATGTGTATTTGTTTGTACAGTCCTTCCAGTACAGAAAAATCTCGCCTATTCACACGAGCTGCCCATAAGCTGCACATGAGAAACTTGTTAGCAATGCGTGTAAATTGGGTAGATTTTGCAAGCTCATTTGTGCAGTTTGTTAGATCTTGTGAGCCATTGAAAAACTAACCAAATTTTCTCATGTGCAGATTTTGCTCAGGTGAGAATTTGAATGTTCACATCAGAAAGTTTAACTTAGAAAACATTTTTTCACCATTACATCGGACTATGTTTGAAAATAAGGCAGAGTTCTAATTTCTCATTCTAGTTATCTTTTTTAAAGGATAACCAGCAAAATTGCCAACTGAATTAGATCATTATTGGAAGTCTAAGTAAAATTAATCCGAAAAACTCAACTGTCCACAAAACCCGAGACTGTAATGACAACACACATTAGACTCGGGTACAATCTTAACATCGTGATAATTGAAACTTCCTTCATGGAAAAATATTTGCATGAACTTCATTAAAACTATATATTGCATGAAACATCTAAATTTCAGTTGTTGTTGAGGGGTTTATTTAATTGGACAATCCTAAGTTATCGGAAGCATTAAAGCAATTTCTTGATCATCAAATATTTAAGACTAGTAAATGTGATTCTTTGATTTTTTAACTATATATTTTGAATAAAAGTTGCTAAAATCTTTACATGCAAAAGCTGGTGAAACCCATGTTTGCTAGTCACTGGAAAAAACTTGAATGCCGAACAGCTTCAGCTAGTTATATGTACAATAGGTATCTTGGTACAATGTAAATAATGTAGAACTACATGAAACAGGGGGGTGGGGGTGGATGTTCACAGAGATGCTGCCAGAAATTTTCTTAAGAGGGGGAGGTCCCCTACACCTACCCTCACTGGGGGGGGGGGGATCATCGGGGGAGGGGGGCAAGGGTAAACTAAGCTGAATGGTAGAAGATGGGTGACAACATTATTATAAGGTGTAGAAACACCTAATTTAAAACAAGCATTTAATGATTTTGAATCACTTCTTTGACAATAAATGTATAAGGTAGCTGCATACCTAATTGTTGCTCAGCTGGTAAATATTCTTCTTTGTTTCTTATCACTGCCCTTCAAATATGGCTTTGCAAACTGAAAATAATTTACTGGACCACACACATCTGTATAGTCATCAGTTTATTTATTGTTTCAGATGTTAGCCCAATGGCCTTTGAAACTCTATCACTGTAGTAGGAAAATGTCAGAATATCTAGGGGGAAAAAAATACTTAATCCGAATTATATATCTTTATAGGATTTTATTTTGTTTTGTTCTCAGATATTCTGACATTTTCTTACTACAGTGATAGAGTTTCAAAGGCCATTGGGCTAAGAGGTAAGTTCCGAACCACATTCCCAAACATACGTAAAATATTGAATAAATGTTTCATTTGGATAATTACCTGTATTTACGATAGTATGCTTATTTTACCATGACACAATAAAATTATCCATTTCTTCGCTCGATATCGTCTGCTTGTATTTCGTGCTGAATTTTTGTATAGCGGTTGTTCGGAACTTACCTTCCGTCAAGGGTGAAATCAAAGACTAGCCAAATGCTAACGGCAACTTCCGTTATCGTACTACTCCCTTCTGCAAAATCGGCGAACAAATATGGAATTTTCTCCAATATGCCATGAATTGAACGAGGTCGGTTGAGATGTTAAGATAATTGATCCATTTTTGATTACAGCTGGCATAATTTTTACATTAGGAGACGAAAATAGGACAAGCTAGCAGGGTTGGAAATAGCGAGGGGTGAGTAGTCGTGTCTTCCCTTGTGTTATATTGTTTGTTATAGGTTGGATCCCCTCAGCCCACTATCCATTGACCGATACTCCTAATTTTGTTTGTAACGAGCCCCTGTGGCATCTCTGATGTTCGTGTCCATTCTTATGTATTCATTCAATTTTTAAATGCCCATAGCATTCTTTTATATTGGTTTGGGGATGATTTTGTACCAGTAATTCTTTAAGGAAAAGGAAAAGATAGTTCTCATGTTTAATCAATATTAAGTAAAACTTCATGCTGATTTAAAATTAGATAGTGGAGAGGTCACATGTACTCTCACTTAAAATCTAATGTTGTATCCATGTTTCATCTACGTCGGATTTTTAAAACTTTTAAATAACATTCTTGATCATTGGTTTGGGGATGATTTTGTAACAGTAATTCTTCAAGGAAAAATTAAAGATAGTTGTCACGTTTAATCAATATGAGTAAAACTTCACGCCGATTTCAAATTGGATATCGGAGATGTCACACACACCCTATTTAAAATCTCCCAATTTTGCGTCCATGTTTCATCTTCATCAGATTTTTTAAAATTTAAATAACATTCTTTATAATTGGTTCTGGGATGATTTCATACAACTAATTATATTGGGTGGGGTGGGGGTGGAAGATAACTTTCATGTTTACTTGATACGTGTAACATCCCGTTAATATAATATTTGATAGCTGCAGTGTAACCTGTACCAAATTCTACAGTAACACATTTTTTGTGTCATTTGTTATGTCTAGTGGTTTGAAATGAGCAAACCTTTTATTAAAAGGTATTAGTACTCAGATATGAAAAAAAATCAGAATTCACTTATTATAATATGTAATACAATGTTTTTTGCAAAAACTTGAGATGAAATATGATGTAACTGCTCAACAAATATGTAACAAGGACAACAAAAACTCGCATCTTTCTTGCATCTCACTGTATAATTTCTTGTTCATTATTATGTACCCCATAGATCGACTAAATGACAAATTATGGAAATGATAGGTGGTTAGAACAAGTACACTTACAGTCATGTGCAAAGATGTTGGTCTTTGTGTAGATGGACAAATAAGTTGTGTAATCAGGGTTCTAAATATTGGGATGCACACATGCATTACTTTGATTCTCTCCACAAGGTATGTTCTGCTTAGGTGTTTCAAGTTGTCAAGATGGATTAGAGTCTATACTATGTATGATTAAAAGTAATTTGGACAGGATTAAAGATGTTAATTGATTATGATTGGATTACTCAAGAGCTGAAGTGGCATAAAACTGGGTCAGTTTGACTTCAGTGTTTAAAGTTCGTCAAGATGTCTAAGCGTGCATTATCTCCCAATGCCAAAATACCAAAACTGAAGCAACTGAATTATCACATGAAATTCAGTGATGGATAGAAATGGGAATTTCAGTGGATGGAATAAAGTTCAAAGGGACATGAATATGTATTCTGTTCTTCCTGTAAAGCTGATTTGAAAATCTGTTATGGTGGCAAGAAAGACATGTGTGATGCAGAAACCCCATCACATAAAAGCATATTAACTGCGACAACAAATATGCCATCACTTTATTCCATGTTTGCAGATTCTGCATCAAATGTGGACAAAGTTGCATGTACTGAGACACTATTTGCCAACTTTATAGCCAAACATAACCTCCTGTTTCTGGTAGCAGATCATTATCAGATCCAGTCAAAATAATGTTCCCGGACTTGGAAATTGCACAAAAGTTCTCATGCAAACAGACAAAAACTACTTGTATTATAACCCAAGCTTTAGGTCTTCATTGGGATGAGAAAGTCACAGACATGTGCCGCAATGAAAAATTCACCATTCTCACTGATGAGTTAAATGATCAAGGGGATAATAAAATGCTGACAGTCTGAGTTAGTGTAAACAGGATATCCACAAGATTCCTTGAAATACCAACATGTAACATTATATCAGGAGAACTCATGATCACAACTGTATTATAATTATAATAATAATAATAATACATGCAATATGAATATTATGGATACAGTACAGGAATCCATAATGCCTTGGCTTGAATGAGGATTTTGTCTTCGTTTGTAATGCTAGTTAAGTGATAATCATTTTCTGGATTTCATTGTTGTTGTTAAAGGATGGTGATTGTGATGATAATGATGACAACAAAGGCATCTGAAAATTAGGCTTAAAGTCACAAAGGGTGTGATGGTATAATGCATGCATCAGTGCTTCATGTGGACAAAAATCTTAGACATTAAAACAACATTAGATGCTTGGGAGTGCAATAAATACTCGCTAATCTGATTAGGTAGGTCGTCTTTTCTCCCATGATCAGTATTGATAATTATTAGCTATTGATGGGTGAACAATGAAACAATATTATTAGTCTGCACTACTAATTGGAAATTAAAAGCAGTGATGGGTACCATTGAAGGAAAATTTCACCCCAGTGCATATTTGCCATATTCCCAGACAGTGTTGGGGGGGTTTTTGAGATTCAAAAAGTGTTTTTAGGTCCCAAGGGGGGTCAGTGCGCGTGACCCCCCAAAAGCGACATCATCCAAATGAGAATAAGCTATCTTTTGAAATCAGCCTATAGCAAATGACTGGAAATTCAAATCTGAATAAAAGAAAATACCATGTGTTTTCTCTGAAGCATTTAATATACTTAAAAAAAAAAAAAATGGTAGATTTAGCATTGTCAAATAACATCACCACAAACATGGTCACAACTTCACAGACATTAAATACAAAAATACACAAAGTTACTGTCTTTAAAATCCATTGGACAGTAGAATGTATTTTTAATTACATGCAGTCTATGCTGGTTTCAATATTTATGTAGTTAGTTTGACGGTAAAGTAAGTGTCATTTGTGTTCACAAATATGCCAACACTTTTCCATCGCGAATGAGCATCCATGCACGTCTAAGTTGGCGCAAGCAATGGCTTAAGTCGCTAAAAGTGATAAAACCTGTAAGAGGCAATGAATATCCATTTCAAAACAATGAATTGTCAATGAAAACAGTCAAGGTGGTAGTCGGCCGAGTTGCTCAAGTCTTTGACAGCTGCTATCGTAACGTATTTTCGAGGTTAAAGTCACAACTACGGTAGTGAAGATTTAATTTATTCACCGGCTGAATTAATGAAAAGTGGTACTAATTTATGCAAATACACAATTTGTCATTTTATTAATAATTTAACACTTTTAAATTATCAAAATTCCATGGTGCAGTTCATTTCAGGTTAACCAGATATTCAAACATGTTATGTTTTTATGAGTTACTTGATCACATGATAAAATGTTTATTGCAATCATGTAAATGTCCAAGGAAAATATGAAAAAGTTAAGGTGGCATAAGATTATCTTTTTTTTTTTTGTTTTTAAGCACTTCCAGTGCATTATGTACTACAATTTTCCTTTGTCCCTTTACAATGTTGTGTATCCCCCCAATCTAGAGGGTGAGGGGACACAGTTTCCCCTGACCTTTGGATTCAAGTTGCAACACTGCAGTAGAGATTGAATGGTGCTGTTATTCAACCTACCGAAATAATCAAGTTTTGAATTTTATATATGGAGTAAAAATCTGACTTCAAAGAAACATTGCCACTAATCACAAACTTTAATAAAGATGGCTTCAACATTTCTCATTCAATACAGTCAGTGATGTGTAATAACATTTGTTTTTCAACACGTATCTGTTTAATTGGGTTGTTCCACTTAGTGTACTTTACCTATGCAAATTAGCCTAATGGGCTCTCCCTCGGCAGTGCTCAAAGGATTTGACACGACACATCACCCTTGCTATTGTAAGCCAATTCAGTAAATATCTGAAAGGTGTCTGTTTATCTCTGACCACCTTACCTTTTAATTGTCTTTAAAACAGCTGTATAAGCTGCCCCGAGGATAGTTTTACATGAGCTCTGAGCACGACTGTTTACTGTTTATACATAAAACAGATTACGGGCATATATCAATGTGGTCAAGAAATGTATTAAAAAAAAAAACATTATGGGAATTTTTTTTTTCGCCCGCAAGATTGCTGACAATCAAAACACGACCGTGTCGTGGGAGGGGGTAGGGGAGTCCAAAATCGTGTTTTTCGCGTGACACGTGTTATGGCATGTATGCCAGTGGTTGTTTTTTTAAACTGTTTCAATGAAATTCCGAGAGAATTATATTGGTAGAAGTAATTTCTGGATTTAAATCTTATGGACATGTAATATTTCTTAGAAATCTCAACTGCAGCATAAAAAACAGAGTTTATTAGAAAGTTCTTCTGTTTTGCATTTTGTATTGCAGTGGTGAAGCTGTCTGAGAAGTTCATGATATTAACCCAGAATGAGAAAACTGCACTAGTCTGGAATAAGAAATTCGGGACTACGTTCTGACTCCCAAAGATAAACTTCCCAAATCGACCCAGACAGTACAGTACCAATCTGGAGCAGTTTTGGCAGACAGTCAGCAATCTGAAACTACCCACAAGCAGGAAACAATTTAAGCTTCTTGGTGGACTTGGTAGAGTTGTATTGACATTGCCACATTCTAATGCAGACATTGAAAGGACATTTTCCATTCCGAGGAAAATTCAGATTGACTCTAGAGGAAATCTGGATCCAGTGACAGTTCATCATCTTTTAAGTTTCAAATTGATGATCATTCGTTTGGATAACCATCTGCATACCTGTCAACCTGTACAGGAATCCCGTAATTTGTATGTTTTTTGGGGTGGTTTTGCACGGTATTGCCGTACAAACATTTTGTACAGTTTTTATATTTAAAAAAAAAATCTCAGCAAGTCCTTATTTTCGTGCTTTAATTACTACATCTACCTTTTTTTGGCTATTCATGCCCTCTGGGCGTACTGAATATTTGATTCTACCACTCTCCATGTATACATTTTTATCCTCTATAACACCTACAGGTGCTCAGTGATAACTATCGCGTAAGTGTACATTCTGTTACCTATTGACTGCATATTGGGCTAAGCGACCAAATTATCGGCAAATCAAAACACCTCAAACAAAACAAAGCCGGTATGATTAATTAACAGTGTTTTAAGCGGCTTTGTTGCAATGTGTTTACTCAAACCAGATCCTCACAATTGACTCACTTTGATTTTAATCCAGCGAGTCAGGTAATTAAATTAATGAAAGGTATACTTTACCAACATCAGTTTTGGTTTCCTTATGAACTGATTAAATGAAAGTAATGATTCTTTCAATTTTAACAGATTATACAGACGATCAACTTTCACGTGCGATATTGCGTTTGAAGTGAAACAATTATGCTAAGTAATGAGCTCTGTTCGTATTTAAAAGAGAAAATGTTTATGATCACTTTAGAAGTAGTTGTCAAGCAAGCTTATATTTACTATGTGTATAAAATTAGTTTTGCTAATTATTTTCACAAGGAAGGTAATAAGGACGATTTGAAGAAGTAAAAATCTTGTGAAAGTGGAGGGATAAAACGTAAGACTGCTACTGAGTGTGAGAATTCCTTAAACCAAGAGAGTGTAAAAATTCTAATGAACATTTCACCAAATGGACCAGAGCTTGAGGACTTTAACTCAGACACAGCTATTAACTGTTAGCTTAGTGCTGCCGGTGGCAGACATGTACATTGACATTTTTTTCAAAATCCAGCAGTTAAAACATATTTACATGTACCTGAAGTAGCCAAACGTACATCAACAACTGTTTTAGAAAAATGAAATTCTTTTAAGAAATAATTATGTTGTATATTATTTCATTTGTTCTTTCTATGGATTAAGTACATACATCTCATCAAATCTCAGCAAGTGATTACCATTTTGGGACAAGTGAAAAATAAGGTAGGACAAGTGAAAAGTAAGGTGGGACAAGTGAATTTTCTGAAACCACTTCTCCTGGACAAGTGGATGAAAAAAAAATTTTGCTCAGCCCGGTCTTTGGCATAAGGTTTTTCTGGTCTTTGTAAGTTTTTTTTTGGTCTGGTGTACAGGTTTTTGTTTCGGGAGGTTGACAGGTATGCATCTGTTGTATTTCACAATCATTGTTAAAAAGCAAAAATGGTATGCTGTTACATCTGCAGCATATTAATGGCTACAGTTTCCATATTCTGACCTATATGTTAAATATAAGAACCGAGATTTGTTCTTTGCATCCTCTATAATTACACAATCACAATATCATTTGGATATTTTTCAATGATAATGTTGAAATTGTTTGAAAATTATCTCATTTGGTGTCTTGTGTTACATCTTTTGTTCAACCCAAAAAAAATATTTTGTTTTACACAATACGCATAAGGAACTATATCCTTTCATACAGAAATAAATATCAGGTGTTTTATAATTATGTAACCTGGACAAGTTATAATAACTCTAAAAAAAATTAAAAAGTGAGTCTGAGATGTAACACAAATTTTATGACAAATAAATTCTGTACCGTTTATCTATTCATTATATTTGAAAAATATGTAAATTTTAAAAAATCTGAATTTAAAAAGTGATATATTTTATTCAGTTCTAATGTTTTGTATTCCCAAAGATAAATTCAAGGAATTTGGGAACAAAACAAGGAGTCTGTGAAAAAATTGAAGGACTTCTCAAAGATAAAACCATTTTTAAAATTCAAGTTCAAGGCAACCCATCAAAATCACAGATTTTTCAAAGTTGTACTAACAATGTGTAACAATGATCAAACCTACCAAAAAAGCATATCTGCACTCATTCCCAGTAACTAGTTTTTAAAGTCATCAAAACCAGCCTGTTGTACTGATTTAAAATGATATATAAATTGGCACAGGACTTGCCTGAAAATATGTACAAATGTCGTTAGGGCCGTTTTTACAATAAACTACCAACACTGGAAATAAAGGCAACATTAATATTAATTTTATGAGGAAACATCAATACAATGAACAAGTTTTTGGCAAGTAATTTTCCATAATGGTTTCTATACTGGACAACAGAACGATAGGTTATGTTTTTAGATCTTAAAACCTTTGTGCATTAAAAGTTCTGACCTTTAAAACAAGGACATAAAAGTATTTCATTTTCTCTCTACAACTTGCACCGAGAGGATAAATGCCATGGACATGATTTTTAAGGCTAAATATTTCCTCAGGACGCCGTTAAGAAAAGCATGGGTACTGTCCCGACTTTCTTTACATTACAATGGATATATTTTCAACACCATTTCAGGCGAAATACATACCTCAGCAACTCTCATCCTTGCCATGGATCTTGTCACTACTGTACTGCACACACCGCTGTGGCAGCGATAGTAATTCCTCAAGGGAATAACCATTGCTGCAACAACACCAATTTTTATCTAAATATTCTTAAAGGCTATGGGGGATTTCAGGCACTGCTCAAAATATTACTGAAAAAGAAAAAAATACAAACTAGTACAGCAATATTGCATTTAGAACTATTTGAGAAGGAGGAAGAATGAGAGAAAGAAAAATTATATTATACAATTACAGACTCTTTGCCATACACCTGGTTACAACCTGATGCCTCTGCGGCAGCAACAGTAGTTCCTCAAGGGGATAACCATTGCCACCACTACACCTATTCCTATATAAATACTCTCAAAGCACAATATTATGTAATTATAAACTTTTATTTAGGTGAATATCAAGGTTTATGAAAAAGTAAACATCATACTGACTGATGTGAAACACCGAGATTAATACGATAGGTTTACTTGTTCCTAAAACTTCATCTTCATCAAAATAAAGTTCTGCAATAATGTTTTATTACACGATAGAGAAAAAATGAAAAAATCTGCTTTAGAATTCTAGATATGCCATTTCAACTGCACAACACTAAGAACATAACATTGTGACATCACATTTAAGCCAATAATATCATGATCATGTGACAAGAATAACTGAGGCCCCGGATGTCCAAGTGATCTAAGGCGCTTGACTTTTCAGATCACCCCTCTGTCCACATGGGTTTGAATCTTCGGCTGGGCCAAAGTGTGTATGTGAGAAAGCTTGTCAGTAGCTTCCCATTGGTCGCTGGTTCTTCCCTGGGTTTTCACCAGGTTTTTCCTCCACCAGATGTGGACAGAGGTGAGATGTGAGAGTGACATGTAAAGGCCACCAAGGGCCCCAATAAGAGAGAGATCGAGACGTATCTTAACCACCATGATATATGCCTGTAACCTGTAGAATGCATAAATAGTCAACAGTCCTGCTTAGAGCTCAGTAAAACTATCTTCAGCTATTGTCATAGAGGCAATTAAAAGGCAAGTGGTCAGAGATGAACAGCCACCATTTCACAAGATTACTTAAATGGTTGATAATAGCTAAGGTGATATTGTATTAAGTCCTTTGAACACTGCTTATGATAATTTGCTAATTTGCATAGCTAAAGTACACAAGTGGAACAACCCCCCGTACAGTAAAATCTCACCAATTCACATGAGCTTCTCATAAGCTGCACATGAGAACCTGATAGAAACGTATGCAAATTGGGTAGATTTTGCAAGCTCATGTGTGCAGTTTGTTAGATCTTGTGAGCCATTGAAAAAACTAACCAATTTTCTCATGTGCAGATTTTGCTCACGTGAGAATTTGAATGTTCTCATGAGAAAGTATAACTTAGAAAATATTCTTTCCCCTTACATCTGACTATGTTTGAAAATAAGGCGGAGTTCTAAATTCTCACGTGAGAAATTTGCACTTCGATTCTGATCAGACACATTTTAGATTTGTTCTAAGTTGGTTTTTCTCATGTGAGTTAGAGACCCCTCCCATTCTGCCAGCATTCTATAAAGAATTATGCTTCAAGAATTTTGCTAATAATAAAATAAAATCACATCAGACCTAATCCGTTATCGAAACAATGACGCGGGTTATTTCCCTTGTTTACAGTCAGGAGACTGGTTTACTGACCGCAAAATATGCACATAACTTTTTGAAGGTACTACAACACACAACTACCATGGTAGCCTCGCTTTCAAATAGGCGCCGTTTAAAAAAAAATTGAAGTTGGAACTGTCACAATTTAGCTTGTTAGTTTGGGAAATTTCATTGCAAGCCCAATACATGTGCAGCAACTGATCATAGAAACCAGGAGATAATTTAAAATCATGGAATTATCATGTTGGTGAGTAAGATCAAGATGCAGTGTTGTCAGTTATTGACAACAGGGTGACGAGATTAGAATCCTCGAAGTACTATGGTTCGTGCCCTCAATGTTAATTTTAACGTTTATATTATAATATTGGGAGAAACTATTGAAATCGCCATAGAAAGTGTTCAACTATATCTGCTTCATTTATTCATCGTTATAAACTCTCCAAATTCTTTGCAAGCTACCGTTTTTCCGAGCGTGTCTAAATTTGTCTATTGCTGGAAATATATCTGTGGTTTGTGCCCCTGAAATAAAGGCCACGTGACGTAAGATTGGAATGTGATAATTAGGTCAATGTTTACTAGGCCACGTGACGTAAGGTTGGAATGTGATAATTAGGTCAATGTTTACTTTAGAAATCGATCGTGTATGATGTCCCCATATTATTAATATTTGCATATGCAATACAAATCATTTCTTTCAAACTCATATAGACTGCAATAAAACACTTATAAATAATGATCGCAAAAATATAAAAAAAAAAAAAGATGCATTTTTTAAAAAAAAATTTCTTCAAGTTGTCTGACAAAATTATCATATTTAAAGATACTGTAAAGTTTTAAAAGATTTTTTTCATGCTATTTCATAGCAAAGATTTTTTTCCCTTAGGCCAAAAAAAAAAAATATGTTTCCGGTTGGCCGACCCTGTTTCTCATTGCTGACCCTAGCACTTTTTCCCCACCCTAACACAATTTTTTTAATTTTTATATATTTTTTTTTTTTTATTAAAAGAAAATCACATTTGTGCATCTAATTGAGCCAGTTTTGCCCAGTACTTTGAATTGCTTGAAATATTTTTGCTTTATATATAATTAAAAAAAAAAAAATACTGCCTACCCTAATTTTAAAACCATTGCAATAGGACACACACATTTTTTTTTTGCCTTATATTAAAATATTTCAATGAAAAATTTTTATACTATATAGTTTTTCATTGGATTTATTTGTTCTAACATGTTATAAGAAGTGCATGTTATAATGACCAAATTTCTACATTGCCTTTGTGGTCTAAAAAATCTCTGTCTTGGGTTTCCTGCTAATCAAAAGGTAAAGAAAACAAACATGGGAACAGCGGCATGGCTAACACTCACGCCAGGGCCACAAAGTGTATGTCATGAGTCAAATTTGCCATTTTCATTGTTTTTTCAATTTGATTTGTATAAGTATTCAAATATGTCTTAATCAGCACTTACTGTTACTGTCAACGAATGCTAGTGACCCAGTTGATTATGTCAGGATCTCAAAACAAGCGTGTGAGGTCACAAGAAACATGGCACACAAATCGAGGATAAGCATGAAGTTAGGATGGTCGACGATAAATTACATACAGGCTGGTTAATCTCATTTCTGTTTTTGTTAGGGACTGTTTTTCTTCAAGCATATCAAATTCTACAATTGTCTTCATGCAGTGAAGTTTTGAACTTTAACTGAGGCAAGTTCAGAAGTTGTATACATGTAGGTATGCTTCTAATTTTTATACTTTTAATTTTTCAAAGAATATGGCAGTGGATCTATTTCAAAGGTTTTAAGGTGTAAAGTGAGTAATTTCATATTGCTTTTTTGTGTGTTTAAAGACGTAAAGTACCAAACGTTTGACATATGATGTTGCAGCTTTCAAACTAAATGGTCATGAATAACACTTACAGATGTTTCTAAGTCTAGTGAAGTGATTTTAGAATGTTGAATTTTTAAAAAATGCCATTGCCAAACAGGTATATAGTCACATTTGTTGTCCAGGTTACATAGTACATGTTGCTGCATGTAATCTATTTCAGTGTATCTGAATCATACAAGAAGCAGGGAAGGATTTAGGATTTTATTCTGAGAGGATTAGAAGAGGTGGTTCAGTGTAATTCAAATGGCTAACATTCTTGTTTTTAATCTAATAGTGTACAATTTTAACAGATGGGGAGAGGGAACCTTTAACCATCTGACAACATCCCCCTCCCCAAAATGGATTTCTATATGGAAGTGAAGTAAAAAGTGCCTAAACCCATACAGAAAAAAAAGTGAAGATTTCCCACATATTCAAGAAAGCGGCTGTGAGAGGTTCCTTTGACTGAAGAACTTGCCTTTCTGTGTACCACATATTTGAGAAAGCGGCTGTGAGAGATTCCTTAGACTGAAGAGCTTGCCTTTCTGTGCATCAGCCTGAATTTTCTGGAATCTTTCTTTAATAATACATTGGATTTGATCTAGATCATACATCCACTGTCTCCTTAATTTGCTCCGCGTGCAACAATTTTGCAAAGAATGCAGTATGCTTACCGGTAATTTAAAAAGACATCGTAACAGCTAATGAAATATATTTTGTGTTCAGAGTGTTTTACAAAAGAAATTGGACAGAATATCAGTACATCATGGTACTCTGTTGAGAGGTTTCATTTTAACAAACTTTTAAATATTATGATGGAAATTACTGATATATTGCACAAGTGTACAAAATAATGTTTAACTTTGATAAATACAGTTTTAAGCAATTATGATAAATATTGTTTCAAACAATTATGAATTTGTATTCATTCCTTCCCACATCATTTCCTTTGATTTATTCAGATTTTAGGGGTCCCCAGTGAAACTGTATGATTAACAGCAAACAAGCTGGATTATGTGTAATGAGTTCTAGAAAGTTTGCATATGTAAAACAAGATACATGGCTCAAAATTAGGATTTTTTTCACTATCCCACCTGATCACCAAAATAATATTTTCATTGATCCTGTCTAAATTTCACTGATCTGGCTAAAACCAAACAGAAACCAGTTCGGTTTCTAATTCAACATTTATTATTCATTAACATCAACTCAAACAATAACTGTATTTCTCCAACAACACAGTCTCTCCTGTGTCACACTTTAGCCATTAGTGTCCATTTTCCCAGCATTTCTGGTACTTTCTTAGTCTCTTATGTTCATCATATATATGATTACGCTCATCTAATTTTTGCCATTTCGGTGGCAGCTGCACACCTTGCAAATACTTCTACATGTTTACAATTGTCAGTGCATAATGCACTGAATGTTTATCAACAACAATATAAATATTAAAACATTGTTTGCTATAATTTTGGATTATTCATTGAGTCAATAAAAGCAACCTTTTCTGATTGGTCAATGCTAGCCGGAGACCCTATACCTTTTGTTATCATCAATAATGAAATCAGTGCTTGGATGTAGTACACCCAGCTGGTTTCATGTGCGTGAAGATTATTGCTTTCACAATAATCACACTAATTTGCTTGATGAGTGAACGAGCATTTTACACCTGCCCATTTGTGCTGCGATCATTTATTGTTACAGAATGCATGCGATATAATAATTACAATAATTGAAAATCATTATTATCACATATTTATATATGGGTTGCCTTTTTTTCTCATGTGAGAAACCTCACAAAAACATGCATAATTTAACTTGAATATGCTCATCTTCTAGATTTTAATATCACTTTGAAAATCTCTTTATTGCTGGTAAATAAGGTTTATTATAGGAACTTTGTTCTTTTTCATTCTTGTCAGAAATATTTATCAATACAAATCAAATCCTAGTCATTTTTTTTTCCTATTGCTCACGTGAGCAATCTCTTGCTTACATTAACCATTCCTGCTCATGTGATTTTCACATGAGCAGACTTGCCCATCAGAAATGCTTGCTCACGTGAGCAAAATCTTGCTCATGTGATTTTCAGATTTTGTCCGATTCTATTGCTCATGTGAGTTCTACCTAATTTGCATGTTAAAATGCACATGAGACTAACATGAGTTAGATCTCACGTGAGAATCTTATGTGCAAAAGGTTAGCCAAATTGTTTGAAGTCCGGTAAATCAAAGAGATGTGTGTTGAATAACAAGTTTTTACACATCATTGCCTTGAATGAGAATGTTTAAACCATCTTTATTAAATATTTTTGGCAAGTTCATGATCAAAGGCAACATTTAATTGAAGTCTGAGTTTACTCCTTATATAAAATGCAAAACCTGATTATTTTGGTAGTCAGAATAGTGTACAAGACTAGTGATTCATCTTTTAAGGCAAAAGGTCAAAATGCAACTGTGATTCTGGGAAGGAAAAGCCATTTGTGAAGCAAGAATAGCCCAGCAAAACTAAATTTCAGAACTCCTGGTTGACAAAGTTTGACTTTGTGAAGTGCAGCAGGAAGAAAGCATCTTGTTCTTTACACATATTGCAAACACCATGTCAGCATTAGCCATTCTGCTTTGCACATACTGCAAACACCATATCAGCATTAGCCATTCTGCTTTGCACATACTGCAAACACCATATAGACATTGGTCATTTTGAAATGGACGACATCTGTCCACATAGCAACTACATTGGGACAAGGCATGAATGTAAAGCTCAATCCCTTAGCAAGTTACAGGTTTAAACAATCGGCAGAAGATGTTGCAAATCATTTTTCAGACCTGTGTATGGAAATGTTCCTGAATAGCAATATTGCTAGCAAATGCAGTTGTAAAAGGACAAAAGCAATGAATATCATAAATAATGCAATTGCACCAATGTTGCACAATCAAATAACAGAGTTATGCCCAAATAACAAGTACATGTACTCGGTCCTGATTGATGAATCTAAAGACAATGGAGGTGACAAGACCATCGCTATTTTTGACCCAGGTGTATGACCATGCCATGAATAAAGTTTGTCATCTACCTTCAATAAAACCAAGATATGATAATCTAACTTGGGTGGCCACTGCATGTTTGCAACTGCACCACAACAGTGCAGATGCAGAAATATCATTTTCTATGCTGAGAAAAATTCAACAAGATCTTTGGGGAAGTTTTAATAACAGTCCCATAGTCTTTATTGAGATGAACACAAATGCCACTTGCATTGCCTTCAAACCCACAACTGAACTACCAAGAGCAGCAAAGACTGCCTTTATTCCACAATGCAATGGATGTTAAAGACAGAAACTTGGTGTATTTTCTTATTTAACGTCTGTGTGGTTGTGATTATGTGATTGTGTTCGCATACATGTGTGTGTGTGTGTGTGTGGTGATGACATTTGACAATGCAAAGTCTACTATTTTTTGTTTGCAAGTGTATTAACTGCTTTGAAGAAAACCAATGTTATTTTCTTTTATTCAAATTTGAATTTCATTTTATATAGGCTCAGATAAAAAGATGGCTTATTCTCACGACACTGCATTTTTGGGATCACATGCACGGACTCCCCTTGGGGCATGAAAACACTTTCTGGGACTCTGGCACGTATGCTTCCTAATCTCATTTGTCTATGTCAAGTGATTTTTGCACAATCATGCTAGCAAGGCCTTCACATCCCCACCCAGTCCCAAAAATATAAAGTCCAAAAAGCTCAAATATTTGTTTCAAAAAATCTTATTTGTCTGTTAACGATTGCACAGGGATGCACAGACTGACATGGTACAGATGTATGGACATGGGGACAGTGAGAAACTAGATGTGGAGTCTGGTGGAAAGCCCATGTCAATGTGACTTTCTGTTGAGCAGAAAAAGCTTTAACAAGATTTTCAACATTGCAGCTATGCTGGCAATATTGGATGTCTGACTGGCACTATTTTGATTTATGTTCAACTAGACATCACAAGAAGTCTTTTGGTGAAACCCATGTCAATATGACAATCCACTGAGGTGTAGTAATAACAAGATTTTCAAGTTGGCCACTGTGGCAAAATTTTCATTTGGGATCAACTAAACATAAATAGTCTAGCAGTGAAAACCCCATGTTGATATGACTTTCCACTCAAGAGGAGTAGTGGTAACAAGATTTTCAATACAAACGCTGTGGTTGCCATATTGAAAATCAAATTGGCACCATTTTTATTTAGGACCAAATAGACATCATAAGAAGTCTTCTGGTAAAACTCCATCCCAATATGAATTTCTGTTCAGGAGGAGTAGCAATAACAAGATTTGAAGATGGCTGTGATGGCTGCCATATTGGATGTCATTTCAGCACCATTTTCATTTAGGACCAAGAAGGCATCATAAGAAGTCTTTAAGAGTGAAAACCCCATGTTGATATAGACATCCACCAACACTGTCTGGAAGGCTGGCATATATGAATAATGGTGCATTATTCTTTTATAAACTATTTCAACACTTGTAATCTGATTCATGATGATCAGTTTGGCTCTATGATTGATAAATGGCTACAAGCAGTTGATAAAGGAGAAATGGATGGCACTATTGTGGTCGATTTTTATAAAGCTTTTGATCTTGTAGACCATAAAAATGCACTTTAAAAACTGACATTCTACCAATGTAATGAAAACTCCCTAAATTGATTTACTTCTTACTTAACTGATAGAGTGCAAAAAGTATCTTTAAATGGTCCCCTTTTTGAAATAAAAAATACTGTGGATTACCACAAGGATCTATCCTTAGACCTTTCTTATTCATTCTATTTATTAACAACTTACCTTTTAAAATATGAAATTCAATTTCTTCCACTGACCTTTATGCAAATGATACCACACTATCCAAGTCAGGTAAAATTAATACTGGACATAAAAATAACTTACAAGATGATCTTAACAGGCTTGAAAATTGGTACAAGGAAAACAGTATGATTATAAATACAGAAAAAAACCCAGGTCATACTAGCTACAACAAAACAACAAGAGTAAGGCTAGATAGTGACAAACTCCCAATTTCTGTTTGACAATGTTAACCATAATATGACTTCTCATGACAAAATTCTTGGTGTATTTGTAGACAATAATCCAACCTGGTCTATTCACGTTAAACATGTTTCAAAAAAGGTTAATTCTTATCTTTGGCTACTTAAGATCATCAGAACGTTCATTCCTTTTTCAGTATAGGGTCACATTTTATAGAAGTTAAATTCAGTCATATTTGGACTATTGTAATGAAATTTGGGGTACATATAATTCCTCCAATTCAAACATAACAAAACTTTCAAGACTCCAAAATGCCATCTAATTTTAGAGCAATGTATAAACAATTTTGAGGACAATGAATTGTATAACATTTTTACAAATATATGAAAGAATATTCTTTAGGAATGCTAAGTCCATGTATAAAGTGTGCAGAAAAGTCATTCTGGTCTATCTAAGCAATATCTTTCAACAAAGAGATGCTGATGGTAATCCAAATTTAAGGTCTGTTGGAAATAAAAATTACATTATACCAAAGCCAAAGAAGAAATTGTTTAAAAAGAACTTTCAATATACTGATCCACTGCTATGGAACACCATCCCCAGTGACATAAGGCAGGCTCCTGGCATTTCTTCTTTTCATAATAAATGTCTTAAATGGATGAGATCTTAAGACGGTCAAACAGTTCTAATATAAATACCTCCTTTTTTTCTTTGCTTATAGATCTTTTTCACGTATGAATTTTTTAATACAATATTTTATATTTTTGTGCTCACCGATACTTGTGCACGTGCTACAGGCTTTAAACTTTGTTTGATTTTCAGAATAACTCAGTTCTTTAGTGTTAAGCTAAATTTTGTCACATTGTGCTGTATATGCTTTTTATATCGTAAATAACTGAAGGCCTTGTGGTAGATTAGTTCCTGTACTAACAAAATTACCTTCTCTAAATAGTCATTATTATTATTATTATTATTATTATTATTATTATTCAATACCATTGGCAGAAATACCCCTACCCCAGTAAATATTAAACGCTAAATCCTATATATACGTTCTAGCCATTTCGGTTCTACATTGGCATACCAAAATAAACATGCTTACTCACCAGCTCAGAACTTGAAATCCAACGAAATCATAAACTGACCAGAGTATTATACCCCCTAAAACCACGTGATCGACTAACCAGTGCCTCTGTAGCTGAAGCTTCCAATAACAAAGAGGTTGTCCCATTGTTACGAGAAACAAAAATGTACATTTACTCGTGCGCACGAGATGTATGAGCAACATTCACCTTCAAAAAATGTATAATAGCCAGTTACAAGGTATAAATGAAAGAGTATCATTGATTACACTATAGTCGGAGTATAATAATAAAAGGTTGCCAATTGGAGACCGCATAAATACACCCGCCCTAAAAAGAACGCCACTTCATGGAATTTTCCACACAGGTGGCGAATTCCGATGGAAAATAGGTTTTATTTGTCTATTTCTTCAAGAAAGCTCTATGCCGATTTATTTCTATTAGTATAGCAAGGGTTGTTATTCTATTTTATTGCGTCTACTGTTATCAATGGCTCTCAGTTTGTTTTTGGTTTTTTAAAAGTGATATATTCGATACACCGATATATGATATTTAAAATATTTAACATTTCACCATACTTCTATTCCTACGACTGGCTGAAGTAACAGGAAATGGGTGTGCTGGCTGATCAGTATGAGGAAGATACGATACGATGATATTATGATAATAGCGGCATACATTTCTAAAATTTATTTGGTAATGAATACAAAGGAAACTCATCAGGAGATACTAACTTGAACACAGAGAGAGAGAGAGAGAGAGAGAGAGAGAGAGAGAGAGAGAGAGAGAGAGAGAGAGAGAGATGCAAGCAATCCGGTAAATGTTACGCGTGATTTTTTAAATTTGAAATGGGAATTCGCTGTCCGATATCCTTAGGGTGCAATTGTTTATTCTTCTGTTTGAATCAGTTTCCCCCTTTGGACTAGGAACCATTTGTGTACCATCTTTTTTTTTTTTTTTTTTTTAAAAAAAAGAGCTAACTTCAATCAATAACGGCTTTTATTTTGACGTGTAGATTCCAAATAGATCTGACGAATGAAATAAACTCCATGAATGCATTACAACAAAATAAAATGTTCATTGAAGTTCTCCTGTGCTCAAGTTATCCAAATGGTTCATGTACGAGTTCTTAACTAATACAAAGTAACAAACAAACAGAGAAAAGGACGCGTGCAAATGTATCAAAAAGTATGTAGTCAACAAGAATTTACAATACGAGATGCACCAAAACTCTCTCTTTAATTATACCCAGAAATATCAAGCGACCAACTTGCTCAGATCATATGATCATCAGAGTTGCAGAATCAAGACGAATAATATAATAATGTCTTGTTGTGAAAATAATATATATTTAATGGATAAAATAAACACATTGCTCTATGGATGTATTCAATCACCTTGCACTCAAATAAAAAAAATTGTTTCGTTATAAGTTTGTTCTTTCCTTGTGTTTAAGGGTATGCTCGCCTATAAGTCGAACCCAACTGCAAACTACATCGACCTAGATCTGCTGTCAGATAATGCGCCAGCAGATCTGGGTCTATGCAGTTTGTTAGGAATAATCAGTAGAACACACAATGCAGACCCTGGTCTCCCGTTACATTATGCGATGACAGATCAGGGTCATTATTGTTTGCAATAGCCCATTTCATACCGAATTTAACCGAGTTGCTCCGTAATTATCCGAATAACCTCACGAGTCACTTTATGCTCAGCCAATCAAACGCTGGTGGGCACATGTACATTCCAAAAGTTCCGGACTTTCAGAGAAATACAAAATCGAAGAAATGCCAGCTACTTGTATCGTCAGAGGTTGCAAAAGTCGCTCAAATCAAGGATGTAGTATTAAATTTCATCGTCTGCCATGGAGAGACGAAATGTTGTGTAAACAGTGGCTCATACGAGCAGGAAAATCGGAACTTGAATTGACCGGAAAACGAATGTCACAATTCAAGAATGCGAGAATGTTTTAATGCTGATGGTGAAGGGACTTCCACAACTTTACCGTCGAGAATATTCCAGGTTTGTTATACCACAAATTAATACGAAGAAATTCTTTATATTTGTCAACAAAACACATTTTATGTTAAACGGTGTCATGGTAAAAAAGTTCCGTTAAATATGTCCTAGGGTAAATAAAATTAGGTTCAATAATTTAGCATCATAAACTATTTTCATATCGTGACTTTATTCAGTACTGATCAACAACGTCATATTTTGTGTTTCTGTTAACCATCTGGGTAATTTATATAATTTAGTAATTATTTGTTCAAGTCTGTTTTTAAATTAAATTAATATTGGGATCAGGATAAATTGGAACTCCTCCTAAGCATGTTCTTACCGTCAACCTAAAGTTAAATGTGTAGTTTTTAAGCTATATAATGTGTATAATATTGTTATGTATTTTTTTTAAAATTCAGACTTTGAAAGACAAGAGGCTGCTGCAGGTCTAGTACAGCTTGCTGTACCACACATGGAGTCAAACCAGAGAAATGTTTACGGTTCGTTCCATTCTTATACGTTTCAATAGACGGTTCACGCCTTATAAACATATGTGTCATTAGAGTTGATTTCTCACAAATTTGATTGCTGATCTCTACTAGTCAGTTTTGCTGTGGTGGGACGCCATTGACTGGCCTCCATATTTGATTACCAGTAAATTGTCGAATAATACATCGATACATTATTTTACGACTGCGAATAATGCAACCTATCCTATACATTTTGACATTTTAATATAAATGAAGGGCGAGTAAATGTCGCAATGTGTATTGTAGTTTCAATCTGAAAAAAATTGTAGTTACAAGTTTAACACAAGTGTCATTTTCTGTATACTATTTAAATTGAATAATTATATTTTACAGGTGATCAAATCAATCCTGATAACAGCACAGAAGATATAGGAAATATACTAGAGGCTCAACCACCATTAATTACTCCAAGCCGGGCCCCATCTAAAATATTAAAAAGAAAACTGTTCAGTGACTCTGCATCACAAGTCACACCAAAGAGAAAAACAACTTCTATAGGAATACAGAGAACCCCAGGCAAGCAAAAGCACACGCAAGTAACCCCTAAACAGAAGCGGTCTGAAAAATCAAGCACAGACATTAGTATAAGTATAGAGACACAAACTGAAACACCATCTTCTTTTTATATCAAGTCTACTAAGACAACTCAGACAGACTCCAAGATAACATGTGACAAGTCGAGTCAAGTCAATATTTCAAAAATTGAGAATTTAAAATCTTCAGACAAAGAATTAAAAAGATATACTGGTATTGAAGATTACAAGCTTTTTACAATTATACACAAATATTTAGTGAGTTGTTGCTCTCATTCAGAATGTGAGATTATCCCTGGTCATGGTGATCCAAACAAACTTTTTTCTCACATAGATTCAGAAAATCAACTTCTTGTATTATACAAATTAAAACGAAATCCTATAGATTCAGTTATTGCCTCTGATTTTAATATTTCTACAGGCAGAATTTCAGAAATTTTTCAGTTCTGGATTAAACGAATGTACAGAAAGTTTAAGATTATTAAAATATGGCCTACAAAGGAAAGTATTCAAAAACATATGCCATTATCAACCAAACAACATTTTCCAGATCTAGCTGCAATTGCAGATTGTGTAGAATTCAGTACACAGGTTCCAAGATGTCCCATAGCTGGAAAACAGATGTTTTCAAATTACAAAAATTGTCATACTGTGAAAGCTATGTACACATCTGCTCCAAATGGAGCTTTAATTCATTGTTCAGATATGTTTGGCAGAAATTCATCCGATAAGGAGATTTTCGGGCAAAGTAATATAGTGCACAAACTGCAACATGGCGATGGTCTTATGGTTGATAAAAGTTTTTTGATACGGGATTTAATTCAGGGAAAAGGAATAACTCTTTATAGACCCCCATTTCTCAGAAAAGAGCAAACAGTTTGACTCTCATGACCGTGATTCGGGTAGACTTATAGCTAGATCGAGAATAATAGTTGAAAATTGTAACGCTCGCCTTGCTACATTTGCATTCTTGAAGCCAAAAAAAAATCCCAATACTGTACATGCCACTCATGAATGAAATCGGCTATATCTGTGGCTTTTTAGCAAATTTAGGACCTTTAATCAGATCGAACAAAGTTTCTGTGGGGGAAGACAGTCTACCTGAAGAAATGGACGACTCATAAACAAACATATATTGCCTCGTTAACAGTCAATAACTGTATTAAAGTTGCTTCATGGCCATAGCAAAAGGATCTAATTTCCAATGTGAATGCCCAGGCTGATCTGGGTCTACACTACTCACTATTCGCATTGGAAATGGATGCCTTTTCCCATGGCACAACACACATTTAATTAACTATATATGATTCTATGAAGAGGTCCTTCATGGCCGAGTGGCCCAAGATCTTAATGTGCAGTCTCAAAATCAAGATTAACTCTAGTCACTAGTCATGGGTTCGAGTTCTACTAGTACTTATGTTAGAAAGTCAAAGTACTCACTAAGGGTATCTGATTTCTACTTAAATATTTGAGGTCTTCCACCAATTAACCCTTAAAATGTTATTTTATATATTAAATGGACTGCTCTTTCTTCGAATTTGGACCATTTATTTTGTGAAGGGGTGATTGTAAAAGTTACTGACGAGCTGCGATCAGTATAAACCCTAATCAGTCAGCATTTACCAGGCTGATCTGGTTTACACTGGTCGCATACATCATCTTATTCGCACTCAGGTGGCTAAAGGGTAGTGTTCAACCAACTCATTTTATGTTCTGTCTTTGTTTTGTAAAGAACAAAATAAAGCTGCATTTCAGACTAAACAAATTGTTTATTCAATTGTTTGTTTTTTTGTCATTAGTATACTTCAGTTCAAGAACTAGCATCATGAACATTAATGATATCATACATGTATGTGATTATGTGCATTCAAACATGCCCATAGCAAACACTTGATGAAATGAAAGGGGATTGGTATCATAGATATGTTTTTATTTTACTCCTTAGCCCGCTATATTTATATAATGGGCTTTTTTTTCTTTAAATTTGTATCATTCTATTTATGCTACAAAAGGGTGCTTTGGAGAGCAGAGAACATTGTAAACCCTGATCAGCCTGCGGGTTACACTGGTCGCATACATAATTGTAGTTGTGCTCAACTGATGAGCAGCGAACAGATAAAACCTAGACCAGCAAACAGTGTAAATCCTGATCAGCAAACAGTGTAAACCCTGATTAGCCTGCAGGTAACTCGCAGTCAGATCTAGGTTACACTTGTCACATAAATCATTGTAGTCATGCTTAGTGAGCTGGAGGTTTTTTATGAAGGTTAACACTTGGGCATGTTTGACATGCCAAGAGTTCATAAAATATAGAATATATATATATGTATTATTATAACTATACATTTATTTTTATGTATGTTTCATGTAAAACACATTTGATTGGTAAAATAATATAATCAGCAGGATTCATCAGAGGTGAATATAAAGTGGAGATAAACAATTAGAATTTTCATAATAGCTGCAGATGTATAGCAGTATTTGTTTTTATTTCTTTTTGTACTTTTGTAAAATTTTGTCAGCCATATACTCATCATCAAGTTTTGGCAAGAATTTGTCTACCCATTCTTGATTCAATTCAAATTGCTGACAATGAAAACTTCCAGACTCTAGATGAAGCAAGGCCAAATCACAATACTTTGCAAATGACCTACATACATAAAGTTGCAACTGAATTTGGTGTTACCAAGCATAATTAGGTTTTATCTGAAAAACTTGGATTGAATTTCCATTTTGGTTTATTTTCACAGATTTTAAAGGGTACCTTGGTTCTTTAATACTATCACCAACAGTCTTGTGGCTCCATTTTACTGCTACTTTACATTCCACAATACCAACAAGAGAGTTATTTTGTTCAACTCCACCATCAGGCAACTCTGCAATGAAACCCTGATCATTATCTATAATTAAACCCAACTTTTGAATAGAAATGTTTGAACCCTCTTTTAGTTTCTCAGCAACATACCGATTGATAACTATCGGCTCCATTTCTAATCTATATTTCATTGCTGCTGAGAAAAAAGAAGATGGCTCTAATATTGCACTACTTATTGTGTTGAGGTCAGACTTCTTGTACAAAAAAAAATTACAAATACGCCTAACAATAGAACCAGTTATCCTAAGTTGTCTCAAAGTAAACCAATCAGACAATCTGCTTTGTAGAAGAGTACTTTGTTGAATAAGTAGTTGTTCATCCTGGGTGACTTTTAAAAAGTTCTTTAAATCTATTTTTTTTTGTGATACTATCTGAATGAGATAAATCTGTGATATTTTTTTAAAAATTTTTCCATATAATCATATAATGGATTTACTGAGACAAGTGTTTCAACTGGATCATTTTGACTTGCAACAGTATTTATTAAGAGCTGTTTACTAGGGTTGGATTCTTTACTCCATTGCTCTAATTCACCAAGGAATGATTTTGCAAAAGCTTTCTCTGTGTCGCAAACTTTATTAAGTTTATAAGCCTCCGGTTGTTTTCCTTTTAATGGCCCTTTTCTGTTTTCTATTTTTTCCATGCTCTTTTCTTGTAAAGTCTATATCAAAGATTTGAGCTGCTGGAAGTTTAACTAGCCTTGGCTTATTCCAGGCCTATAGTTTATCTAAAAAGGAAAGGAACATTTTAGGTAACAGGCTAAAGAAAATTAAATGTGTTTCTACTACCACTGATGTAAAAAGTGGGCAACATGTTTTTACCAGAGACTGCTTTATTAAAGTCTGTACAACTGATTTCATCTCAAGTTTTCTGTGATAATTGGTCAATATATTGAGTAATTACAAATCATTGTTTGATATATTTTGATGTAAAAATTTATATTACTTCTCTCAATGACTAGTATTTTATACCAGTAGTCAATTTATATTATTGTGATTTTTCGACTGACATTAAAATAATCATTATTTTCTATGATTGTTATTATCTATGTTCATGTTTCTTTTCATCTCTTTACCTAAATGACCTTTTTTTGAAAAAATAAAAATAAATCTCAATTATTTCATTTATGTGTTGTTCTTATTTAATGTCTTTGTAAATTATAGTACTGGAATTTATAGTATTAGGTCTCAGCTTGAAGATATCGATGTACATACCAGTACATGATGGAATGTCCTCAGGAAGCACAAACACCTTGACAAAATCTTCCAGTGCATAACAAAGTGCAGCGGTATGTTTGCACGTACAGTTAGGACCAGACCCAGCAGGGCATGAACAGCTAGCATGTATGATGTCACCCTCTGAGTTAAGCATCAGAATCACTCTGTAGAATTGCTGTTTCATGTGTGCTAGAACATCAGCGGAAACAAAGGCCTTTTTGCAACTTCATCTTGCTTCACACTGATATGCTGTGATAAAAGAACACACCCTTACGTTTAAATGTTTTCGTGGATGACAATAAGCATACAATCATGTTCAACTTGAAACAAGCTTATATTTTTGGACATGTTTATCATAAAAATCATCTATTTAAATCCAATTAACTATACATACTACACTTAAAATGTGTGTTACATGTATTTGTATTGCGACTTGATAAATAGTTTTGCACTCGCCCGTGAACTTCACAGAATACCGATGACGCCGATGATCTGTTTTTCCAAATTCCACCTAGTGGAACTAATTAAATGATGAAACTTTACATATAAATTATCCTCAGACTTTCAAAATCAAATGGGACAAAATTAGGTGAAACACATTTTATTTTACTGACATTTTGGATACAGAGAAATAGTTTGAACAACTTGTTCTTTGATTGTCAGGATTAAACTTTTTTACTTCGACACCGTTTCCATACTTACATTAGACCAACAAGTTGTTATCCACCTTTTTTTTTTTTGACTGGCGGTGGAGACCAACGGCGGAATGCACTAATTGTGCTGAAGCGTCCGCCTATGTATAAGCCGGATGATCGGACCGCACACTATTAATTAATAAATTGATTTAGACTAACCTTTGTATCCAGATGGTAAGTATAATCTCTCTTCTAATGATCCACTGCGTTAAATCCTTTAGAACACTCACTTTTTTAGTATAAATCCCTGTCAGAACAGAACTCCTGTGTATTCATCGGCTGTTGACCTCAGATTTGAATTACCCACGCATGCGTGTAAAGCAGCATCACCACAAAGTAAGAGTAACGCGTGGAAACCGTCTAGCGAGGCATATATCACTGGGAACTGACTAATGCTTGTGTGGGACATGTGCCGTTACGGCAGAAATTTAGGAGAGAGAGAGAGACGTCATGTCAGAAATGTGTGATAGAGTGAATGATAAATAAATTGTAAAAGACCACAAACTGTATTCAGATGTGAAAATATGCTACACAATAATAATAATATTAATATTAATTTATTATTATTATTCGTGGTAGTATTATTTAATAACCTTTGCAATGGTATAAATGGAAAGTTGACATACATAAATATCTACATGTTAATACTTTACGTTACTTATAAGAAGAACATGATTATTATGAACATTATTAATAACATTTGCAATGGCGTTTATGAATACATACATACATGTTAATACTTAACATTACTTATAACATGATTAGTATGATGAACTTTATTAATAACATTTACAATGGTATTTATGAATACATACTTTCATACATACATACATACATCTGTTATAATTTTACACCATAACTTATAACATGTGGATTACTGTTACATTTTAATCAAAAACAATATTTTCTTCTTCCCTTGTGCCCACTGCATTGACAAGTGTTACAACAATTTATACAACAATTACATTTGTCGCAAGAGCATATATTGCAACTTCCCGCGGAACATTCTTTTAGGTCAGCGGGAAGTTTATCCATTTCTGGGATCCACAATGCCTCAAGAATTTTTCTTCTTAAACAGACTTGCCGATCTTTGACAACTTCGATCATGTTTTCGTCTGTTGTCGTCTTCATCATGCTTGTCCAGTAAGGTAGGAGACAAGCATAACCTTTTCTCCCATCTCTGGCACATCTCCCAATCTCTTGCCAATAGCTCAGAATGCTCTTTGGGTATCCCCAGTGAATAACGATATCTACATCGCTGATTTGGATCCCCATTCCGAATGCTACCGTAGCAACGAGACAGCGAATTATGCTTTCGGGTCTTCGAGGGATTAAAATATGAACGAGAAAGTTTATATTTGCAGTCAAAACAGGAGATGGGGAAGTGAGTCGGATATACATGGTCTGATACCAGCAGTGCGGGGGAATATTTCATATTAAATTTATTAATTAATAGCGTGCGGTCCGATCATCCGGCTTATACACAGGCGGACGCTTCAGCACAATTAGTGCATTCCGCCGTTGGTCTCCGCTACCTGTCAAAAAAAAAAAAGGAAGGTGGAGAACAACTTGTTGGTCTATACTTACATGTACATGTCCAGAGGTAAACAGCTCGAAGCTATTCGCTCGTATGGCTTTGAAATCCACCCTGGTTTCCAGAAAATACGATATTATGGTTCCAATATTAAATTTTGGCAATATCTGCGGTGCATCGCTGTTGAATAGGCAGTTTTCAACTCGATAAACGATGTTGAAGTTGTTGATGCTGATGATGCTGCGTCCGCCATCTTTTGAACACCAGCTATTGAGTGGTTATTACCGTCAGCTGACCAATCGCCACGTGATCAAAATTCCGAGCAAATTACGAAGTTTGCCAAAGTCTGCATGAAATGGTCTATTGGACCCATTTTATACGCCAGTACAGACGGTATATACTATCTGTCCCTTCATACAATCAGGTAAAACAGGATTTTCTTCAAACAAGGTTTCTAATACTTTCTTGTCCTTCGAATAGAAGGCAAGAAGGAACCTTGTACTTTCTCTGAAATCTTTGACGATAAAATCATACCTTTTGACAATTGAAACCTACCGCCACTCCACCCCCCCCATCTGTCTGCCACACCTAAGAACTGACCAATCACATGTCATCAATTATTGCTGATCAGACCTAATTAACTGCGAGCACCTTAGACAGTTAGACAACTGACCATGTTTTAGTTGAATTAAATAGTAATTTTTTAACATAAGTATCTTACAAAAATTAAAGGCCGAATTTTACAAAATTCATAGGTTGTAATCATTTTCATATATACTATTATGCTTGAAAAATTCAACAAATTTTAACAAAAATAAAAATGAATATGCTAACGAAGTAGGAGGAGTTAAAGGTGGCTATGTCGTTTGCAAACATATATGTCCCATAGTACCTAACACTGAAAGCTAACTTGGTACAAATCCGACAATCCTTGGTTGGCGATTCTGTAACCAACTAGTCCAAATTTGTAGTAAAGGGAAACAACTCGGTTCACTCTGTTCACGCTACAACATTATCTGCTATATTGCAGCTATTATTTTGTAATACACGTTATATAACCAACTTTACACGTATGTTAAAAGTTGTGCACAATTGTACAAAGAAAAAAACTGAAATTATTATAGGTTTAAAAAAATATTTTGTGTTACGTAGTACAGAAAAGTCATCATTATCAGGTGAATCAATGAACGAATACAGTTTATTGCATAAAGTGAATAACCAAACCATGACAAGAACATAGTATAATACATGAATTTGGAAGGTGGCACAGAAGAAAAAAAAAACTTGGGTGGTATCTATATACATTATTACAGCTGCATATCTGCCTTATCCATCTGGGAGAAGACTTTATTCATTTAGTCCACGTGCACCTTTTATATATATATATATATATATATATATATATATATATATATATATATGTGTGTGTGTGTGTGTGTGTGTGTGTGTGTGTGATTTTTTTTTAAAAATCCGATATAAATCTACAACATAAAATCTATGCAAAGAATTTTTTTTTATTAGTTTCTTGGTTCATAGCCTATAAACGAATCTTAGCATTATCTACTATATTTCCAGCCCTTTAAATTAACATAATTTGTGACCTGTTTGTATTTACTTTTAAACGCCATTTATACCAATAGTTACCATTAGTATCCAAGAGTATCCAAAAGAAATTTGGAAACCTTTTATTTCGGAAACAAAATTACTATATCATCTGCATAAAAAATCAAAAACAACTGCAACGTAATTAAATCTATCCACGGAACCTCATTTTCTGAAAATTTCACTTCAAAATCGTTATTAAACATAACAAATAAAAGCGGTGTTAAACAGTCATCTTACCATACCCCAGCAGCATGCATAAATGCAATGCAGACGTAGAATGCATAATATTAAAACTATTTCCTCTAATCCCTAACTTCAGTAGTTTGTACCATAACACGAAATATCTGCATCGAACACAGATCAAAATTATCTTCACGAATATAGTCCAATAAATCTGTAATACAAGCATTCAATTCACTGCAAGGATCAAAAGGGCATCACTGTATATGGTTTTAGTACATAATAATTTATCAGTGATTAAATGAATACCATTTCATTAGGATATGTACAAATTGGAGAGCTCACTGCTGAAGCAAATACACTTACCATAATAATCTCCTTTGTATTCAGCAGTGATCGATAGTTAAGCACAAAAATACTAACCAGTGGGTAAAACGGAATTCAGCCTTAAAAATATTCAAGAACCCTTTTTGGGGATATATCTTATAATATGTGATATATGTACGAATATACAGATAAATGTTAAATATCAGTATTATGTTCTATATATTAACTCGCCATCTTCGTACATTAATTCACAACGGGGCTCGTTATCCGATAATTTACTGATGAACCAGGCATCCCTATTTTTTTCCAGTTAATCATTTTTCAGTAAACAATATTGTATCAATACCATCTGGATTCACCTCATTTTAAAAAGCACTATACATTGGACATTACTTCGGGGGAAGTCGCAGTAGTTCACTTAATAGAGCATCATGCTTTTAATCCTAGAGTTGTGGTTCTATACCCGCCTGGCCAGCCCGGTTAAGCTGTCTAAGTGTGGTCATGGGAAAGGGGCTTAGTTCCCATTTTCTTGACATAATATAAGAATAATGTGTTGAAAATGCCGCCAAACACCACCAAGCCATGAATAATTAGATTGGTTTTATTATACAGCTCCTGGTTGTATTTATAAATTTCCTCTTTTAATATACTTAATGAAAGAATCTTTTTTAAAAGCCATTTTAGCCTTGAATGCACCAGTTTAAATTTTGAAATTCTAAATTAATAAATCTTTTGTCGCAAGTTTATCATTTTGTCAAATTCGTCAATACTACTCAGTAACACATCAATATTAATAACTAGATATCTGTCAAAATATTCAGTTGTATCCCATTTTATAGTTATATTCCAGCAGTAACCTTATCTTTGACAGTTGGTAAGGTCTGAACATTTAACATTTTGATTTTGTTCTTTAAATCACTAATATACAACTTATATTTGCTCTTATTCTGCTTATCACAATTTTATTCACATTTATTTTGTTTTTATTGTCTTTGAATTTTGGGGTATGGTTGCTAAACATTCACTTTTCTGCAGTTCTGGCAAAGTTTTAGCAGACATCTTGTCGTTGAAGTTAGTATTACTGGTACTACAACCATTCATGGAGATCTTTTAATTTGACTCTGTAACGCATCTACCTCCGAGTTTCTCACGTGTTCAACAGGTGTCAAAAACTGTTGAATGTCTGGTATTTGATCAGTTCTTTCTCTTCCGGTTTGTGTTGTTTGCATCAGATATCGCGTTGAACCTATATTTAAAGCAGTTCTGTGCATCTAAACTCATTTTTCTCTTCTGTTGTTATCAGTCTGTTTTTGAAACTCTTGAATTATGTTTTCTCTCTCATTACCATTCTGTTCAATACATGTTAATTTATTGTCTACATCTTCTTTGCATGTTTTGATACCATGCATTGCATTGACTCTAGACCAGTGGTTCACAACCTTTTTGAGTATGAGGACCCCTTTTTAACCTCAAAAATTGCACGGACCCCCACATGCTAATAGTTGTACTTTTAGGCTGTGGCGGGGATAAATATTTATCAGCTTGGCGCACTAAATTCAAACATGATTTGCTTGCAATGGCGGGAATAACAGGAAAGCAAGAGCTAACTGGATGAGCAATACTCGCTGCGAAGCTATGTGAATTCGCAAACCCCTTGGAATAACCACGTGTCCCCCAGGGCCCACAGGTTGGACACCACTGCTCTAGACTATTACGTATTTAAACGTCAATACGTTTCATTGTAAACTCTCTGTTAGATGTATCGGATTTAGGTACAGAATGCGTAATGCAGTTGTAATTCAAGTTTAAGTCATTGTCAGTTGACTGACAAAGTGTTACATCTTTCTCATCTGAACTGAAACCAAAGTCACGAAAACCTCTTTGATGTCTGTTGCTTATTTAATTATCACCAATTTGCATACATCATCACAATTATTGAAGATAACACTTTTACTCTCATTTCTTTTACTCTTCTAATAGTTTCTTTCCTTTTCTATTTATTTCGACTTTGCTTACGAATACCTTTAGTGTACTTTTCTTTTGCAACGTTCATCAAATGAATTAACTTTTATCATCGGGCCTCAATTACATTTAAACCTTTCATCATAAATGATTTCAGATAATGTAATTGTAATATCCACGACCCTGTATGTGATGTTGGAGCAGTTCTTACATCCTTTGTATTTTGTTCAACGTTTTTCCAACTTTTCAGGAACATGAAACTTGCCACAATTAGTCCTGAGATGTCACTAATAAAATGTACAGTTTGAACAGTTCAGGTTCACAGAGGTCAAAGTGTACACAGTTTTTAAATTCTTCTAACACTAGTATATGGAAGAAAGCGAATCCGCTTTATCATCATTATTTTCCTTAATTTTATTGCAAGCGAATGAAAAGAAACATTTTTTTGCTATTTTTCTTTCACTTAATACAACAGTTTTAAATTTAAGTTGACTTTACTCCTCTGTTCTAAGACTTCTAATTTCCCCATAATTCAACTTTCATTAATTTACATCTAATGGTGCATAACGTATTTACCTTCATACAAACAGGAGTAAAAATAGAAGCCCTCCCATTATGCTGTCGAGATTATTATGGTTACATGCAAAATATAATAAAATCTAGAAATTATACATCAAAACTACGACAAGGTAACTAGTGGCATGTGATCACTGTCAATATCAAACCTTAACTTACAGTTTCAAGACAATTTATAACATTTCTAAATTAGAATGTATTATTTTCTTCACAAAAATTCAGAGACCTATTTACAATTTTTACGCAAGTTTTGATTTTTCCCCCCAGCATTTAGAAATTATTATTACTGAAACCATCGGAATATTGACTTTTTCAAAGCTAATATCTGTACTCTAAAAGAAGTATTTTTTCTTGAAACATCGATAACTTGTAAACAATTGAAGTGATATGAAATTCAAAGCATTTCCTAGATGAAAACGTGCTTGTGTAATATTCCCGGTGCGATGCTTTGACTATATTTCAATATCAACCATATTAATTTTGAATTAATTCGGGATGTTTTGTTCCGTCAATTCTCGGCACGCCGAACACCGACAATACCTTCATATGTCCAAAGATGAAATATTTATCGGATAAACTTGGCTATTAGCGAAGTCTCTAAACGTATATATGGATCAACCCAACATCTCACCTCCCTACCTAGTAACCCATCGATCTTCCTAACGACGCATTTGTGCAGCTAATGAGCAATATGTTAGAGAGAAATTTCAACATATATAAATATATATTAAAAGATTGTTTATTCTTCAAGCAAGCGCTTTGTTATATTTGCATTATGAAGATCCTGGCTTTATGCACACAAACACACATTATAATTAAACATATTTCTATAAAATAGGGAGCTTCATTGAAATGTCGTTCTTGCTAAGCTACCATGCTGTATCGATATGTAAACGTTGCGCTTGTTTCCCAAACGATTTGTATAAATCGGAAATCGTGAGGTGTCGCCAGTGTAAATAAACAAAGTAAGACATGCATTTTCGCCAGTGTTAAATTATTTGTTCCCTGTAAAATTGCTTCTTTACATTGGTTGCCTCACTGATCTCGCTTAGTGTGACATCAAGAGTTTTTGTTTCCGGCAATGTTCATAGCGATCCAGGTGAAACACCGCAGGCTATATTATTATTATTAGTAGTAGTAGTGGCAGCAGTAGTTGTTTAGATCTTAAGCTCCTTGTAAATATTCTTTAGACTCCCTGCTAAAAAAGGAATTCCTCATTGCATGAGACGTTAAATACAATTTATAGAAAGAAAGCGCGAAACTTCGATAAATCAGGAGTTAATTTTTCGCACATAACGAGAAGTGGGCACACGGTTTCAAAAATAGACCAGAACCGTTCCAGTAATTGACTCACTGAAAATACTTTCTTTTGTGCACTGTATGCACAATAGTGGTACGGTATTTGATTTTCATCGGGGTTTCTACTCCTACTTCTATATAAATGTATCGACTTTCATTTAATTACATCTAACGGTTCACCAGGTGTTTCTTTCACACAGTCAGTAAAATAACAGAAGCTCTTCTGCTATACTGGTCGAGATAATTATGGGTATTTGTATACAAAATATAATAGAAACAAGAAATTACATACAAGCTACGTCAAGGAAACAAGTGACATGTGGCCGCTGTTCAACGTCAAACCCATACTTATAGTTACTTTACAATTTATAAGATTTCTAAATGAAACTGTATTTTCTTCTTTACAAACTATCGGCAACATATTAACGTTTTACCAACATTTTGATACTTTCCCGCATTTAAAAAGGAATATTACTAAATACATCCGAATATTGACTCTGTGGAAAATACAAAGGTCAATCGATATTTAGAGCTTTTATTTTCTTAGACTAAAGAGATTTGCCACAACCTTGTTAATCTCTATATCTGTTCTTGAGTTTCTTCACCTTTCTGAAAAACACAAAGGAGATAGAAGCAAGAACACATCCTAACCTACCTATCTACCTACTATCTAAATTACTGTGTGAAATGAAGAGTTGCGTATAGTAGTATACTTCTGTGAAATACATTTATCTAGTGTGGAATTTAAAAGAAACTTTAACGGATAGCTTTCCTATTACTTCCAAAAATCTGCCACAATAGTTCTTCTGTCTACACCAAAAAAGTGAGTGTGACAACAAACGTGAGAACTAGTCAACACTGTACATCGGATAATATGCGCAAACATAACCACCATGGCGACCGTTATATACTGATGGCAGCGTGTCCGGTTCTAAAATTAATTGCTGAAAGGCCACCAACACAAGCGATTATGTCTCTTGTTTACTATCGACCCCGATCGATGCTAGCTGGGAAAAATAAAATCACAGTCAAACATTGTATTGTTACGACTCTAGATATTAAAATAATGTAACAGAAAGAAAGTGAAACCAACAATGTAAGTAAAATCAACAAGCAATTTATTTCTAGGCAGTTAAAGTGAAAATTCAAAATACACTTACAATAACGTGAATTAAAGTCCACGTAATCCAATAATCCTAAGTGTCCTAATCACAAGTCCTAAATATAGAATGTACCGAATGATCTCCAGTAGCCTTGAATGTCCTAATGTGCCAGTAGTCTCGAATGTTCTGATGTGTCAGTAGTCTTGAATGTCCTGATATACCTAAATCCCAAAGTCAAGTATTAATCCAAAATGAGAATGAGCACTTTTAGCAATTCCAATGAATATTTCAAATAAATAATTCCTCTCTCTGAATTTGCTCTGATTTTCACAACTGTAACATCTGATTACTACAATAAATTCCTTAATAGAGTGATCTTTATAACATGAAGTTTAGTATCCATAATCCAACAAGTGTCGTAAATAATTTACCGTTTCAACATGATGGAGAAATAGATATTAAGAATTTCCACAACAAATTGTTAAAAATTTTACCTAACTGAACGCTACCCAAATCTATTTTCCTGCTCCCCTTCTCTCAATATTTGAACAATCAATCAAAAGTGCCCAAGTGAGTATTGATCAAATCCAATCTATATGAAAGGTAAAGAACAAACATTTATTCATAAAGTACCGTAGCTGGTAGAGGAATAGGATTATACGATCTTTGCTTTATAATCATTAAGGATTTTGAAACTAAGTTACATTTTTTTATCATTTTATATGCGGAAAATTACATTTTAGAATATACACAGCGAGCCACCCAAACAAGCGGTCCTTTCTATGGGTCTCCGATTAAAATTGTGCTTTTAACTGAAATATTTCCACGACTTTCTGCAACATCTGAAAACCAAGTGTCTTTTTATGTTTCGAAGCAGATTTCGTCACTTGTTTCTAATCCGATTGTTTTTGAAAATCGATATGCGACTAAAAGACAAAATATCTCTATAATAATATTTGAAGAGGACTTTTTTTAAGGTCGCGAAATTAATTATATCTACTACATCGACAACGGCTGCAGTGGCACCGGCGTCATCAACAGCTTTGAAAGTACAATCCATTCTGCTACAAACCCACTCATCCTATTAAACGTGGGGTCAAGATCACAGTTATATAATATTTGCGTTTGCATTTCGGTTAATAATTTTGTCTTTATATGCTTGTATTTCCTTTTAGGTATTCTCTGTATACCTGGAATGAGTCATTATGAAGCCAAGGCAATTTATTCTGTGACAAACTCGCTTCCCCATGTGATCTTGGGTACAACATCACGGCCACAGAAAATTTGCATTAAGATTTTGTTTCAAGCTTGTCATTTCCTTCCATTACCTACACACTGTATTGGAATTTATTCATACTTGGAACACTTTGAAAATCGTTATGAAGAAAAGACCATATTTTTATGCAATACGCTCACTCTCCTCACTCTTGAGATCAAGGTTACAATCAGAGAATATTTGCCTTCATTTTTTATCTACGGCTTTTCATTGGGTTACAATTCCTACAGATTCAGGTGGATTTTATTAATACTCTGTGTAATTTGTTTTTCAAACTTAGATCAATTAATTTGCTTAATTTAATGCAATCCACATTCTCATCGGATTAACCAAGTGGCAGGTCTGTTTTCACCCGAGTTCAAAGTAGTCCAGCTTGGAAGCATCTATCTCATTTAAGTTCACTAATCCCAAATATATCTTCACTTGTTCTTTTGGCCACATTAAATAATATAGAAAATATTTAAAAACTTACAAGCACGGATAAAATCAGATAGAACAAGTTCGGTGCCAGTAATCTGAAAACCACTAATCCTGTTAAGATAAAATTCTGTAGCCAATGCCGCTTGTCTGATAAATATACATTTTAAATAACAGAATTGCGCCTGTTTAAAGTTTAGAAATATATGGACTCTTTCATGTGAAGACTACAGCCGAAAAGCTCATCGATGTCAATAAACAATGATTATTGCAAATATATGTCATTTGAATTTTCAACAATTCCAATCAATTGATCTACCCATATTCGAGCAATTAATTAAATGATCAATAGAAATATAATTTAGTCTATTTGTAGGGTATTTTGATCAAATCACTCGTATTTAAAATAATGTATCTGGCTATGTATTTCTTCTTTGTTTTTCAATGTCCTTTTCCATTAACCAGTTTTATCATTGGCTTTAAAATGAGTTATATACAATAAACTAGTCGACGTTTAATTTATTTGTTTATTAATATATAAATTTATCTGTTCTTTTGTTATACAAGCTCCTTATAAGTAAGCATAATTTCAATTCCAGGATACAAAAAAGTGCTAACAGAGAGATAAACTTAAGTTCACCTTTTTGTGACACCATTGCTATAATATCATAGGCAATGATGATAAATTGACACTTGTTTAGGGTGTGTATGCATGTATGTATCAGGGTTTAACGGCACGTCAGCGCAATATGAATAAAATATCGCTAGACGAGAGATGAAATAAGCTTTATAATTTCTGGGAAAGTTGTAGCCGAATGGAAACTGCGGTCACTCTGGTCATAACCAAAAGTGAATTACGTGTGATAAATACAGTGCGAATTTTACAATTCCTAAGATATAGTGTGCCTAAATTCAGTGTCAGTTTCGGAATTTATTTACGAGTTTTACAAAACTTTAATAACGATGCATAATTTAGCTTTGGCTGCGCTTTTAATAATAGCGACGCAGAGAGGGCACAGATGCGCCAGCTATTGCTGAACCTCGACGTTTACGTGCGGGATAACGCTTCATTCAGAAATGACACATTTGTTGACGTGTTCGAAAAGTATATGCGGCACCACATCGAAGCCGAAGAGGTTTATAACAACTGGAGCTCCGGAAAATGTAGACTATGGTGCGAGACCACTGGTTGTGGGGTTAGCGTCAGCGATTACCTGTTACCTGCAACAAGCGCGACTACCAGCGTTGGCGCGAAGCTTTTACCGCTGTTATGTTTACTACCAGATGAGAAAGATTCTGAATCAGATGAAGTGTCCCATTCCAGGCGAAACCGGATGGGACGCGCTCGACAACGGTATTGACATGAAATAATACGAGGCCATCTGTAATAACGTTGTCGTGAATAGAGAGGACAACTGAAGGATAAAACATGGTATGCACAATGGCCTAGGAGTGATGTATATGAATTACATCCCTGGAGGGACAGCCCATAAATCTGGCCCCAGAATAAGGGTAGGCCTCCCCGCCCACGTGTCAGACCCCACTATATTTGAAACTGAGCATTATACGTTTGGGGCGCCGGCAAGCGAAAAACAGCACATATTTCGCGCAGGACGAGGACGGAGTGACGAAAAATGGGTGGTGCGTCTCAACAATAGCGTCTGGGCGTATGTATGGGCAATCCTTGGTTTCCAGTTCCAGGCACTTACCTCGATAATTGTAGGAGGTAAGGTATTCGATGCACGAAATCAGTTTCTCACGCTCGTAAACGCAGAAATCTCAGACGCTGACGACGTCCCAAAGTCGATAGCTAATTACCACGACGCAATCATAAAAACTTGGACTTAACTAGATTAGGCACTCGGTGGCGGCCTTTACATGATCCGGTCTGACATGGAGCTTAAAGTTGGCACCTATGTTGGATATAACAACAACGTTTAGGTGACATGGTGGTCTGAACCAACGTAAACGTAAACTCGACTATGATACCAGGATAAATGTCAAGACAAATGTCCGAAATCAAAACGCAACAACTACAGAAGGAGAAGCATGAAGATGTGGGCTTCGCCAGCGGCAAGCGCAACAACGGCACAAACCATCACTCGTGCGAGCACCATGAAAAAATAAAGGCGTCGAAAGAAGTCGAAGACCAATAAACCAATAAAACGGCACTAGTCGTGGGCGGTATCACGGTGGGGCTTGCAGAGATCTAGTTTCTCCACTGAGCGCCTAGCGTTCTTTACTCAGCGCGAGCGGAGAACGGCAAAGAACGCGACAGCTATTGTGATTAAAAGCACCACGAGGTTTCTGTCCAGCCAGCCGATGGCATTGCCAGCGATCCTAAGCAAGAATGACACGATTGACTCTATAATTCCTGGCAGAGCCGCCGCCGCTTTTTCTTCCACCGTTTCCAACATTCTTGCCAGCCGCACCAGCTGCTTTTGTATCCATTCTTTTGCTCCGCTGGGAACTGGTTTAGGTGTCGGAGCTGGTGGTGTGCCGCATACGCCTCCTTCTGTGACTGCAAGTACAATCGTGCTTATGATGAACTCCCAGCGCGGTGAGAATCGAAGCAAGCGTGATGCCCTGCTTGACGAAGAGTGTTCTCAGCCTGTGGGCTAGGATCGTATACTCATAGAGGATCCTGTTAATGGTTTCCCTTATCCGACTAAACTGGATGCGAAGAGCTTCTCGGTTAGTGCTGGCAGATTCTAGCCGCTGCCGGCTTTCTTCTTCTATGTTTTTAGTGCGATCTCATATCTCCTGGCTCATCCTTTCTCTATCCTCTTTGGATAGTCTTGTGTTGTTTTTCATCCGGGTCATCTTGCTCTTTTGTACGGTGGTGTGGTTATAGTCCTCTGCAAGCTTCGATAGGCTATTTATAAAGCTCGCCATGCATCTTTTGAAGTGCCGCGTTGAGACAACAGTGAGGTTGCTAGGTTCCTCTTCTTTGTCATAAGGAGGCTGCTATGTTCCTGTGCTGCCACTTTTTTGAGCGCTGTGTCCTTCAATCCCGCTGCAGCGAGTAACTCAGTATCTATCAGCCTGTTTGTTTCGGCAAGAAATTCTTCTCGAGCTCTGATGAGCTTTCTATGTGCTTCAGCCAGGAGCCGCTCCGTTTTGAGGTCCAACTCTTGGATGAATAGAGCGTCCGTTTGCTTTTGTAGCGTGGATGGGGCCAAGAACTTACTTGGGTCATTTCTCCATGTCAGCAGGATCCACTTGTTACCCAGCTTTACCGCGAGGGTGCCGTTCTTATTTGCCGCAGACGCTCTGACTAAGCCTCTGGTCTTTGCGATATGCACTAAACACAGCTAGTTTTCGTTCTAGTTCCCAAGTGGATGCAATATTTTCTTGCTTCTGTCTGGCGGGCACCTCGCTACCGCCGGCCCAAGAAGGAGTTTCTGTCGAGAGCTCTTCATTGGCTTCGGTGGTAAATGCTGTTTCGTGTTCGTCGGGCTGATAGGCCTTACGAGGGCCAAACTCTTCTATTTTAATGTATAATCAGCCTTCAGTCATGTTTTGCTATAAGGCAATGCACGCTTATTAAATAAAGGACATGTGTGCTTCAATAGCAGTGCTAGCACAGCTGGACAGCAAGCATGTCTCAGTACGGCGCTTGGTGTGAATGGGGCCCAAACCACCATCGCTGTGACTAATAACCCAAGCGCCATATACCGAAAAGAGCATGTCAGATTTCCAAACCTCAACGAGAACGATGACATTATGCCCGACACCACTAGGTTGGAATTCAGAGTTGCTTTGAATGGAGGGGCCTACATCAACCACACGATCGTAAAAGTGAATCTTCGTCGCGCTATCGTTAGAACGATCAGTATAAAGCTTGAAGGAAATTAATTGGCCTGCATTGCTGATACCGATGTCTGGGATGCCTAAACGGATCTCTGGCTTACGGGAAAAGAGAGGACCAACACACTCTACCAGTGCGTCCAAATCGCCAACACAGCTGCTATACAGGTCAAAGCTGGTAATCCCGTTGCCGCCACTCAGCCCTACGCGTCAATCGCAGCTGCGTTTAGAAGCAGGTTATTTGTACCGCTCCACTTCTGGCTGCTAAATGACCATATGCCGTTCTACCTGTCAAGCCTTTCCGACTGCCTCGCCTTTCAGCTGACCGTTAACGACTACGACATGGTGATCATTAGCACTAACCAGGGCGGGAGCTGCACTATTAGCGGAATTTCGCTGGAATTGGATATCGCTATCCATCTGGACCTGGTCCGCATGATCAGAAATCAGTACATGGGAAAAGTGGCGACTCTGTATTCGCGGGTTCTGTGCCATCCCAGGATGGTGTTGAATAGGAGCGATAGTGTGTTGAATATCAACCTCAACACTGTCGCTATAAGTATGAATGCAGTCGTAATCCTATTTGAGGATCCGACAAAAAGCGCATATTTCGCACACGACATTGAGTACTTCTATAACCCCCTCATCAACAAGGTGTCGGTAACAATAGAGGGAGTCCCAAACCAAATCTATGCCCAGGGGCAGACGCGATACCAGCAGTGGGAGGAGGCCGGGAAGGTAACGACGAGGGAGTCTATTAAGGACGCGAAGCTGCCGGAGTTACATTTCGGTGATTTCTACAAAGAAATGTTCGCCCTGGTCCTCGATATGAACACCTCGGAAGACCTCACTCTCCACTAGTCAGGACGACGCATAGAAAATGTGAGAGAGAGGGTCACGCTGTAAGTTAAAAAAAGACCCAGCCCTCAGGTGTGTTAAACATGTATGTGTTTATCGTTATGGACGCGCAGCTCAACATCCAAAATGGACACTTTGTCTCAGCAATTTTACTAACTATACTGATCCATGTATTGATGTATTTTAAAAATTAGCACAGTCATCTTTCTTTTGAAACATGTTGTGGGGGGGGGATTGCGGGGTCATAATAAGCAATATGAATCTAATGCACTGTACAAAACACTGTTCTATTATAGGTTGAATGCAAAGTGTTTCAATAAATTCAGGTTTGTGATTCGTTGAAAATGTTTTTTAAACTTACGGCTGAGAGTAGCTACTATGCAACTCTGTCTGATGTTGAGATGCGTTCGCAGATCAAAAAGAAACTAAAGAATTGCTTTCAACTGCCTCCCATTAATCACTCATATTCACGGTTAGTAAGGGAAATCTGGCTTATTTCTGACACTTTTTGCATGTGTTCAAAGCAGCGCAGTCAATACAATTAGAAGTAGCATGCAAAGATTTTAAAATAACAGGAATTGTAAAGGTGCTTCCCCAGCAGGAAAACAGGGGACTGCAAAAAGGTGCCGGTTACTGTGGCAGACTTAGGTTGGTAAATTACCCAGCTAGCGGCGCTTAGGGAATGCCCTTGTTCAAAACCAGGGTTCCTAACTAGAATTACAGATGTTCGATGTTGAAGGACTGTTTAACAAGGGTCCATATGACTGCAGCTATAGAATAACTTCAGACTTTTACGGTGGAACTTCGGACAGGTGAGGGTAAAAATTCGAACATCTGCAAAAACAACAACAATAAGAGTGACAATAATAACAACAAGAATGATGTTGATGATTGTGGCACTGGTGAAAATGATGATGATGATGATGATGATGATGATGATGATGAGAGAGAGAGAGTCTATTCAACCTATAAAAGAACAGTGTTTTGTACGGTGCATTAGATTCATATTGCTTATTATGGCCACGTTTCCATTCTTTTTTTAAATTGAAAAGAATTAAAACTTTTACTGGAAAAAGAGTTTGGTTGAACACCAATAACCCACCTAAATCTGCTGCTGTTGGAGGGGGGAAGCAGGTATCGAATCTGCGACCTCTGGATTACGAATCCGACGCATTACTAACTGAGCTACCGTGGCTCCCTCACAGTTGAGTACAAAAAGAATGAAGAGATGGAGAATGAGGAACCCGAAGGTAAAACGCGTATAATTAACACATGATCATATTTTTTCTGTGCAATCAATATTGTTTCTGTTAATTTTTAAGTAACTAATTTGGTTAGTTTGTACAATATGTGCTACTAACAAATATGCAAGATGATAACCATTATTGTTATAATATCAAAACCCATTGTGAGAATAATGAGCAACCTAATATTGAAAAATTAATAAAGAACATAACACGTTCAATCCTTTGGGAAAGATAACTTTTAATGTATATACTTCAGTCATCATTTCTTGCTGTAAGATTAAAAATGACGATTTCTCCAGTATTATTATGAACTAGTAAAAGTATACATTAATACTCCATGTTTCAAGTAACCGAGATTATAAATAGTTATACCATAAATATATACATTATTTTCTTATGAAGAATATTTCAATTCATGTTATAGTAGAAAGTAAATAATAAGTTAGATTTAGTTACAAAATTGGCTAGAACATTTGTTGAAAGATGGATTTTGATATTAATTTCTTGTTCCTCATCAGTGAAATTATTCTTGATATATTCATGATATTGTATTACCGCACAGTGCCTGCTACAACCACCAGTCAGGCAAAATAAAGTAAGAAATATTCTACATGCAATTCAAGATCTACAGTTTACTGGGCTATCACCTTACGATTGTATCTGATTGACTGACAAATTCTGTATTCCTCGCGTGTTTGCATGTATATTATCTTTTCCATATTGTATTTTTCATGAAGATGTATTATGACTCTGTCCTTTTTTTTAAATGACAGGTACAAAGAGGATGCTGGCAGGAGCGGGAGATAACCCAGGAAAGAGGATGAGGGAAAAATCACCCACCCACCCCCAAAGGGTATCAAATGACCTTGGAGAGAGGAACAACAAAGTGCTGTACTAGACCACTTCAACAAATTAATTCTAATTAAGAGAGTTCCTGGAAAAGGGGACATTGAGAACTCTTTTGCAAAAACAAGCAGGAGTGAGTGCCAGAAGTTGGATAAATATAAAATACTTGTGCAGAAATAAAATAACTGCTTCTCACGAAAGTAAAAATGCAAAGAAGTGATAAAATTACTTCTTGAATTAGAAAGTTGAAGATAAAATTGAGTTTTAAAACATCTTTTGCCCTTTTAGTATGAGTACTATTTGTCACAAGGTCTACTGGAAACTTAAACATGACAGACCATTACCTCTGTTGGCTAGGCATAATAAAATCGAGGTCTGATATATTTCCCAGATCTGTAGATACTATCAAAATCATAAATGTAAAATATAACTGGACATAAAAGAGTAATATATACACGCATCTAGCACTTCTAAACTATATAAGACTCGCGAATCGCATGAGTGTCTCAATAAATGCGCCTAACTGTTCCTATTGCTATGGAGAATCAATAATTTATTTCTCACACAGTGGAATGGGGTGTCATTATTTCAAGATGTCACACTCTCGACTTCAGGGTTCCTTCAATTTTACACAGATACATCGTCTATAATTAATATCAAGTTAATGATCTAAAAATGCTTTGCTTTGTCAAATTTAAAGTATTGCCTCCTTATTTTCTATTTCCGATACACCTAAAAATTCCAACAAAATGGAAAACATTTCAATATAGGACACAAAAAGTTCTTTCCGATGATATAAAAGCTCATATGATTCTCTGTTAAGAAAAGCAAATCTTCTCACTTTACATATTATTAGATTAAGGCACATGGCTACCAAAGTATATACGATACGTTACCAGAAAATGCCGAATAACTTAAATAATCTGGACACAATGAAAGAATGCAACTATAATTTCCGACACCAAAATTTGGCGAGAATACAAAGAGTACAGACTACAAAGTATTGTCAGATATAATTTAAATGAGACACCCCAAGCGTCTGAACTAGAAAGCTGATTCAAACCTAGTCATGGCCTCAGCGTAAATGTGCTTTGCGTCTTTTAGTTTAGCAATAGTATTGAATTGCCGCCAGAGTATTCCGCTGTTGACGGAATGGGATCAAACAAAGGTCACACTAGGTTAATTGCCGACGGAGTAAGCCGCCATTTTGAGAGATTTGATGGAATGGATGGATTTCAGAGGTGAAACAAAGGTCACAATACACAGTCTACTACCGTTTTATAGATGAGTGAACTCTAGAGATTTTACATGTCAATTAAGTTTACTCACATGTGAAGAGGTGTGTCTATAGGGAGTAATTGTTATGATAAATCTATCAATACTCCATATGAAATAGCATTATCATGTTAGAAAAAAAAATTAGTCCAGTCGAAAATATACAGTTTAAATATTTTAACATAGTGTAAAAGTGTTATGAATAGCATGAAAAAAATCTGTTAAAATTTCATCATATCTTAAATAAGACAATTTTATTCAAACGCTTAAAAAAAAGTAAAAATGCATCATAATGTTTTTCTCTGATATTTTTTTCATCATTATGTTTTTGCAGTAAATATGCATTTGAAAGAAATGAAATATATTACAGGTCCAAATATTAGTAACACAGGGACATCATAAACGATTTCTATACCTTGACCTAATTGTTACATTCCAATCTTACATCACGTGGCCTTTATTTCAGCGGCATGAACCATGAACGAACTTCCTGAAATAGGCCAATGTTGACACACTGAAAAATGGTAGCTCGCAAAGAATTTATAGTTTATAAGCATTTCTCGACTATACATAAATTAAGTATATTAAGTTCAACACTTTCTACGACGATTTAAATAGTTTCTCGCTGTATTATAATGCAAGCATAAAAATTCACGTTGAGACACGAACCATGACAGGTCGATGATACCATCAAAAGACATGCCCCAAGCGCAAATCGACATGCACAGTTTAACTTTAAAGAAGTTTTGAAGATAATAGTAAATTACACTAGCTATAAGAACAGAGAAAAGTTTCTTGTTTACTTAATGAGAAGTATTCATAAACAAAGATCACACAAACTAAATTACTTGCACAGCCATTTTGAAGGATATGATATGCATTACCATTTTAGTTGCTTGATAGATTTCACAGAGCAAATCGAAATCATACAAGGTAAACCTGTCCACCATCAAATCTACTAGCCATATCATTTTACTGAATTATGTACAATATCAAAACATTGATAGATACCATATATTCATACCTTCTCACCTAACTCCACATATGAAAGCAAATGCAAGCCAAAGTACATGCATAGATATGATCTATAATCACTCTATTCAATCACTCAACATATGAAAGCATTCATAAATATGATCCATTCTCACCCCACTCAATCTTTCGCTATATGAAAGCATTTATAGATAAGATCAACTTTTCCGTCATAGTAATTATCTTAATTAAAATAGTATAACTTAAGGTAAAGACTATTTGTATAGTAATATTTTTTAAAAACTATATTTCCCTTCATTCAACATAAAAAGACTGCAAAACTTACACACTATTTTTAATGGCTATATTATTCATTCTCATTAAGATAAAACATTATTATCTACTTAAAAGTGATATACATTCTTGGAAAGCATCTAACATATCATCTACTCTACTGTATTCAACTATTTCCTACCATCCTCCTATAAAAATAAATAAATCAACCTAAATCATAAATTTTAAGATGGTATCCAAAACAGCAATATACAAATCAGAAGGTCATATAAAATACCATACTTTGTAGCGCTTTCATTCAACTGATATTAAGAACGGCAATATACAAATTAGAAGGTCACACCAAAAACATCCTGTGTACTGCTTTATTCATCATCATTATTTTGATTTATCAGCTACTCAGCTCTACTGGACCATTTTCGACATGTTATAAATATAAGAAGAACCCCACCCCACTTTACCGATTATATTTTAATTATAACTCTATATTTCTTCTCTTCTTTTGTTTTAAAACCAAAAATGAGTGAAAGAAAATTGACCAAGGCAACTGTTGATAGTTTTAAAAGACTGATGGATACTCAGAAGAGATTTCTTTGAGTAAATGATAAAGGTTCCATTGAAATGCCTGTAGCAGTCAAGTTTTCAATTCCAAATAATGCTATTTCAACTGAAACAAGGGAGAAAGGTTCGACTGACCTTCTCCTCCCCTCTTTGAATCTGCTACTGGCAGTAGTAGTAGTACTAATAGTAGCAGTAGTAGTGTGTATTTCCCCAGCAGTAGAAGATCACATTTGAGAGAAAAATGAATGTTACTTCTAAAGTATATTGCGGACAAAGTGAAGAGCTTTTGATAGTTTGTCACGTTATGACACGCTGTAATTATTAAAAATGCAAGAAACCATATAGAAGAATTTTCTTTTCGAATGAACGTATTAAACAATAGACATTGTGAGCTTTTTCCATCTGAACTGAGTGTTTGTTTTCAAATAAATTTTTCAGAAATCCCACGCCCCCTCCCCTAAAAAAAAACAAACATCAATGGTCGGTCCTTATTGTATTAAGGGCCTGTGGCCTAAATTACCAGATACTGAATCTTGAATCTTGAAAAACACCACTGTGACTTAAATAACTGAAAACAAATACTGCTTATCCAATCACATTTCAAGGGAGGACAATTCCCATTAAACAAATATTACAAATCATTGTTGTACAATCAAAGAATAATGTAAGTGAACAGATTTTTACACAGGAAAAAGAAGAAAAGCAAAGAATTTTTAGACCATATTCCCCGCTGCCTCTTTCATGCCTGGGCTAATGGATCAATGGTGAAATTTGTCGTCCCCTGCATTTATACATGACTTGTTTCATTAAAGATTCCATTTTCCTTTGGTTTGTTTTTTTATTAAAAGATTCTTTTTTAAAAAAGACAGAAAAGAAAATTAAGATTAGGGTAGATTGGCGAGTATGTGGGGAAAGTTATCAAGTTATCATTCGTCAAATTTAAATTCGCGTTAGAGTTGTAATCGTCCATCTTATCAACCTATTAAAATGACTTTGAACTAGTTACGCTAAATGAGGTGATTATACCTCAAGACATTCTGACTCATGTTGGTAACTTTGTTAGATTTTTTTTCTTGCATGAAATACAGCCCAAAATTGTAGATAATGAAACTCCTCACTAATTGACATTATTTTGGCATTTATAGCATTTTCCATCTAGAATTTATAAAACTTTAACAGCCATCATTTTCCTTCACCGTTCACGAGTCATAAGTAACTGCGATGCATTAATAAGCTACTATTTTTATTAAGCTGACGATAAATGTATCAATCCGTCGGCCGCCATCTTAGCGGATTACAGGAATTTTAGGAATTGGAGATCATAAAATGTAACGTAATCCGCCAGGATGGAATTTGGGTCGCATAAGGTACCAAATCTTCTCACTTTACATATTATTAGATTAAGGCACATGGCTACCAAAGTATATACGATACGTCACCAGAAAATGCCGAATAACTTAAATAATCTGGACACAATGAAAGAATGCAACTATAATTTCCGACACCAAAATTTGGCGAGAATACAAAGAGTACAGACTACAAAGTATTGTCAGATATAATTTAAATGAGACACCCCAAGCGTCTGAACTAGAAAGCTGATTCAAACCTAGTCATGGCCTCAGCGTAAATGTGCTTTGCGTCTTTTAGTTTAGCAATAGTATTGAATTGCCGCCAGAGTATTCCGCTGTTGACGGAATGGGATCAAACAAAGGTCACACTAGGTTAATTGCCGACGGAGTAAGCCGCCATTTTGAGAGATTTGATGGAATGGATGGATTTCAGAGGTGAAACAAAGGTCACATTACTCAGTCTACTACTGTTTTATGGATGAGTGAATTCTAGAGATTTTACATGTCAATTAAGTTTAAGATTAAGATTAGGGTAGATTAGGCTAATGCCCCTTTTATAGGCAATTTTCTTAAAATTAAATGACTAAATGACTAATATAATATTTAGCCAGATACAATACATGGTATAAAGATACAACCGTATAAGCAGCAAAAGCTTACCATAGCACACATACAAGACATCAAAATAAAATATTTATAACTGTATACATAGTTTTATCCATTTTTATCCATCAGATTAAAATCATAGATGAAGGAATGAACGGACGAATCGGTATCCTATGGAATCAAACATCAATCAAAAGTATATTGATCATCGGTATTCTATGGTATCAAAACCCCTAGCAAAAGGATATTCATCATCGGTATTCTATGGTATCAAACATCAATCAAAAGGATATTCATCATCGGTATTCTATGGTACCAAACACCTACCAAAAGGATATTCATCATCGGTATTCTATGGTATCAAACACCTATCAAAAGGATATTCATCATCGGTATTCTATGGTTTCAAACATCAATCAAAAGGATATTCATCATCGGTATTCTATGGTAGCAAACACCTAGCAAAAGGATATTCATCATCGGTATTCTATGGTATCAAACATCTATCAAAAGGATATTCATCATCGGTATTCTATGGTATCAAACACCTATCAAAAGGATATTCATCATCGGTATTCTATGGTTTCAAACATCTATCAAAAGGATATTCATCATCGGTATTCTATGGTATCAAACATATATCAAAAGGATATTCATCATCGGTATTCAATGGTATCAAACATCTAACAAAAAGATATTCATCATCGGTATTCTATGGTATCAAACACCTATCAAAAGGATATTCATCATCGGTATTCTATGGTATCAAACACCTATCAAAGGGATATTCATCATCGGTATTCTATGGTATCAAACACCTATCAAAAGGATATTCATCATCGGTATTCTATGGTATCAAACATCAATCAAAAGGATATTTATCATCGGTATTCTATGGTATCAAACACGTATCAAAAGGATATTCATCATCGGTATTCTATGATATCAAACACCTAGCAAAACAATATTTATCATCGGTATTCCATGGTATCAAACACCTATCAAAAAGATATTCATCATCGGTATTCTATGGTATCAAACATCAATCAAAAGGATATTCAACATCGGTATTCTATGATATCAAACACCAAGCAAAAGGATATTCATCATCGGTATTCTATAGTATCAAACACCTATCAAAAGGACATTAATCATCGCTATTCTGTGGTATCAAACATCTATCAAAAGGATATTCATCATCGGTATCCAATGGTATCAAAAATCTATCAAAAGGATATTCATCATCGATATACCATGGCATCAAACATATATCAAAAGGATATTTATCATCGGTATTCTATGGTATCAAACACCTATCAAAAGGATATTCATCATCGGTATCCAATGGTATCAAAAATCTATCAAAAGGATATTCATCATCGATATACCATGGCATCAAACATATATCAAAAGGATATTTATCATCGGTATTCTATGGTATCAAACACCTATCAAAAGGATATTCATCATCGGTATTCTCTGGTATCAAACACCTATCAAAAGGATATTCATCATCGGTATTCTATGGTATCAAACATCAATCAAAAGGATATTCATCATCGGTATTCTATGGTATCAAACACCTAGCAAAAGGATATTCATCATCGGTATTCTATGGTATCAACATCTAGCAAAAGAATATTTGTCATCGGTATTCTATGGTATCAAACATCAATCAAAAGGATATTCATCATCGGTATTCTATGGTATCAAACATCTATCAAAAGGATATTCATCATCGATATTCTATGTATCAAACATCTATCAAAAGGATATTCATCATCGGTATTCTATGGTACCAAACACCATTAAAAAAGGATATTCATCATCGGTATTATATGGTATCAAACACCTATCAAAAGGATATTCATCATCGGTATTCTATGGTATCAAACATCTATCAAAAGGATATTTATCATCGTTATTCTATTGTATCAAACATCAATCAAAAGGATATTCATCATCGGTATTCTATTGTATCAAACACCTAGCAAAAGGATATTCATCATCGGTATTCTATGGTATCAAACACCTATCAAAAGGATATTCATCATCGGTATTCTATGGTATCAAACACCTAGCAAAAGGATATTCATCATCGGTATTCTATGGTATCAAACACCTAGCAAAAGGATATTCATCATCGGTGTTCTATGGTATCAAACACCTAGCAAAAGGATATTCATCATCGGTATTCTATAGTATCAAACATCTATCAAAAGGATATTTATCATCAGTGTTCTATGGTATCAAACACCTAGCAAAACAATATTAATCATCGGTATTCTATGGTATAAAACACCTAGCAAAAGGATATTCATCATCGGTATTCTACGTTATCTAACATCAATCAAAAGGATATTCATCATCGGTATTATATGGTATCAAACAGCTAGCAAAAAGATATTCATTATCGGTATTCTATGGTGTCAATCACCTAGCAAAAGGATATTCATCATCGGTATTCTATGGTGTCAAACAACTATCAAAAGGATATTCATCATCGGTATTCTATGGTATCAAACAACTATCAAAAGGATATTCATCATCGGTATCCTATGGAATCAAACATCTATCAAAAGGATATTCATCATCGGTATTCTATGGTATCAAACATCTATCAAAAGGATATTCATCATCGGTATTCTATGGTATCAAACATCTATCAAAAGGATATTCATCATCGGTATTCTATGGTAACAAACACCTATCAAAAGGATATTCATCATCGGTATTCTATGGTATCAAACACCTATCAAAAGGATATTCATCATCGGTATTCTATGGTATCAAACACCTAGCAAAATGATATTCATCGTCGGTATTCTATGGTATCAAACACCTATCAAAAGGATATTCATCATCGGTATTCTATGGTATCAAACTCCCAGCAAAAGGATATTCATCATCGGTATTCTATGGTGTCAAACACCTAGCAAAATGATATTCATCATCGCTATTCTATGGTATCAAACATCTATCAAAACGATATTTATCATCGGTATTCTATGGTATCAAACACCTATCAAAAGGATATTCATCATCGGTATTCTATGGTATCAAACACCTAGCAAAAGGATATTCATCATCGGTATTCTGTGGTGTCAAACATCTATCAAAAGGATATTCATCATCGGTATTCTATGGTATCAAACACCTATCAAAAGGATATTCATCACTGTATTCTATTTTATCAAACACCTAGCAAAAGGATATTCATCATCGGTATTCTATGGTATCAAACACCTAGCAAAAGGATATTCATCATCGGTATTCTATGGTATCAAACTCCCAGCAAAAGGATATTCATCATCGGTATTCTCTGGTGTCAAACACCTATCAAAAGGATATTCATCATCGCTATTCTATGGTATCAAACACCTATCAAAAGGATATTCATCATCGGTATCCAATGGTATCAAACATCTATCAAAAGGATATTCATCATCGGTATCCTATGGTATCAAACACCTATCAAAAGGATATTCATCATCGGTATCCTATGGTATCAAACATCTATCAAAAGGATATTTATCATCGGTATTCTATGGTATCAAACATCTATCAAAAGGATATTCATCATCGGTATCCTATGGTATCAAACATCTATCAAAAGGATATTCATCATCGGTATTCTATGGTATCAAACATCTATCAAAAGGATATTTATCATCGGTATTCTATGGTATCAAACACCTAGCAAAAGGATATTCATCATCGGTATTCCATGGTATCAAACATCTATCAAAAGGATATTTATCATCTGTATTCTATGGTATCAAACACCTATCAAAAGGATATTCATCATCGGTATTCTATGGTATCAAACACCTAGCAAAAGGATATTCATCATTGGTATTCTATGGTATCAAACTCCCAGCAAAAGGATATTTATCATCGGTATTCTATGGTATCAAACACCTATCAAAAGGATATTCATCATCGGTATTCTATGGTATCAAACATCTATCAAAAGGATATTCATCATCGGTATTCTATGGTATCAAACTCCCAGCAAAAGGATATTTATCATCGGTATTCTATGGTATCAAACATCTATCAAAAGGATATTCATCATCGGTATCCTATGGTATCAAATATCTATCAAAAGGATATTCATCATCGGTATTCTATGGTATCAAACATCTATCAAAAGGATATTCATCATCGGTATTCTATGGTAACAAACACCTATCAAAAGGATATTCATCACTGTATTCTATGGTATCAAACACCTAGCAAAAGAATATTCATCATCGGTATTCTATGGTATCAAACACCTAGCAAAAGGATATTCATCATTGGTATTCTATGGTATCAAACACCCAGCAAAAGGATATTCATCATCGGTATTCTATGGTATCAAACACCTAGCAAAAGGATATTCATCATCGGTATTCTATAGTATCAAACACCTATCAAAAGGATATTCATCATCGGTATTCTATGGTATCAAACACCTATCAAAAGGATATTCATCATCGGTATTCTATGGTATCAAACACATAGCAAAAGGATATTCATCATCGGTATTCTATGGTATCAACACGTATCAAAAGGATATTCATCATCGGTATTCTATGGTATCAAACACCTATCAAAGGGATATTCATCATCGGTATTCTATGGTATCAAACACCTATCAAAAATACATTCATCATAATGATTAGAATCTACACCTTCACCCTTTTTCATATCTTATGCTTGACTAAAACATCAAAAGCGTAAATATTCCTCAATGCTCTTAAAATAAATTATTTTGATCTTTTTGAAAAAGTTAACATTTGATGTTTATGAAAATCGTTAGCATTTGATGTTTATGAAAAAGGTTAGCATTTGATCTTTATAAAAAAGTTAACATTTGATCTTCATGAAAAAGTTAACATTTGATCTTTATGAAAATGGTTAGCATTTGATGTTTAAGGAAAAGGTTAGCATTTGATGTTTATAAAAAAAGTTAACATCTGATCTTTATGAAAAAGACTAACATTTAGTATGCAGAAGTGGAAGTATTACTATAAAAGAGAATAATCTGAATATTCAACTTCACACAAATCTGGACTGTCAGTCGTTTGATAAGTTTTTCATTGAATATGGCATCTTCTGGATTTTATGAAGAGTTTGTAAAGAAGGATACTTGGCTAAAACCAGAGTAAGATTTGGAAAATGTAAGGAGGTAACTCTAAATAACCACAATGGGGTTACATATTAACATTTGGCGGATAATTCTAAATGTTTCTGCAAGACACTATGTCAACAAAATTCATCAGCTCCACCATCACCACCACAACCACCATAACAAATTCCAGCCAGATATTTCCAGTACAGCTAACACCACTACAATATCCAGTTTCAAACATAGCTCAAACATTGCCTACTCCTAGCTTGAAGCGCTCCATAACACCTAGATGAAACTACATATGAGCAGATTACACCACCTACAAGGATGCTAAATTGCCAACCTCTTGCAGACGACTATTTTTTTTTCTATTAAAATAACAATACTTTTTTAAAAATCTTTTTAAAGAAGTGTAATCATTAATTATTATCAAAAACGTGTCACTATTCTTTCTATTAAAATAACAGTACTTTTTATCTTTAAAACTTTAATTCTCAGCAAAACCTTATCATTAATACTATTTCTAATACTCACTTTAATATAATGTGTTAATTAGCAATTAAAAGATATAATGTGTTAACACATTTATAGAAAGAAATTATCTATGCAATCACTAGTTTTCTTGAGTTTATAATTTTTTTTGAATATATTCATATTTTGAATTGTGATACAATTTTGTTTTCTGCTTTCTTTATACTTTTTCCATCATACGTACACACATACACATGTCTTTTGTAAAGAAAAATAAAGGGAGAGAATTAATATTCAGTGAGTAACTGCTATTCATAAACTTAAAGCAATTACTAAAGAATGGTAGAAAATGTAATGTAATTCAGTTTTTCTTTGCTAAATTTTCAATCATTGCAAAATTAATAGCAATTACCCATGAATTGATAGTTGTTTCAAAAGTTTGAATCATGAGAGCAAGAAAAAATACAAGTAAAGTTAGATTAAAGAAAAAAGATAAAGTTGAAATATAAATTTTATTTTCATACACTAAATAAAGAAGATACATACACTCATTATTTTGTATACACTTATAACAATATATTGTCTCTCACTTTTGATTTAATTTTGTAATGTCCATAGGCTAAACTTTGAATACCATCATCTAGCAAGTATCGTTTTTCATCGAAACAGGAAGACCAGTTTTAACTATTTGTTCACAAAACAGTTGATGAGAATGATTTCGAATTAAACTCATGTTGCAGCATACTTTAGATTCTTGAAACAATGTCTGTGTATATGTTTTGAATCGTAGATCCTTTTTTACTGTCATACTTTAGATTCTTGAAACAATGTCTGTGTATATGTTTTGAATCGTAGATCCTTTTTTACTGTCATTTTAGCAATCAATTTCTCTTTCTTTTCTTCTTTTCCATCAGAGACAAAAGCATACATGTTTGGTCTCAGAGCTCACATATAATGTTTAGGCTTCCCATTCATTTCATCTTTCATTTTACCAAGCACTTTTTGTTTTCATTGCTATAAAGAAAGTGGTCTTTTTAATAATCGCAAATGTCAAATATATTCCTTCATGTCATCATAAATATTCTTTTTTTCACAGTAAAACAAACAACTATCTGTGTCAGTCATTTGGAACAGTAACTCTTTTTTTAATTTTTTTTTAATTTTTAAAAAAAATTTTCATCAGGTAATTATCATAAAAAAAAATCATACATGGCAAGCTTGGAGATATCCAATATACACATTCCTGAATAACTAGGCTTAAAAAGTTTCACTTTTGCGCGATTTAATTCCACTGCCACGAGATCATCACTGAATATTTTACAAGTTTTCAAAGTAGACTTTCTTGTGAGTTTCTGGAGCTTCTTAATAGTCTGAACCAAGGTCACATCGACATGTTTGCGAACGTTCTCCATTGTCTTTGCTGTAATAAATCAATAATCATAATAAAGTTTGTAATACAAATGATTGAAAAGAACTTTTTATAACTAGGTAAAAATGAAAAGTTGCGATAAAATTTAAATGATAATCTACACCTTATTAGATATAGCATCCATTGTTAATATAAATAATAACATCATATACTGCACCAAAGGCAACAAATACTTTAGAAAAACATATTCAGTTGCAATGACTTCAAAATCTTAGAAAATGTCTTGAGAAATGCTTCTGGATGGAATGTGAGAAAAGTAATACAATTGGAAATTCATAGTGTCATTTATTCTTCCATAGCTGCTTCGAGTTACATTGAATTACCCTTGACATTAAGAAAATCTTAATGCATTTTAAATATCAGAAAACGATCAAAAATATTTTACTTGGTGAATCGATACATACAGTTTCACAGTGTGGAACAGTGTTTCACGACATATAAAATAGTGCTTTCGTGCTTGATACATTATGTTCGATATTTTATGGATAAATAGTGACTAACGTTATTCAACGTTAAGTGTGCTTAAAAAAGGTATATTCTCTGATGGATATTTTATTTTCTTGAACTTTAACGCTGTTACGTTTCTCAGATATTTCCGTTTCAATGAAGTACATAAAGTTTTAGTGAGTATATATTATTTATAATATGTGCCCTGAGAAGTAAAGAAGATGGACACAGACTGTGAGTAACTTTTCATTTATTACTAAAGTATCAGATTGAGTCATTACAGTATGTATGTATGTATGTATGTATGTATGTATGTATGTATGTATGTATGTATGTATGTATGTATGTATGTATGAATGACTTTGTTTATTTCTTCTTTAAACCTATTACATTCAGTTGTTTTCATTATTATATAATAGCAATAGAAACTTTAAAGTGACATTAATGAATACACAGGACACTAAACATGTAAATTTATTTATAAGGGACATTGTCATTAGATTATATTTCATGTCTCAATCTGATTAATAGCATATCCAGTTTGAAAAGCACAGGAAATGTAAGAATATATGTGTCATCTTCAAAACACGCATTTTTTTTAGAACATCCAACAATTTTGATATAAGTATGCTGCACATCATGTAATTAATATATGCGGAATAATATCTATTTGATTTGAAATAGAATCATTATAAACTGGTAAAGTATGTTAAACATGAAACTATGTGCTATGCTGCGTTTTATAACCGTTACAAGACCTTCTTACAGTTTTCTTCATACCAACATTTTCAGCTGCATTCTAAAGAGCTTCAGCTAATGTTTCCATAGCTCAAAATCTGATGTTGCGACCAGATGATAAAAAGTCTCAAATGAAAACTTACGAAATTGTTCACGCAAACATTCCTGATACGCATTTTATTTTTTCTTGAGTCCATATTAATTTTGTTCTGGGCTCAGATTTATCATTATAATTATCTATATTGTGGGTATTACGATCACTAGTAGAAATACTGCCAATCTCAGACAAGCCTAGTGAAAGTGGCATGTGAATTGATTCGACTATGTTTAAGATATCAAAATTAGATATAAATTTCATGATAGGATAATCTGACAGAAAATAGTCAATAGTGCTTGCTGTATTTTGGGTGATACATGTAAAGTTGCTAACTCCTTCATCGTTACCAAAACGGTTCTTATGCAGTCCTACCATTTTATAGAACTTCCCCACATCCAATTCTGCACCTTTTTCTTACTCATGGAACCGTTCCTGTTCGTACTGTTCTTTTGCCTTGTTTAATTGGTTTCTGAACTTTCTCTCCGCACGCTTGCAATCTGCATGTGACTTACATTGTATACCAGTGGAACGCTCGTCTTTTATCCATAACGTTCACTTTCTTCTCAACTCTTTATGCAGGTAAGGTGCATTAAGAAATTTCCAGCAGGGTTTTAGATACAGTTAGAAGGTTTTCTTAGGGAGATTTATGTCAGTAGAATCGCGTACAACAGTTGCAACAGCATCTAAGGCGTACCATATATCTGCAATATCGTGTATATGTAGTTATAATGATTCTAATTGCTCGTTAATTTTACTTTTGTACATTTCCAACTGGTTAGAAGCTATTCTCCAGTTGATTGTAACTAGATAGTGCGAATAAGTCTATTCCTGGAATTTGTCTGGAACTATCAACTGTGCTCAAACAGGCAAGTGATCAGAGATAATTAGATGATGATCATTTTCAATGTTGGCACTCTGACTAAATCTCCTTTTGAAGAAGGTACAAGAATTTAATTGATCAATAACGAGTGATGGCACTCTAGACGTGGTTTTACTACTTATGAAGACCAGATGCCTAGTTTCAAGAAAGGAATGCAACAAATAACCTTTATCTTTTTATTCCCCGTTTTTGGAACCACTTCTTTCCACAGCTCTCCATTACTTCCTTATTATCCTCTAAAGTGGCATTCATTGAAGAAAACCACACACAGAACATGAATAATTTGCGAGCGCGCATACCAATTTCCACTGCAATAATTCTGTCGTTTACGTCGTTTTGCGTACGGCAGGCCAGCAGCGACTTTCGACCGAGAATCGCAAATTTATCCTGAATTTTGTTATCCTGTTGCGCAAAAGAAGTAAATTATCTTTGTGTGCCCTGTAACAAATGCAATTGTTTTGTAGGTGGAGAATGCTCTTGTATGCACACAATATCCAAATCTTGGAGTAAAGAACAACTTCCTGACATAGTGCCCTTCGCGTTCTTCGTCAATATGCTTAGAAAATCATGCAAATTATAACCAAACACTCCATCATGTTTGGGTTGCGTACACGGGATCATTATCTATCATAATATTCCCTGGTTAATACAAACTTCGGCCTAACCCCTGTTGCAAGATTCTGTCGAATAGCGTTTCTGGAACATTAACTAAAACTGTATCTGTTTTTCCGCTGTCATTTTACCACTTTTGGATTGTGGTAGAGAAGTCCATTACTAGTATTGGATGGTTATATGTATAAAATCTATTTAGTAATAACAAATGTGCTCTTGTGTTCCGTTTGCTCAGTGGAATGGTGAATAGTACATGCGATCAACAGAATAAAAAATGCAATGAAAACATTGTGATTATTCTTGAAACGACCAATGTTTAAATCGGACACGGTAATTGTTTTCACAGTAATATATTATTCAGTATTGAACAGTGTTTCACAGCAGATGAAACAGTGCTTTCGTGATCGATTCATACGGTGTTTCATCGTATGGAACAGTGTTTCACAACAGATAAAATAGTGCTTTCGTGATCGATATTTTATATTTTATGGATAAATAGTGACTAACGTTATTCAAGGATAAGTGTGCTTAAAATAGGCACAAAAACTCAGATGGACATTTTATTTTCTTGAACTTTAATGTTGTCACTTTTCTCAGATATTTCCTAATTTTAATGGATTGCATAAAGTTTTAGTGAGTATTCATTAGTATAAACGGATATAATATGTGATTTGCGAAGTAAAGAAGAACACCGACTGTGAGTAATTTTGTATTCATGTACTAAAGTACTAAATATAATTATTACAGTAGTGAAAGCTTTTGTGACATTTTACATGCGAATTAAATCATAATCAATCAATTTTCATTCTTTATCTTTCATAAAATTAGCATGATATACTTTTTCAGCACTATAAATACCGTTGCAATTAAAAGAAAGAAACAAACGATTTATGTTTTTGCCGTCGCATGAGGCTAATATTTCCAGATTTCAGTGGATTGCAAACAGTTTTAGTGAGTATTATTTTATGAACGGATATAATACGTTCTTTATTAAGTAATTTTGCATTTACTATTAAAGCATTAGATATAGTCATTGCATTAGTACAAATCTTTCAAGATCATGAAATTTTGAATGCGAATTAAATCGTAATCAACGAATTTCCATTGTTTCTTATCTTTTAGAAACGTATTGTAATATATATTTCTTCACACTTGCATGTTTATTCAAAGTTTATTCAAATGTAAATTTTGTCTGACAACAGCTGATAATATAAACAGCACAGGTAAAATAAAAAAAACGTTTATGGTGTTAGCTATATGATGATGATAACAAAGACGATTATGATGATAGTTGCAATTATGTGATAATGATGCAAATAAGAAAAAGAAGCGCCGTGATATAATTCAAACTATCATCATCATTGTCATCGTGTTGTTATTATTATTACTATTATTACTATTATTATTATTTAATATAATAAATTTTGAAAAAATTTAAGTAAAACTGGAAATTCTTCTGTGGAACATAGCAGAAACTTAACAATGGATATGATTAAAATGTTTGAATGAGGGAGACTAAGAATTACCACACTCAAAGTGGCGTAATATATACACATAATTACCATATTATTTTTACTTCATACATATAGTACCTTACACGTCAGTATTGGTGATCTCAAATAAAATAAGCACTGTTATCTAGATTGCTAGACGATCAGATCATTCTGATAAATTCCGTAGTTCACATGTTTTCCACAAAAACTTAACGTGGAGAATGTTATCCACAGTTCCTTCTTTGTCGTCAATATGTCACGTGACAGGGCGGCTCATTGGAGCGTGTAATTGATAACGTGAAGTTGAGCTACTATTTTTCACATTTACAGCGGTCTCTTTTGCAAGCGGGCAAGGGAGGGGTTTGTAAATGCATCATCAAGGAAGAATTATGAATAATGCTGTGTTTTTTGTGAGTCTTATTTGTAATATTTTTCAATGAACACGAAAAGCGCGTCATACTGAGAGACAGAAAGAGAATTAACAAGTATTTGATCGATATCCCTATAACTGAATTACTCCGCGTGCATTATCACATATGCCATTAATAACAAATAGGCAAAAAGACAATGATCTGCATATATATATATATATATATATATATATATATATATATATATATATATATATATATATATAAAATTTAATACGAAATCAGTGATATAATGATACTCTATTCTTCAAACACTTTCGCATCATCGTAAGTGATGCTCTGCGGGTAGGTACCTTATACTTTCAATGTACTTTTGTAAATAAATAGTTTGACGTCATTGTTATGTCATTACGTCATTGGTGTTAGGGTGATATAGAAACAATTTTTTGTACATCTATACAACACTTGTATACAAAAATATATTTACAATACAGATGAAACTATTAAACACCCTTCACAGTGCGACGCTAAACAAGACAAAATAAAGTGGACACTATGCACTCAACATAGATCCTGTATATAAAAGATGTATATGTTTTTTTTAATACTAGATATAAGGAAATATTTTTACGAGTGAAGTGGAAACATTGTACTGTCAAGAGTGGCAATACAAAATGTTTCTACTTTGCGAGTGAAATATTTCCTTTAATCTACTTTAACTTAAAAAGCTGTCGATTTGCGTGTTGTTGTTTTTTTTTGGGGGGGGGGGGGGGATTGTGTGTACTAATTTTACTATAATTTTTGGACAGCGACTTTTTACAAATTTACTTTGTACATATAATGCTTTAAATTGTGCGTTTTTTCAAAGTAATGACTATTTTCATACCAAAATAACGAGATTTTTATTTTCGTTTACACATTTTTGCCCAAAGTGATACAGTGAACATAGTTGGGGTGGGAGTGCTGTAGAACCATCACAGCGTCGTATCCAACAGACTTAAGAGCGTAACGCATTTAAACTAAATATTTTCATGATTGTGAGTTTACCTATTAGGATTTGGGCTCTTTATTTTGTTTATTCCTACGTTCAAACATGAATTGTGTGGCCTTGGTAGGCTTGCAGTTTTGTTCGTTAACAAACGTGCACCTAAATTTCAGTTGTTACTTAATTTCGGTTTGCAATCAACGCTTATCTATCCCCAATTTTTCCATCGTTTTCAGACACGAGTATGATTGTGATGAGAGTCAAAATCGCTAATTAAACAAGTTTAGTACTATATTTAATGAATAGTTTTTCCTGAACACTTGTACCGTTTGTTATACAATTAACAGGTATACGATACTGTATGAATATTACTGGATATCGAATAGAAACAGGTCATGGAAATCCAGTCACTGACAATTTGCACGATTCACGTTAAGAACTATTTTTAAAAACGTTTATACCTGAAATCTACTTGTTGCTGTTTGGAGTTAGTTTTTTGGCATTTTATTGTTGATTGCACATCCTCATTGATTACATAAATGTATCCTAGAGGGTCTACAGTTTTGACATTTTTTAAGATCTGTTCATCTCAATGGAGACAGAGAGGAAGTTAGGAGAGAGTAGGAGCAGAAGAAAGGGGGAAAAAAAGAAATATGCCTAATATGGAAATACAAGTTTTAATAACATACATAAGGGCAAACATATTTCCTAAATGGGGAAAAAAGTAGTTCCAAAAGTGATATCGACACTGTGGCGGTAGAAGTGGTATCGCCATTATGGCGATATCAATTTTCTCCCACTGGTACATTTCAATATCTCATTATGAAATATACGTATGGCTAATATATCACCTGCCGCAAGTCCGCGGTCCACATGTGGGCCGCGACCCATAGTTTGAGAATATATGAAATGTATAAGGTACTCCATACAAATTTAAAGTAATATATATATTTTTTGAATATATGTTTTTGTGTTCATGATTTGAAAATGTATCAGTGTATTTAATACAATGTATAAAGTATTCCTTTTTAATTTTTTGATGAATTTCGAAATATTAGTTAGAATTATTAAAGCCTGGTTGTATGAAATCAAGTTCCTATTCTTCTTTCAAATATTCATTATCAGTAAATAATTTATACAAGGGAAGAACTTTTGAAGTTTCTTCCTGAACAGTTATCTAGATGTTTATTGACTTTTAATAATCTGAGAGCTTCTGTTCTTGTTTGTCGTCTGTGTACTGCCATTGTTTTCTTAGTTCATTTTTCATCTGATCTGTGTAAAAGGTTTCACATTTCACACATATCAATGCATAAATCACATTGTTGTACGTAAAGATGTAAAATGTATTTTTGTATACAAGTGTTATATATATATAGATGTAAAGAAGTTATATCTCGCCTGCACAACAATGACGTAATTGACATAACACTAACGCTTGAAGGAATAAAGTATGCATATATTACTGATTTCCTTTTGCAGATCATTTTATCTTTTTGCCTATTTTTTAATGAAGGCGTAATTCAACTGGAAGCCAGTAATATTTCAGTCAATATTCAGTACAAGCATTGCCATTCATGTTATTCACAAAGCAATTGCAAAGTGAAAATAGTATGTCAGAAACCTTTCTCACTGAGAAACTTGCATCTTGTGAGTAATAAATTATTGATGAATGAAATAGCGAATTGACCACCAAATCATCTACACTGTCACATCAAATTGCTGGTTTAAAATTGAACTACGAATCGACATAAAGCAAGAGTAATGTAACTCTGGTGCAATTCAATTTCTTTTTAATGCAAAACCTGCATCATATGGTTAAATGTCCTCGATGAATCATGCTGTATACATCAGAAAAAGAATGAATAATTTTTCTAACTTGCACTTAAAAGGACCATGTAGTTTGTTCAAAGATCTAAATGAAACTTCGTTACAAGTGCCTTTTCAAATAAATGCAGACGACATTCACGACAATCGAATAGAGGCGACTACTCACGTGTTCAACGTAGAGCAGTTTTTCCCAACCTTTTTGAGTATGAGGACCCCTTTAACCTCAAGAAATTGCACGGACACCCACATGCTAATAGTTGTACTTTTAGGCTGTGGCGGGTGTTCCTCACAAAGTATTCCACCGACCCAATTAGACCACAATGGAGACTCAGCTACAAGTGTACATGAAATTGCGCACATCTTCAACCACTACTTTACAATGTAGCAAATAATTATGTCAGAGAGAACATAGAGACCACTGATAATGAAAAGCTTCTCAATTATGTAAATGCCAAAGTTCCAACTGATCCTCCACTTGAATTTTCTATAGTTAATGTAAGTGACTATGATGTATACTGTACCCTTGTGCAGCTAAATGTTAACAAATCTACTGGCCTTGATGAAATAGGCCCAATGGCCATAAAATTTGCTGCACCTGTTATATCTCAAGCTATAGCTAACCTCATTAACAAGAGTATCCAGTCTGGTGTTTTCCCAGATAAATTTAAAGAAGCAAAAGTAACCCCAATATATAAGAAAGGCTCTAAGTTGGACCCAGGAAACTAGAGACCTATTTCCATTCTACCTACATTATCAAAAATCTTTGAGAAACTGATTGCTAAGCAAGTATATCATTACTTCAGAACATTCTCACTCTTTCACAAAGAACAATCAGGTTTTCGAAAGGATCATTCATGGCAAACAGCTTTAACAAAACTCACAGACTGTTGGCTGCAGGAAATCAATAAGGGGAGTCTAACAGGTGATTATTCCTAGACTTCAGGAAGGCTTTTGATTTAGTCAATCATGATGTTCTTTTATCTAAGCTAAAATGCTATAAATTTAATACTAAATGCCTTAAACTGGTCTTCATCCTACCTAAGCAACAGAACACAAAGAACCGCTATTGGTAATGTTCAGTCCATCTCCATGGAAATTAAACATGGTGTCCCCCAAGGGTCTACTTTAGGCCCACTGCTTTTTCTTATTTTCATTAATGACCTTCCACTGTGGACAAAGCACTCAAATATAGACTTATTTGCAGATGATGCTACTGTAACTGCTTCAGGAAATGATATAGTTACTGTTGAAGCACTACTAGATACTGACTTAAGAAACATTGAGAAGTGGTCAAATCAAAATAAAATGGTTTTAAATTAAACAAAAACAAAATGTATGGTAATAGCCTCATCAATGAAACATTCAACTTCTGACAATCTGCTCAATCTGACAATAAATGGGCAACTCAATGAAAATGTTAAAGAAGAAAAACTCCTAGGAGTGATAGTTGAAAATGATTTAAAGTGGGACAAGCATATTGAATATGTCTGTAGGTCTCTATCAAGTAAAATAACTTTACTAGGTAAAATTAAGAAGTACCTACCCATACAAACTAGAATAATGTACTATAATGCCTACATTCTGCCAATTATTGATTACTGTTTGACAATATGAGGAAACTGCCCCAAAAGCCAATTAGAAAGAATTAACAAGATACAAAAGAGAGTAGCCCGCCTAATACTGGATGCTCCTTTTGACACATCATCTAAAACCCTTTTCCATGAACTAAAATGGCTTCAAATAAATGACAGAATTAACTTTCAAAAGGCAGTACTTGTCTACAAATGTATAAATTGGAAAATGCCTGAATACATGAGAGAAATTTTTGATGAAATCCAAGGACCATATGCCTTACGGTCGACCATGCATGGCCATGTGCAACTCCCTAAACCCAAGACTGAAAAATTTTGATATAGTCTTAAATATTCTGGAGCAAAGATATGGAACTCCTTGCCCACATCTGTTAGATCAGCCACTTCTGTTGAAAGTTTTAAAGAAAAATATCTCAAATATTTGAAACATGATTTTTAATTGACCTTGACATGTCAGTATACCTTGTAACATCTCCTGTCTCTACTCCAACTGTCTTGTCTCTGTGCATGGTAATCTGTGTTTTTAGTTCTAGAATAGCTGAGGGCCTCAAGGGAGACTAGATACATCTGTAATTTAATTGAGCTACCCTCATTAAATAAAGAATTATTATTATTATTATTATTATTATTATTATTATTATTATTATTATTATTACTATTATTATTATTCCATGGTGCAAGGCCTTTGCATACAAAGACACTGCTTTTCTGGGCAAGTTGATATTCCTTCTGGGCAGTTTATGTTTACTTGTCAAAACAAAATGACATTTCTCCAGCCCTGAATATAGATTCATTTCAAACTGTGTTGTAATGAAGAAATAATTTCTCCTAAAGCATCACCAAATCTAAGTCAAATCTATATTCATTTTACAGGAAAGTATCGAAACTCAACCATAAAATTAGGTCTCTTACTTAAAAAATCTGTTCCTGTCCCTCCTTTATCAGCCATTCTGGTTTCTAAAAGAAAACAAAAATAAAACAATAATAAAGTTGTAGTTAGAATATAGCTAATTCCTTCCTCCCCTTCACAATTACAGTATGTTTCTGAGAAGATCTGACCTGTATTGAATGTTCCATTTCAAAATTTAAAATAATTATTAAATATCCTTAAAAAGGAAGCTACACTCACATACATTTTGTTACACTGGAAGTGAATTTACATTTTGTTGTAACTCTAACGATAAAAATAAAGCATGATGTGATGTAATTTGTGTAGCTATTCATAGAAAAGTCAAGTGAAACAATGATCACTTCCTGAAAGTGTTGTCTTCTCTTGTTTACACTGAAAATATGGTGACAAAAGCACAATGGGAAGAAAGGGGTTAGAGCTCAAAAAGATTTGTTGAAAATATTGTCCTAGAGTTGTATCAGAATGGAAGAAGTGTAACTGAAATCTGCAGAATATTGGAAAGGCCACCGAGTACCATTTCCAATGTGATTCCCACATTTTTGGAGTGTGGTTCTGTGGAAAATAGGTAAAGAAGTGGCAATCTTTGGTAACTGATTGAAAGGGATTACAGTCAGCTGGAAAGGCTTGTGAAACAAACAGAAAGAATAACTGTCAAATTCAATGAAAACAGACAAGTTCCTGTTGCTAGACAAGCAGTTCAATGTGATTTATGTAGCCATGGATTTAAACACCATGTTGCTAAGAAGAAAGTTATGATAACGGAGATAAATCATAAAAAGCTTATGGCATGGTGACATGAAAAAAGATGGGTAGTATCAGAACAGTGGGACTGATATTTTCAGATGAAAGTCAGTTGTAGGAAATGATGAATGTATTTATATTTGGAGAAAGAGCAGCAAAGGTAGGAATCCCGGCTTGGTTCCCTCCAAGCACAATTGGAAATGTCAAGTTATGATCTGGGGGTGAATTTGTATGCATGACATTGTTACATTAACAAGTGTTAATCAAAATATGAATGCTCAGAAATACGAAATTCTGGATCCCAACTTATGGCCTTTCCTGGCTAGACATTTCCAAGACAATCAGTTTTTATTTCAGGATGACAATTCACCTGTTCATTGTGCTTGCATCATACAGGAATATAAGACCATAAATCATTAAAAAAAATCCATCTGATATTAACATAATAGAAAATGTCTGGTTGATTATTAAATGGAAACTTCAGAGTCAACTTCATTTGATAAATTCCACTTATAATTTGTTTGGTTAGATTTAGCGCATATGGATGGACATTTCACCATGAGCTCTATTTTAAAGTCTATATAAATCTCCGGACGAGTAACGCAGGTAATAAGACTGAAAGAACACCTAACAAAGTAGGTAAATTTATTAATTTTCTGATATCTCACTTACTCGTTTGAAGCTTAATTACCATTACAAAACTCAACTCAACTTTTCAACAAAAACAAATGGCAGACATTTTGCTGAATACTTCTTGTATGTGACTCTATATATTGTCAATTATTTCATTTTATATTTCATGCAAGGTTTTGCTAAAGATATTATTCCATATGAAGTAAGAGTACCATAAACAGTGCATTATATACTCAACCTGTGTTTTGTATGTCAGCAGTAGCAGTGCATACCTGACTCTGGTCAGCACAGACCATTCTGTTACAGTGACTTTACTGTCATTTTATGTTACCTTAAAAGCAATATTTTCTTTCATCGCCCCAAATGTGAATCGTTTATGAGGTTTGGTGAAAACAAACAGTGTAGAACAAGAGCTACAATGTAGAAACACAGTGACATCATTTATTTGAGTCACTCTGGCATTGAGCTTGAACTGTATAACACAACATGTATATGGCTTATTTTTTTCCCATTACAACAAGCAATCGTCAAAGTTTGGTAGCATGAAGTGTTTTGAACTCAAGTTAATTTACAGAAAATTTTTCTTGCATTTTACCTTCTGAATCAAATCAATAAATTTCCTTCTTTCTTCAAGATCTGGTCAAAGTATGTGTGTAACTAAATTTATTGTAGAGAAACCATTCGTTTTCTTTATGTGAGTCACTGTGACTTTGACCCTTTAAAATCTGCATTTCTTTCCCTTAAGTGCAAACTATCCACAAAGTTTGGTCAAGGTATGTGGTTTAAAGCTAAAGTTATTGTGCAGAAACCATTTGTGTTCTTTGAGTCACTGTAACCTTGATTTTCAAACCATCTGACCCCAAAATCAATAGGATTCTTCCTTACCCCACTGCAAATCATTATTTGTACAAACTTAAAAGACCTTCATGTCAGAGTGCTTTTTTGTCAAATTTAGTTAAATTCTGTTGAAAGTTGTTGAAAAGTCTTGTTAAGGTTTTTCCTTTATTGTAGTAACAGCAGACCAGCATTATTAAAAAAAAAGAAAATCCTTCAAGCCAGGGTGCTTTATATAGAATTTAACAAAATTCTGTTGAGCAGTTTTTTAGAAGAATTTGTTCAAATGTTTTCCTATTTTTTGAAATGGTGGCCATATCTGATGGCAGGTCAACATCATTTCTTGCATAAATTTGAAAGGCCTTCATGCCAGAATGTTTTCTGTCAAATGTGGTCAATTTCTGTTAAGCATGTTTTGAACAGTTTTTTTATGGTTTTACTATTTTCAATAATAAACACAGCCATATTTGATGCTGGATTGGCATAATTCATTTTGTACAAAACAGAAAGCACTTTCAAGGTTTGTACATCCCCAGAGAGTTGCTTTGCAAGGACTCTTCAAGGGCTTCCCAAGTTTTCAAGCAGTATTTTTTCTTATGGAAATTCAACTTTCTCCGTATTATTTTGTTCGTCACTAAATAAATACATACAAAAGTAGATGAAAATAAGAGTTCCTCAAAGGAAATAGTGCTCTACTGGCTGCAAAGAATAGCCAGAAATTGATGACAAAACCATTTCTTCCATTTCACTGCGGAATCCTGAGGAGGAGTAGTGATAAGATTTGTACGATGGCTGATGTGGCAGCCATACTGGATGTGCAAGTGGCACCGTTTTCATTTAAGACCAACTAGACATCATACAATGTCTTCTGGTGAAAACCCATGTCAATGAGACTTTCTGTTCAGAAGAATTAGCAATAACAAGAATTTCACAATGGGTGCTGTGACAGCTTTGTTGAATGTCAGATCGGCACCATTTTCATTTAGGACCAGTTAGACATCATAAGAAGTCTTTAGTGAAAACCCCATGTTGAAAAGACCATTCATTCAGGAGTAGTAGCAGTAAGATTTTCAAACTGGACACTTTGGTGGCCATATTGGATGTCCAAGTAGTACCATTTTCATTTAGGCCCAAGTAGACCATAGGATGTATGTACACTGAACGTTTCATGACAATTCTCCAAGTCGTTTAGGAGTAGCAATAAAAAGCTTGTGCAAATGGAGAATGGATGATGGACTGCAGGCCATCCCATAAGCTCTCCTGGTCTATGACCAGTGAAAAACTAAAAAGACATAACTAGTTAGCAAGCAAACAGACACTACTCCATGTCATGTGATCCACCAAATTGTATCCCATGTTTTTTTCATCATTTTTTGAAAACAAATAACGAAAAATTCTGAATTAAAAAAGTGTTACATTTTATTTAGTTTGAACTTTATACATACACTAAGACAAATTCATGGTCTTTTAAGAATAAAACCAACTTGTTCAAATTTCAAGATGTTTTCAAGGCAACCCCACAAATTTAAGGATTTTCAAAGGTTGCACAAACCATGCCTTTATGTCAAGTCTTTTTCTGTCAAATTTGCTCAAATATTGTTTAGCAGGTTTTTAGATGTTTAAATTTGTTTTCTCGTTTTAGTAACAGTGTCCATATTTGATGGCATATCTGCATCATTTGTACAAAATTAAAACTGGTCCTAATGCCAGGTTGCTTTCTGCTAAATTTGGTCAAATTCTGTTTTGCAGCTGTTGAGAAGAAGTTGTTTAAAGGTGCTTCAATTTTACTAATGGCAGACCAACATAATTTATACAAAACTATAAAGGCCTTTATGCTTGGATGCTTTCTGCCAAATTTGATTCATCTAGTGATTTTGGAGAAGCTTTATTTCAAATATTGACAGACATAACACACAACATTCACCAGATGCAGGACCATCGATGAGCCCACCTGACCCTAAGGCAAGAACACTCCTTCAAAAGTTTGGTATGTGTATCTTGAAAAAAACAACAACATGTATTTACTTTGAAGAGACTCTAGGCCAATCAGTAACTTTAAGTTTAAAATCAAATATGGATATTAATCTTCTTAAATTTCAAGAAGGATCTGAATAAATCTTGAATTTTAACTTCAGCATAAAGTGTGTAGAAAACAACGTGCATCCTGTGAACTTTTGCCATCACCAGCAAGTGATACCCATGTCATCCCATCACCAGCAAGTGATACTTGTGTCATCCCATTACCAGCAAGTGATACTTGTGTCATCCCATTTCCAGCAAGTGATACCCATGTCATCATTCTATCTGCTAATAGATGTATAGCAATAATGACCCAAGCCATCTGAAAGAGAAACAACTGTATTTGGAAAGCTCAAGTGTAGTTAGTTGGACTATGAAATATTTCCTGAAGATAAAGGTTACATAAATGATCAATATCCAACATTGAAGACTTGCATTTAGACTGATCATCCAACCATAACAATGAAGATTAATATGTACACAGAGATGACAACTCTTAATCATGAAAATCTGTAAATCACCAGCCCAAAAATCTGTAACTTGGGACAAAAATTTGTAATTTTCAAGATCAAAATCTGTCATAAAATCTGCAATTATCCATTTCAGAAAGTTTTAAACATACCTTGGTGTGACCACAATACCCTTAGAAGAGCACAAAAAAAAAAAAGAAAATTCACTTTGAAATGATGGTCAATTAATTTTTCATAGATCTGATATTCAAGACAGAAGTTATTGTTTAAGAATATCTTCCCAGTTCTGTCCATTCATCTTATACTGAATAGTTTTGTACTTATTTCCATACAGTACTATAATAAGTTCATGGCCATTCATGGGTGTATCCGGTTTTGAACATTATAAGGGCTTTTATTGCCCAGGTTTGACCACTCAGACACTTCATGCCTGTGTCTGCCATCTTTGCTCCAGCACACACTGGAGATAGAGGCAGATACACAAATGCACACCCTGAAGGAACCAATCAGATGCAGCATTATGAATATGACGAGGTGTGTGCATACCTTTAATTCAAAGCTCCATTTCTATCATGCAGGTACAAGAGAATATCCTACTTACTAGGTGACCTGAAAAAGAACAAGAGTACCAACAAGTTAGCACAAGATACCTGACAACATAAAGTTAGCACATGATACCTGACAACATAAGGTTTAGTTGTTTGAATGTTATTTTCTGCTGTATATACACTCCGAGTACAAATGAAAAGACGTGTACAGACATTTCTACCAGTACATACTCTTAGGTCTATCTTCACCATTTGGGATTTATTGCTGGCCTAAAATTTCCAAGAATTAAGATTTTATCCAATATATTACCAACTTATTTGGGAAGATAGCTAAATAAGATGAACTTCAGTGCACATCATGGATTTAAAAAAAACAGACAAGGTTTACATATACCAGGTTATTTAAGCAGCAATTCACATTTAATTTAATGGATAAAGATTAAAAAGGTAGTGGCAATTATATCCAATTAATAATTTTGGCAAATTGTGATCACATGGCTTTATTTTCAATACATACAGATATTTTCACTCTAAAAATGAACAATATTAAAAGAACTTTGTCAACAAAATTGCATAAAATTTTGCATTCACTGAAAACTATGATTACATTCCCTCCCCAAAAAGACACATGGCCATTATGACCTAGAATGGTTTGCAATTTTCAAAAATACACAAAATACCCTTTAATTTGAATGTTGCAAACAGTGCATTCTAAAATGTATTACATAAAGACATGCATGATTTTCAGAATACCATTTGGGGTTATACCTTCACACCTCTAACAAAGGGCCATGTACATGGCTGCTGACCCCAAAATCAATATGGTTTTCTTGGGCCATGGGGAAAATATGTACAGTCCTTGTCCAAACATAAAATGAAATGCAAGGACCAACTCTTATTTTGGTAACAGTGATCTTAACCTTTACACTACCAACTCTGAAAACCACATGGTTCTTTTCATGACGAAAAAGAAACAAGTATACAAAGTTTCCTTGAAACTGGTTCAGTTATTGTACTGAAATAAAATGCAAAGCCAATATCTATTTTTAGTAACAGTGACCTTCAACTTCATGCTACTGTCTCCAGAATCAATAAGGTGCTTTCTTATCTAAAAGGACTATAAAACATGTACAAAGTTTTGTTGAAATTTGTTTAAAAGAACTTAAAGTCTGGTCTGTAATGAAATGCAAATGCCAAATCTATTGTTAGTAACAGAAACCTTGACCTTGAAGAGTCATACCCAAATCAATCTAGGTTTTTCTTTGGTAGAAGGAAACACATATAAAAAGTTTTCTACAAACATGTTTGTAATGCTGAAGAAATCGCCTGGAAATGAAATGCAATAGCCAAATCTATTTTTAGTGACCTTGACCACAGACATACTGACCCACAAGTTAAAGAGGGTTCTTTCTCCAGCTAAATGAAACAAATGTGCTAAATTGTGTTGAATTTTGTTATGTAGAACTCAAGTTATCATCTGGAACTGAACTGCACAGGCAAAATTTATGTTTTGCAAGTGACCTTGACCTCAGAGCTACTGACCCTCTATACTAATGTTAGAGGACTTTTTGACTGTGGACACCAGACTTTGACTCTGATCATACCATGGCCTAGCTATCACATATATTTAATACTCTGCATATTCCCACAGCTCCTCATACAACATTGGGTCCCACCCCATGCCTGAAATTCCTGGGGATCATCTTAGATTCTACGGACAACATTTTTGGTGGTTACTATAATAATAGATGGTTTCAAGGTACTTTCCCCACTAATTTTTTTAAAGAAGGCAAGAAGACTTCTATGGCTTTTTTGGAACTTTACCCTATAGTAATGGCATGTGACCTCTGGTTCAAAGAGTGGTCATGCCAAAGGATACACTTCCACTGTGATAATATGGCTACAGTTGATATTATCAACAAAGGACGTTCAAAAGTTAAATTAATAATGACACTTGTGCGCAAGCTGACATGGTGTTCTGCAGTTCATAATTTTACAGTATATGCACAACATGTGCCAGGTGTGCAAAATTCTATCGCCGATTCCATTTCTCTGTTTCAGAGACCCTATGCACACTACCAATAAGATCCCATCTTTAGAAATACGCTTTATTGACCATAAAAAGGACAATTGCAACACCAAAAGAATAGATCCATCCTGAAGCATTTGACAACAATATCTCCTGTATAGAACCTGTGCACATTAACAATGAAACTAATTTTCAGCAATTTGCCTTACTGACAATCAAGCGGAATAATGCACAGCCATCCAATCTCGACCATTTGCCAACAATATCCCTGGTAGAGGACCTCTATACGCACTACTGATATAAAAGTAATCTTCAGAGAAACGCCTTACTAACTATGTGAACGGAACAATTCCAACATTAAAGAATCAATCCAACCTGAAGAATTGGACAACAATATCCCTAGCAGAGAACCTATGCACACTATCTACAAAAACTGATTTTCAGCAATATGCCTTACTGACCATTTAACAGAACAAATGTGACACCGCACAAGTGATCGTATCTGAAGCAATCTACAACATTTTGTGATTGGCAGCGAACCAGTCTCCACTCCCAATGGAATCCCATGTTCAGAGATACAACGTAATGACCACTGAACAGAACAGCTGAAACATTAAAGACTTGATCCAAAGCATTCAACAGCAACATCCCTTGTAGAGAACCTGTACACACTTATGATATAAACTGAACTTGAGAAAAATGTCTAACTTACCATGAAATGGAACAATTCTATGACTAAAGAATCGATCCATCCTGAAACAATTGACAACAATATCCCTGGTAGAGAATCTGTGCACACTAACAATGAAAACTGATCTTCAGCAATATGCCTTACTGACCATCAAGCTGAATAATCCAACACTACAAAAGCCATCCAGTTTGAACCATTTGCCAACAACATCCTTGGTATAGAACCTCTACACACTACTGATAAAAACTGATCTTCAGAGAAATGCCTTACTTACTATGGAAACGGACCAATTCCAACATTAAAGAATCAATCCAACCAGAGGAATTCGACAAGGGTATCCCTGTCAGAGAAATTGTACACACTATCTACAAAAACTGGTTTTCAGTGGTCAGTGCCTTTGTGACCATTAAACAGAACAAATGTGATACCACACAAGCAAGCATATCTGAAGCAGTTAACAACATTCTGAATGGCAGCGAACTTGTCTCCACTACCAATGGAATCCCATGTTCAGAAATACTCTGTAATGGCCTTGGAATTGAACAATTCCAGCACTAAGGACTTGATCCAACCTTAATCATTCAACAGCAATATCCCTTGTAAAGAACCTCTGCACACAACCGATATGAACTGATCTTCGGCAATATGCATTACTGACCATGCGACACTAAGCAAGCGATCCAACCTGAAGCATTCGACAATAATATCACTGGTGGAAAAGTCGTACACACTACCGATAAAAACTGATCTTTAGAAAAATGCCTAATTGACCATGAATGGAACAATTCCAACATTAAAGATTTGATCCAACCTGAAGCATTTTACAACAATATCCCCTGTAGAGAACCTATGCACATTAACAATGAAAACTAACCTTCAGCAATATGCCTTACTGACAGTCAAGCGGAATAATGTGATGCTACAGAAGCCATCCAATCTCGACCATTTGCCAACAATATCACTGGTAGAGGACCTCTACACGCACTACTGATAAAAACCTGTGCACACTGTTGTGTTAGAAAATCTTTTACCACGTGTATCTTGCAGTGTGTGCTTATATGGATGTGTGTGTATCGGTCTGATGTGTGTTGTCTTGTCCAATCCGATGCCTATTGTCCTGTCCTTTGTCGCCTATTGTCCTGTGTGTTGTTTTTGTCTTCGATGGTTAGTAAGTGTTGTTTTTGTCTTCGGTGGTTAGTAAGTGTAGGGGTCTTGGTCACTCCCACGGCGTGTTGATGGTGTAGTGTGAGGAGTTGTATAGTAGATGATTAAGTGTTGGTCACTACACACGGCATGTTGGATAGTATAGTGTGTGGTGTTGGATAGTTGATAACTAAGTGTTGGATAGTAGATAACTAAGTGTTTGATTGTAGATAACTAGGTATTGGATAGTAGATGTAGTTTTAATATCACAATTCCCGTTTGATCCCATACTGACCGACAATGTTAAACCTATAGACATTTTAACATTACATTTCCTGTTTGACTTCAGAACGGCCCACAACGTTAAATTCCCGTTTGATGCCATACCGTCCCATACGTGTTAACCCATGGCATAATGTTCATTCCCATTAGACGCCATATCATCCAACATTACTACTCACAGAGGCTGCCGACCTGGGCTGGCTGGCTTGGGCGGATATAGAACCCACTACCCTTGGATTACGAGTCCGAAGTTTTACCAACTTAGATACCGCTGCTTATACTTATACTTAACAAAATTTATTAGGAAAACAAACTAACATGAGGCCCAAATACGTCTAAGATTATTTACCTAGCTAGCACGGACCAGCTATAATAGCAGTGATCCCAATCTAGGTTTGAAAACGTTAATGCCGCTAGAACGATCCCCGTTGTAGCTGATATAAATTTTTTCAAAACCTTTTGAAATGCCATTTTAAGTTGTTTATGATCTTAGTAAAGGCAGTCGTACTGAAACCGAGATAATATGTGCAAATTTGAAAGCTTTTGGTGCAGGGATTTATATTGGTGAAATCTGATCCCTATTGGGCAATCTGTTTTTGAGGAGAAGTCTTTTAGAGTTTTAAAGTTTAAATATTATAAGTCATATTTGATAAAAAAATATATTTAAAAAAAAGAAACCTCAACACCAACTGAAACACCCAGATGCCAGAATCAAAAACTCACATTTAGTCCAAACTGGTTAAGGGGTTTTTGAGACATTATTGAAAGGCTTTTGTATTTTTTAGTGTTGGTTATAATTTACGGTGGATCGGCATCATTTACACAGATCTCAAATGATACCAGAATGCTACCCTTCTAATGTGTTCCAGTTTCGTCCAACGCTTTTAAAGAAAACATCGTTTATATGGGTTTTCCCCTCAAATCTTTCAGAGTATTTGCGACCATACTGGCTGGCAGATCTTCTTCATCTGTACAAACTTGCAAGTCATCGATGAAAGAATGCTCTGTGCCAAATTTAGTTCCAATCGGTCCACCAGTTCTGAGATAGATTTATTTAATGTTGTTTTTATTCGGCAGTATTTGACTGCGAATCAGCATTATTTGTAGAATTTGTAAGGATCTTAATGCGAGAATGATATTTATAAGCATTGGTAAGAATTACCACAGCTGTTTGTAAAGTTTTTCATTTTCTATCTTTGAAGATGTATCGGGATCATCTGTACAAACTTAAAAGCAGAATGTCTTCTGTTCAATCAGGCCAAAATCGTTTTTGGTTGAGATGTGTGTGTGTGTGTGTGTGTGTGTGTGTGTGTGTGTGTGTGTGTGTGTGTGTGTGTGTGTGTTGGGGTGTGGGTGGGTCTGTCTACTTTTATTAATGTTGCCATATTTGATGGCATATTGGCGCCATTTGTATCGTTCGGAAAGCCTTGGTACTACCTTTCAGATCTGATCAAAATTTGTCAATATATTCTAAGATATTTTTTCTCCCTTTAGTGAAGGCAGCCGTTTGACAGTGGATCAGCATCATTTGTACAAACTTTAAAGATTATATTCTTAAAGGCATATTTTATGCAAAATAAAATAGTCGATATGCCATTAAAGTTTTCCGATTTGTCAAACTTGTTTGAGCATTGTTGACAAGAATTTGGTTAGAAGATTTACTATTTTGGCAATGGCGACCATATTTGATGGTTGATTAGCATTATTTGTACAAATTTGTCGAGCATTTGCAAGTTTTATTTGAATTGAGCCTTGTCTAGCAAAAATGCATCAGCTAAAATTCTGAAGATAACATATAACCTTGAAGATAAAGTACAAATCTTTTGATGTGATCTTTATATTTCTTGATGATAAAGTTTTGAACATTGTTAATCCTTCCTACGATCTCTGTTTGATAGCAACACTAGTTTTGTCTTGATAATTTTTTTTTCTATGAAAATTGATTTGCAAAAATGGAATGTAAATTAAAACCTTGAATCCTTCCAAAAATTATTATTTTTTTTTTTTTTTTTTTTTTTTTGCAACCCTTCTTTGAATCAACCATTTATCGGTCCAATGGGTGTACTCCTGTGCGAACTGCTAACGCATGCAGACTGTCTGCCACTGAATTCGTCCCTTCACTGTTGTCCTCCGCTACAGCCAGTAATGTCAGAAAACAAAAATATTATTTGGTACTTTAGAAAAGTACCAAGACTAAACGCGAGTGAAATTGCATGAAACACAGTTGTTACTGTGCTTGTCCGGCACAAAATCAAACAAAGTTGAACAATTGACTGTTCTATCAAGCTTATAATTGATACAAATGTGAAGGTATTTGCTAATAACGAACCAACAGGAAAATCTGAAGATGCTATGCCTTTCTTGCTTCGTAGGTACTTATCCAAAAACTTAGTATAGCCAGTTCAGCAAGAAAAGTTGGTCATCACAACCATAATTTATTTTGTATGTGTGCTAGCATAATTGATAAAGGTGAACGCACACATCAAGTTTCATAGCCATACATGCTACAGTGTCAAGGAATCTGCGCTATATGCAATGAATAATAATATTCAATGGAGCATACAAAGTACATAATATTCAATGGAGCATACAAAGTACATAATATTCAATGGAGCATACAAAGTACATAATATTCAATGGAGCATACAAAGTACATAATATTCAATGGAGCATACAAAGTACATAATATTCAATGGAGCATGCAAAGTACATAATATTCAATGGAGCATGCAAAGTACATAATATTGATTGGAGCATGCAAAGTACATAATATTCAATGGAGCATGCAAAGTACATAATATTCAATGGAGCATACAAAGTACATAATATTCAATGGAGCATGCATAGTACATAATATTCAATGGAGCATGCAAAGTACGTAATATTCAATGGAGCATGCAAAGTACATAATATTCAATGGAGCATGCAAAGTACATAATATTCAATGGAGCATACAAACTACATGCATGTTGCTCCTACTTACCCGTAGCTTTTGCACATAGTGATGTCAAATGTGAGCACACGCATCAGATTTGATACTGTATATATAAAACTGTATGTACTCACTCGACTTTGAAAAGTAGGTCACTATGAGCTACTTTTGCTGATAGGATTACCCTCCAAGAAGGATGTACTGCATAGAGATAACCTAATAGAATTAGTCAGAGGTCACTTGGAACTGCACTTGCGGTACAATGCAGTTCGATGAATCTGCATACCAAAGAGTTTCGGGTTTTCTTTCCCAAAGTAATTAATATAGGATCGCTGGAGATATTTAACTTGTTTGAAAATTCTATTTTGCTCACGTATCGTCCTTAATTCTACCTGGTAACATTCACAAAGAAAATGTCCACAAATCGGTATTTTAGTTGCCACCACCCCCACCCCCCATTGTCCAGTCAAACCTATAAAGTCTTAGAAATGGTGGTCAGGCACTATAAAATCCATGTCTTACTTAAGAAGGATGTCCAATGGTCAGGCACTTTAAAATCCATGTCTTACTTAAGAAGGATGTCCAATGATCAGGCACTATAAAATCCATGTCTTACTTAAGAAGGATGTCCAATGGTCAGGCACTATAAAATCCATGTCTTACTTAAGAAGGATGTCCAATAGCCAGGCACTATAAAATCCATGTCTAAGTTAAAAAGGATGTCCAATGGTCAGGCACTAAAATTACACTAAAAATAAAATCCATGTCTGACTTAAAAAGGATGTTCAATGGTCAGGCACTAAAAATAAAATCCATGTCTGACTTAAAAAGGATGTCCAATGGTCGGGCACTATAAAATCCATATCTGACTTAAGATGGATATCCAATGAGCAGATAAGACGAATTCTTTTATTTCAGGCAAATTACTGTTATTTTCTTTTTAGATCACGCATTTGTTTTAATAAAATGTGGCGGAGAACGGCTTGTTGGACGATGTTAGAATACAGACAATGCAATAGTAGTTATTGTGCAGAAGACGGGAATTAGAAAACAAACTGAAATTAGATTTGCGCAATCATTTGCAAAAATTAAATAAACCATAATAAGAGATTAATGCATTTTTTAAGAACAAGAGGATGAAGGAGGAACTTGTTCAGTCTTTAGATATATATAGGATCATTATGGTTTGTTGTGTACCAAAACGTTTGCCGAACTATGAAAGGGTGAGACCCCAGGTTCAGATTCTGCTTCGAGTGCTCAGGCCAACACCTGAATACACCAAAAAAGATTTTAAAAAAGGTATAAGAAGTACGTGCAATTCCGAAGTTTGAGCATGACTGATGTCATTAGACCTCGCCCTTCAAACCAATTAAAACTGGTCTGATCATATAAGAATTTTAATTATTCTGCGCAGAACTCCGAACGACGAACTGAGATATCCATGACAGTGAGGAAGTTTAAACATTTAAAACATTCTATTGTTATGTATGATGTTTATATAATATTATAAATATTTTAGGAAATTATAAATGTTTCTTGATTTTAATATTTGCTAAGACCTTAATGCCAAGTATAATGTTGACATGTTTAGATATTGCGCTTGAATTAGGTTGTGTACTTAGTATTTGAGTTCAAGGACGGTTTTGGTAAACAAATTATTTATTCCATTTGAGGTCAGGGTTGATTTTGTGTACAGATAAAACCGTCCTTGAACTCAAATACTAAGTAAACAGCTAAACATGTCAACATTATACTTAACATTAAGTTTAGAGCAAATGTTAAAGTCAAGAAACATTTATAAGTTCCAAAAATATTTATAATATTATATAAACATTATACATAACATTCACATAAATCCCAAAATCATCAGTTACAAATCCAAAATCCAAAAGTCTATGAGCACTTTTATAATCCAATGAATATTTTAAATAATTTCAAAATTAAAATCATATAGGACTAACCACAAATGGGAGGATGAAATTGTTTAAGATATATATCAAATTAATATAATTCATCTCAAGTCAAAAGTTTCACCTTCGACTTTGAAAGCCGTGATTAAAACATATTTTCATCATCAACAATGCTTATCAGCTATTAATGGTAATTCTTTTTCTTCCAGGTATGTACACAGGCGAATCAGAGGCTGTGTGTAGTTATATACCTCAACACACTATCTGTCAGTGTGTCAATACAAAGGACCTCAACTTTGATATGTGTGTCGGCCTGTCAGACGGGTTATATGCATGGCCTTCGCGGAAATTGTCCAAGTACTACATCCAGTGCTTAATGGGAAGAACCTTGCCGATAGAGTGATAGGGTTCATCTATGGTGTTTGATTTCCAAGAAAGGCACTGTTCGTTGGTGTACGACACAGCTCCTCTAGCAGAATCCATGTTAGTTCCTGTACCTCCACCCAACGTAGACGTGACGCGGACACAACTTGTCCAAGAGAGATCTTTGCTACTTCAACTACCTTCATCAGCTTTTGTTTTTGATTCTTTGATATTAAGTGCTGGATGGAATTCAACCGGTAAACAAGTGTTTCTTCCACCATTTTCACAGTTGATACATGCTATATTAACTGATGGGGGCATCACGCAAACAAATTTATTTCCTGATAGATCTTTATTGTTTAAACAACCTTCGTCAGTTTTTGTGACCAATACCCTAAAATTAAAATGTGAGGAGAAGTCACTCACTGTTCGTCAGTCATCTGTGGTGGTTTCTGTACCAGCAATCAGCGTAGACATGAGGCAGACACAGTTTGTTCTAGAAAAGTATCCTTTGCTTCAGCTCAGGGACAGCACAATTATCATTCAACCTTCTTCAACTCTTGCCTTCGACGTCTTTAAATCAACTTCCGAATTCTACCCAACTGATGTAGAACTCCTTTCCAGTTATAAAAAAATAATTTGACTACCAAACATATGCCTGCTTCTACAGTTGATACGCTATTTCCAGCTTCAAACATATTAATATCACAATCATCTGTCTTTAGAACTGCATCAATGTCTACGAGCATATACATGCAAAATTTATATTCAAGTGACCGAGTGCGAACCACGCCAAATCAAATGACCAAAGCTTTGACCTCAACTACAACAGTTACATCTTCTGCAAAAAACTCCCCTGGAACAAACAACTGGTTTATCGACAGTTCTACTTGGATTGTAGATAGTGAAAACAGTGCCGATTTCTCTTCGTACGAAGCAATCAATACTTCACTAATAGATCAAACTCTTGAGAGTATCTCTTCTGGATTTTTGGAAATAAACGTAATAAACTACGGAACATATTTAAGTGCTGGACATACCTTTGAAGCAGAAATAATTTTTCCGTCCGATTATGTAAGAAATGCTACTTCGGTAAAATCACCTTTCTTCAAACACCAAAGTACATCATACCCGCTATCCGATTTTCAGGGACCCCTCACAACCAATTTCGCCAAATTAGCACATGAAACGTACTATTTAAGTAAGACTGTTTTAGGTAGTTCACTCTATAAGCCTAACACAAAACAAGCTCAGTATCTAAAAATGAGCGAACCAACACAAGCAAATGTCGACAAAACAACTTCCAAAAGTTACCAACTTTCCTACACATCCACAAATGACTCCCTATCAGCAGCAAATAAAAGTACAGATTTCACAGCAACTCATTCATCGGTAATAGGTGATAACACTTTTATTTTGACAATGAATGCATTCTTAACACCCGAAACTGACCTTGACCGACTGTCGCGTAGATTTCACAGTCAAATGCATATTTTTAGTTCCGAAGCAACTACAAACAGTGGTATATCTAGACCAAATAACCTGGGCTTATTCATGCCATCTGATTTAACTGACATTGAGACAGGTTTTTCTGCATCAAAAGCTGGATATCAACACAGCTTAGCAATATGATTTCTATTCGTCCGAGTGACACAGAGATAAAGGTTTCGAACCATTTTAGAAGCAAACATTTATCTCAACTACCACAAAGCAGTACTCAAAACATTTTTAGTATTTCAATTTATACGTCAACCATTATCACGTCTTTCAAAATCTTTACTTCTCAACTCAATTCACTTCCTAGTGCGATTCTTGAATCCACTCTTCTTACAACTGACTGCCAATCATCCATCAGTAGGGAAGTATCAGATAAAGGATTGAGTGTGCTTCCGATGAAAGCCACTAACGATGAAAATATGCAGTCAAAGATGGCACCAAGTTTCCATAGCAAAATTGTTTATGCGTGGATATTCTCACTAGATCAATTTGGTTATCCATCTCTCAAGTCTTCACCGAAATTGGAGCATCCCAAGACCACATTTTCAACAATAGATTCGATGGATCAATTCATATCGACCCTCAGCACGACGATCAAAATCACAGATTCTGTTCAACCCACGAAAGCAGAACCGGTGTCAAAATCAGCACAGATTTCTGTTTCTATGAAACCTACAGAAGAATTAAAACCAAAGCTGACCACGGTTGATTCCAAGATGGCGTCGTCTGAACCAAACATATTATCGCCAACATTGGCATTGTTGAGATCATCATCTACACACCCGATGTTAAAGATAAGTGAATTGATGGCAACGGAAATGATACTGAAGTCCTCTTTTATTCCTGTAACCCTCATGAATTTCCAAACGTTACTGCAGGAATCAGGAACGCCAGCGATAGATACATATTCTTTGCTGACAATCTCCGAATCGTTGCATTCAACAAAAAGGTTACAATATTCGTCTTCACAAGCAATCACATTTGAGGCAGGTGGACCATCCATTGGACTAGCTTTGAAAAGTTCACCTGGGTCCATGCCATTGATATATGATTTACAGCTGTCGCCTTCAAGAATGTTGGAAATAGCATCGCCGTCCCAAGCCATCACCTGGTCAGCTACACCAATTATGTCTACTTCCAATTCGTTGATACAAATTAGTAAAGCAAATGCTTCAAGTTTAACCTCTGCAACCAATATGATATCATCATCAGTTCCAGACACCTCTAACTCCCAATCCACAGAATCCAAGAAATCCAAGCAAAATGACAACTGTACCAAATCGATCATATCGACAAAATATGAAGAATCAAACCCGTTAAATTTGACCAACACATCCTTCATAGCTGTCCTGTTAGGGTCTTGTGCAGGATTCGTGATTTTCGTCATGCTGACAACAATACTTATAATTTATCTCAGAAAAAGGGCTAAGAGAAAACAGGAATTACAAATTGGCTGATAACGGCGTGTTCATACAAGTGATTGGCATCTGCTTGTGATTTCTAGAGATGAACAGGGTTGAAACAATCTGAGCACTGAAACTCGAAAAACAAACTGGTATAAATTCATGTATTACATTGGAAGTATGATATCATACAAGGGGGAGAAACAGAGTTGGGAAAACCTTGCATGAATTTAACGTTCTAGCTTTTGTCCAACCGTTTAAAGTTCTAGCTTTTGTCGAAGTTGTGTTGCGGTATGGCAGTGCTATGAATAATTTAGCTTGTCTTCAAGATTGTTGCTCAAATACTAGTAGTTTAAAGAAACTGAACCAAGATCCGAATTATACTTTATGTTTTGTAAGGAGCCAGCTACAGATATAAAAACTGTGAGGCAGGACCAAATTAAGTCTCACAATTATGACAATAGGATATCTTTTTTTGACAAGAAATTATTCATGGCATCAAAGCTTGTTAGCGCAAAACACATCAAGCTTCAAAAACGTGAAGAATTGTGTCACATACATCCTTCTCTACAAAGTAAATATGTAGGACCAGAACTTCAACGTAAGCATGACGATTCTTTAAAGTTTTAACAAGTTCTTGAATATTTTGTGATTGAATAGTTTTATCTTAAGTGCTATCTAAATCCTTGTCACTGTACAAATGCATAAGTCATAAAATTTCACCATAATTATCGATCGATTTCTGTTTCTTTTTCAAACATAAGACATTAATATAACCTTATAGACAGTTTAAAATATAGGATTTCCATTACGGGTCGTGTGTTATGTATCTTTTGAAAATGCATGTTGTTATCTCATAAGTATTTTCCATGATACATCCCAAAACTATGTAACTTTAGTGTATTCACGTGTCTGTATGGATTCATACTGAATGTAGACCAGTGTTCCCGAATCAGCACACTGTGTATGTATGGATTCATACTAAATGTAGTTTCGTGTCAATGAGTGTGCATGCTGTGTAAGAATGGATTCATATTGAATATAGACCCGTGTCCCTGAGTCAGCATGCTGTCTATGCATGGATTCATATTGAATGTGGACCCAAGTCCCTTAGATAGCATGCTCTATGTATGAATTCATATTGAATGTTGACTTGTGCCCCTAAGTAAACATACGGTGTAAGTATTCACTCATACCTAATGTAGACTCATGTCACTGAGACAGCATGATGTGTAGTGACTGTGTATAAGAGCAATTACATGAATATTGTAACATCTCTTAGGGCACTCAGTGGAGCTCGCGTTACGTGATACAATTACCAACGTTCAATAAAGTTGATTTAACTTGTAGAAGTTTGGGTATTTTTACTAACTTAGATTACGTGTTTCCTCTTTTTATGTTTGACTCACATATGCGAACTGCAAGGGATGCTTATGCTTCACCTTATATAGGCAGTAGGAAAAAATTAGGTTCACCATACGTGCGGATATTAGTTGTATATAAGGTGCGAATTCTGGCACACTAGTGTATTTTGTTCAATTGTCAAAATACACATATTAGCAACAATGCAGATTTTAGTAGTATAGATAATGAGAGTTTTGGCACACTAAGGTAAATAGATATACAATCTACTAAAAGATTTGTTTTAAAATGACAGATTGTTAAACAGATACAAATTTTTCATCTACTTAAATATGATCTGTTTTTGATATATTTATCTATCTATCTATCTATCTATCTATCTATCTATATATATATATATATATATATATATATATATATATATATATATATATATATATATATATATATATATATATATATATATATATATATATATATATATATATAACGTATCTAATCAATGTTGGATACCGTGTCTTATTAATTGGCTCTATTGGCTTTGCTATTATGTTCAATGATTCTTTTGCCTTTTCAACAACGCTGTAGTCAAATGATTTAATTATTTATATCTGTTATCTGGTAACTGTAATTTATCTTCTAGATTTTCTTCTTCATTGATTGAGTTTGACAAAGTTTTACGAATCCACAAAGGCCAACCAAGTATAATTTAAGCAAATACTTTAGTTGGTTCCACAAATGTCCAGTGAAAAAAGAGGATATTGATAATTCGAACACGAATACAATATCTCCGTAAATATTTATGAAATACTGGAAGTGGGAGAAAGATCTTTGTTAAACATAATTGAAAGAAACAAAATGAAACCGATTAGAATAACTGAAATAGACGGAAAACAAATCACCTTGGTAATGGCGAGTACAAAGAATGGAATTACCATTAAGGATCTACTGAGACTGTTACGATCCCAAATTAAAATACGAAATGAACAAAAGTACATATGCAAAAAATGCTTACAGTTTTCACACACCTGAGGAATTAACCGAACACAAAAGATTATGTTACAATGTAGGCAACACGATAAATTACATGCCTGAAGAAGGATCAATCATTAAATGTACAGCTTACATACAGAATCATATAGTTTAAACTCGGTCAAAGTTGTACGTTGTTACAAACCGACAAGGCTTGCACCAATGGTGCAGTGACAATCAAAACACATTCTCTCAGGATTTTACGTGTACATCAAATCAATTATTTATAAACGTAATGATTGTATTAAAGTAATTTAAGATGAATTGGGTAAGTCTGAAAAACTTGTGTCTCAAGAATTAAAACATAAAAATTTAAAACTTTTGATCTTGACTGAGGAAGATAAAAAAAAAAACATTTTAGCTCAACAAATATTTGTCATATATGTGACAAAATCATAACTGAAAATAACGCAGGAGATGGTAAATCTCACGCACATAAGTACATGAGTACTTGGCAACGACGTTCGCGCTTATGATGTTCGCGACGGCGATGTACCTACTGACAAAGTTAGAGACTATGACCACTTAACTAGTAAATATATAGGTCCTGTTCATGACAAATACAATTTAATTTTGAAGTATTCAAAATTTATTCCAGTTTTCATCCATAACTTATGACAGTCAAAGTGGTGGTAAGACATTATCCTGGTCAGGAGGTTTTAATAATGCGTAAGAATGATAAAAATATATTTCATTTTGCAAGGACCTTGTAGAAGATATTTTAATGAAAAAGGGAGAGTAAATAACTATTAAAAGAACGATCAGGTCTGTAGACAGCTATCATTGAAGCATCTGGCAAAAATTTAAATGAAGACAAGTTTGTTGAAACAATTAATCATCTTCAACAAATGCAACCAACATTTCTAAGAAGGATATCTATCTTTATAAATACTTAAATACTTCTTTAATTTCGATAGGTTCAATGACAACTTTACCACCTATTGTAGAGTTCATTATTTATTTTTCAACTCCAACATATCCAATGATGATTACCAATAGGTTTACGATGCTATTTAATATTATAACTCGAACACATCAGGTGGTCTCCACGATTACTACTTTAAAAATGATGCACTGATACTGTGTGACATTTTCGAAAAACTTCAGAAATGTTTGTATCAAACACTACAAATTTATCCCAACACATTATTACATTGCACCCGATTTAGCTAGTGATACCTCATTAAAGATATCAGGTGTAGAACTTAACTATTTATAGACTCTGACAATCGAGAGCTGTATTAGGAGAAGGATTAATATGATACCACGCAGATATTCTAAACCAAATCATGAATATTGCAGATGAAAAAGGGAAAATTAAAAATGATGGAAAGTATGACAAATAAATACATAAATAATTCACGATGCATCTAACCTTCACAATGTATATGATTGGGCAATTTATATTAATACATGCCGGCGAACAGCTTCAGATGGGTGAAAAATGAAGAAATTGAATGAGCAGAGTAAAGATTGTCAAACATTGCATCTGAGAAAAGTTGTACCTAGTGTAAGCAGTTTGTCAGGACATCAAAAAAAAAAAGAAAAATAATTGAACAATTAAAAGCAACCAAGCCAACATTATCTAAATTACTCTGTACATTGAATAATAAAGATAAGTACCTAATTCATTATAGAAACCTAAATCTGTACATGCAATTAGGTTTGAAACTGAAAACAATACATATAGTTGTCTTGTTTGATCAACAACCGGGGTTCAAATATTCTTTAAATTGATGAATGACTGTGTTTGGCAAGCAGATGGAAATTCTCAGGAAAATAACAACTGCTTTAATTCGACAGATGAAAAGAAATATGCACAATTTCAAAAAGACCAATCATTTGCAAGGATATCGATCATTGTTGATTATATGGTTTTAGGAAGCATGAGCAACAATTGAGCAATATTAACCAAACCGATCTACGATGGGTTCACTAGTTAAAGCTGTCCACATGGTCAGTCGTGTTAATTTTACTACATACGGTTATTTAAAATTAGTCATTTTACAGTCAATAAAACTTAAACAAGTAATATGGGTCATGCAACAGTCATTTCTGTTATGAGACAGTTGTTCTGGAATGGAATTATGCCAATTAAAAATGTTAATTATATAACAACAACAAAAGCAGCTACCAACTTTCGTTAATTTTGAACGTTTTTACTGAGATAGAAAAGGATAGAAACATATGTAGAGCTTATATAAGGCAAGGGTGCCTAGTAACACATATTACAAAATCTTCATGGAGTTTAGTATACCCTCCCTATTTAGATACTGTTACAACTCTAGGTCTTAAAATAATGTTACAGAAAGAAAGTGAAACTAAATATGTAAGTAAAATCAATAAGCAATTTATTTCTAGACAATAAAAGTGAAAATATTCAAAAGACATTTACAGAAACGTGAATTAAAAGTCCAAATAATCCAATGATCCTAAGTGTCCTACTCACAAGTCCTAAATATAGAAGGTTCCGAATGAATTCCAGTAGCCTTGAATGTGCTAATATGCCAGTAGTCTTGAATGTTCTGATGTGTCAGTAGTATTGAATGTCCTGATATGCCTGAATGATGTAATCCATAATATCTTTAAATGAATTCATATAAATCCCAAAGTCAAGTATTAATCCAAAATGAGAATGAGCAATTTTGGTAATTCCAATGAATATTTCAAATAAATAATTCCTCTATCTGAATTTGCTCTGATTTTCACAACTGTAACATCTGATTACTAAAATAAGTTCCTTAATAGACTGATCTTAATAATATGAAGTTGACCATAGGAATGAAATCTTGTTTACCAAACCTGTATAAATATAAGGATAGGTCGCCTGACAGAATATGAGTAACTCTAATGGAAAATTCCAGTGCGTATATGACTTTTCGCACATCAACCATGGAAAATTCCAATCAAAGTACTAAATGCTATAAACAAATCTGACCTTGAACTCTAATGCAGTAAATATGTTATTTACAACTTAATGACCACTAAAGTACAACTTACCTCATGAATACATATTATAAATTCAATACATAACAGAAAAAAAAGTTAAAAATAAAAAGATAGATGTTATCTCAAGCGATGTTGCTTCTTCAACACACCCAGCAGCAGGAGATGATGACTAGTCTGAATGTGAAACACCTTTAAACGAGATAAACCACAAGAAAAGAAAGAAATAAACAAAAAAGACCAAGAAGCAGTAGATGGTAAGACAGCTGACATAAAAATGAATTGTACATACACTAAATAGTGAAAATATAAGATTGTTTTGCACTAAAGATGCACTCCATCTTAGCCGATGAGTGCGAGGTGAAAAATCTTTTAAACGTTGTTAACAGGTTACCCACAGACTTATATCTTGTGTTAAACAAAACAGATTTGGAAAAACATCTTCGTCGAGACTGAAGGAAATGTAATGAATTTCAGTTAAACCTTAACCGTTTAACAGTAGATACATATTATGTTTCCACTTGAAGTGAAAACTTTTACTATGCACTTTCACTCTAGAATTGATTCGCTGAATACTTAACTGCTGCCTGGAAAACAACTAAAATATATCATGTAATGGCTTACAAAGCTTCATTCTACTATCATCGATGTGAAGTTTTGGGCCTAAACATTATTAACCAGAGCTGAGCATGTTGACATATTTGAAGATGAGTTAGATTTATCTAAGAAACATATTAAAAGAATAAAATCTATTTATCGAAACCTTGTAGAGAAAGCAAATGAATCGTTTAGTACAATAATTAAGTCTAAAGACCTGACAAAAAAAAAAAAAAAAAAAAAAAAGCAAAGAAAAAAAACTAGAAGTGAACAAGTCTTTGTTCGAAAACTAATTAATGTGTGCCTGTTTATGAAGTTTTCTTTCTCCGTGCAGATTTTAGAACACAATACGAAAGTTTGTAAAGATTGTAGTCCACTTATTAGTTCATAAAGGGAGTATTCAGTACAATGGGTCATCTACGGCTTTTTTTTCACATTTAACTATTTTTGCAGACTATGGTCGACGTTCATACCTGATAAGATTGTATCTGATACGATAGTACATAAATTGGTATTTGTACTAGCTGAGTCTCTGCTATTTTTAGTGGACACAGGGTAATGGTGCACCACTCGTCGAGCTGATTTATCTGATAATAGATTAGATTATAGATTTGTGAACTAAATGTCCACACAAGAAAGTTTTAAACTTTTTCCACATTCACATATAACACACTTATTATTTTGTCTTTTTTTTTTTTTTTTAAAAAGAGGTTTTAAATATTTATTACAGTTAAGTACTCCATCAAATAGTTGATCAAAATCAATTGGATATTTTCGTTCATACCAAGCAAAACATTAAATTTTTTGTTCATTTCATACATAGACTCCTCAAAATACATATCAAACACTGTTTTACTGTCCATTTGATTGTTAAATGAATAATGCAATAATTTTTCTTTATATGTGTAGTATAGAAAATGAGAGTCTCTTATGTAGTGTGAGTTTTAAAGAAATCGATTTTATGTTGATCCGATGCTGAATCTCCTAGTCTAAAGCTAACAACTGGATATGGCACTGAGAGTAATTGTCTCATTAGCTCAGTTTGTTGCTGACTATACTTGGGACAGAAGATGAAGAATTGCAGGGTGGTTTCTATCCCACAGGAGGAACAAAAATGGGTGTCTACAAAAATTCAACGCGATAACGATCAGCTTTTAATGTGTTTTCATTATGACTCAATCTAGTATGGATACTATCTAAGTTTCGATGACTGAAACTTGGGATTTTGCTGGATTTTATATTGGACATGACACTCTTCAAAGCACTGTAAGACATGCTACATTGGATATCCTGTTTAAGATCGTTCCACAAGGCCACCGTTGAGAGTATACCAGATGAGTTAGTAGAATTTAGCCTGAAATTGCAAGTGCCTATATTATTTGAACTTCAAAGGTTATATGTAATGCTCTAGAGCTTAATAGTGCGCATGAGCTCTCATTTTCTGTTCTTCGTAGAGAATAACGACAATGCTGGAAGCATTGATACAGAGTGCTTTAAACATAACGCTAAAGTTCTCATCAGAACAATAATTACACAGTTTATATATATATATATATATATATATATATATATATATATATATATATAAATATATATATATATATATATATGTATATGTATATAACCGAATACAATTCTAAATTATTATGATTCAATAGTCAGAGATCTATACAGGCATCGTTTTGTGTTTTTTTTTTAAAACCTAAACATTTATATATTTTCCTCGATCGACTCAATAAAACCAAAAATTACTCTAATGACTTTTATTCGTCTTTGATAGAGCGTCTACTGTTAAAATGTTTTTTCGCGATGACTTTGTTGCGTACATTGTTCTTAGTCATTGCAATCAATTGTAAAGAGGTCAATAAGCATATTAAATATATGCATTAAGGATAAAGACAAAAAAGTTACAGATTTTTTACAATATGCCTGTTACATATATTTTTCACTTTAAGTAAATGGAAGAGATATCTTTTAAAAGGACTTAGTTATCTTAGTTTTAAGTTGGGAGAAAAAATAGAGAAAGATGTAACTCTAGGTAAGTCAATAAACAATGGTTTAAACTTGAATAACCACCATATTAAAAAATAAGTGATCCGGTAAAATAAACATGAAGCTACGAGACAGTTTGTGCAAAGACGTGTTAATACTTAAATACGTAAGATTTTTCGTATGATAATTATTTTGAAGGATATTAAAACATGGAAATAACAAGTACAGAACAAACTAGCAGCTATTGAATAGACTGATTGTAAAAGAGCTAAACAAATTCAAGAGTTGCAAAACAAATTTACTACAACAGGGGAAAAAAGATTCTAGATGCACAATACTTGTTTAAACGGAGATTTATTACTTTATCTAACGCTATACACACATTTTTGACAGTAAGAGAAAGAGGAGGAGAAGTACTAAAAAATTAAACAGTAGTTGCAACCCATTTAACAAATTATAAACTCGGAGATGATATATGCATTAGTGTGACATGGAGAAAAAAATATTCTTGGAGGACCTAAGCACTGAAGAATCCTAAGTGGAACAATTATAGAAAGACTTATTAACAGATTAAAAATCTAATTCATAATTTTAGCTTCAGTATTACTAACTTGAATAACATCATAATTGCTAACACTAATACTTAGTCAGAGTTGCAGAAGAAGAATGCTTTTCTTATCTAACATTTCTGAAATCTACGCATTGACCTTTTTACTCGGATCTTATCCCAGATCTCATGTTAGAACTCTTAACCCGAGTAATTTAATTACACTTTATGGATCAGCATGAATCGGCTATCGTCGTGTATCCTTGGGCAAGGCATTTAATTCTTCGTACTTCTGCATGATATGACCTTTTATTTCTTAAATAAAAGTGTTTCGGTGTCGTAAAACAGCAAACCAAACCATTATCTGAAATAAAGTTTACTCAGTTTAGGGAATCAATTCCGTTATACTGTTATGAGTATGAGCTACAGTCTTTTTACGTATGCAGCAGCTAAACTCTGAAATGCTCTGCCTAATTATTTTCCAACAACCTCATATTATAATAATTTTAAATCCCTCGTAAAGACCTTTTCTGTGAGCGTATTGTGTAAATGCTTCATATGTAGACACAAGTAAAGAATTTGCTGCTCTTGCCAAAATTGGCTGCACGTTTAGTGTTTTAGCATTTAGTCTTGTATACTTGCTTAGAGCTGTTAGCTACCCTAAATATGGCTTATGTTGCTTCCACTTCGCTTGAGATGGATTCTCCTCCTCCTCTTAAATGTATGTCAGCTATTTTAGTTCTGCCGTATGTGTAGTGTTTTTAGTTTAAGTTCTTTTGTCTTGCTTAAAACGTTAGTGCTCTTGTTTCGCTTATAGCTTTTAGTTCTGTAGTTTTGCTTGTAGCTTTCATTTACTTTGTAATTCATGTGTACTGTTCAAATATATTTTCCATGTACGCTGTTGCGCTGGAATACCCAATAGGCAGACTAAGCACGTGCTTAGGGCACCAGCAAAGCAAGGGCACAAAAAAAAAAAAAAAAAAAAAATACGGTTTAGTATTATTTTTATTTTGAATTACATTGGGGGGGGGGCATACTCTTTTCGGTGCTTAGGGCCTCTAAAGGTCTTTATCCGGCCTTGCTTCCAGTGCATTAACACTAATCACATATGCGTGCATTCTGTACGTGTGTATAAAACTTTAACACTAATCACATATGTGTGTATTCTTGTCCTACTCCTTGTCCTTGTATATTTAAAATTTACATGAATGTAAAACGGTATCATAAGTGTTTATATGCTATCCATTACACATGTATATTTTATCATTGCATATAATTTAGAGTAGAATCTGTTCGAGTAAATTGATTTCTCTGCATTGAATCTTTAAATAGAAATTATACATTTATGCGGTTACAAATAGATGGGTTTTTAGTTTTTGCGAGGCAACATGATTTTTATTAACTAATTACATCAGTATGTATGTATGTATGTATGTATGTATGTATGTATGTATGTATGTATGTATGTATGTATGTATGTATGTATGTATGTATGTCTAATTTTTAAGCTTATTGCTTATAGTCGGTAAAATAGCTCCGATGGGCTAATGTTTCTTATTATATTAATGCAATCCGACTCTAAATAAAATTTGTTTTTGGCTATGTCTGTTATATAATACATGTGTCTCGAAAAACAAAGCAGTTTAATGACCGTTTATGATGTAAAAGTATTAAAACCTGCAAGAAGAAATGCCCAATACATCAGCTAGTAATATAAACGAACAGCGACTTCAGATTGGTTTCTACCCGAGATGACGTCGATTATAAAATTAAAAATAAGTAAACAGTGTCGTACTAAGGGTCCAAATGGCGCCCGGGGCGACGCTACTTTAAGTAAATAAATAAATAACGGAGCTTGCAACATCTTTATTATGTTATATGTCAGTAAAATAGCTCGTCTAGACCTAGTGTTTTTTTTTTTTTTAAATATTACCTGGACTTCAGAGTATCTTTCTTGTATCAAAAATATGGAATAACTGAATTTCGACTCCTCAATTTTATTAGAATAATTCCATTTCAATGTTCAGAAACAGGCTGCGAAAGGTTTATAACATGTTCCTTCCCAAAATGCTTATAGCGGAAGTAGACAAGTTGCCGGTTACTTACCGTAATGTGGAAGGCTACCTCAACAGGCGTTTCTATAAGAATAAGGGTATCTCATTAAAGTCACATGTCTTTTGAATGGTCTCAGATACATATTTTATATGCACATGTCACATTTGTCGTGAAAACACGGTGGCACTTTATTTGTAGAGGGTGTTTATGTTTCCATCCCACGACCTTGAAACTTGGCATTATCATTCTACACATGACCGACTCGATACATTGCACAGCTGACGCGAGCTTAACGCTGAAAAGAAGCTACGACCTGAAAGAAAAAAATCATACCGAGTGATAAAATTTCCTCAGATTACTGCTATGATCCGTTCTGACACAGGACCCTATAAAAGGTTCCACATCCGACATACGATCACCAGCACTTGTTTCTACCAGTAAAAGGGGGGAAAACTATAGTAATCGCACACCCTCACGTTTGTTTGTACCCCTCTACCGATTTTAAAAATGAAAAGCATCAAGGATATGAAAAATACACGAAGCTTAATTATTTCATTCATCAATTTATAATTTTTAACCTGATTGTCAACAGTGAGTTGAACAATGTAAACTTGTTGGCGTTTCAAACCAAACAGAAGCTCTCGATGTAATTAAGCAGACAGACTGTTCACTGCCCTTTTCTGGTTTCTAGAACTCCATTTCAGTAAAAACTGTTGTCTGCGTCCAATATTTGCAATGTCTAGTTTTAATATCGCTAAAAATAATTGAGCAAATTAAAAGGAGGAACTCTTGTATACACGTGTTCAAAGAGATGTAATTCCTAAATTTACAGAATTATTGAAATTATCAAAGATGGTGAACTACATCACAACTGTTAAATATAGACTTGCCCATGCAAATATGATGTCTGTTACCAAAGAAACTCCCATTTGATTGGAAACGCCAACAAGTTGACAGTGTTAGGGATCCCCTGGAGACAATCGGGTTAGAAATTATAAATTGATGAATGAAATTACTCAGTTTTGTGCATTTTTCATATCCTTAATGCTTTTTGTTTTTAAAATTGGTAGGGAGCTACAAACAAACGGGAGGTATGTAAATTTCATAATAATAACACCCTCCTCTACTCAAAATTAACACAAGGTAACTAACTCTCGCAGTTTGAAATCTGATCCCTTGATGATTCTGTACTCATTTTCTGATACCATCTGTGTATTTTGTTATCACAACTAACACCACCGTAAAGAAGACATTCCAAACCCCATGTACGATGTAAGTACCTTACTGATTTTTTTAATGGCCACTTTTACTTAAAGTTTCTTCGTTGCTTCGTGACTTGTCAACCTTAACACAGTGGGGAGGACAATACTTCAGGTCTGCTTAGGAGTGAATGCGATAAGATCATGATTGCTTCAGTGATTGTTTCTTTCCTTCAGTGAGTCTTTTCAAATATCTGTACCAATTGCTATATCTCAACCTAACCCGCAAATATAAGATTGGATGAGATGTAGAATTTTAAATTTTCCCCTGTATTAAGATGTTTTTCTTTTTTTTTATGTGGTGTTGAACTTTTGTGTAGTTATGATTTTTATAAAGCTCTTATTTTGAATTTCCCTCTTCTCATGAAATCGGACATTTGGGATATCTCTTCTTCTATGCAAATGATTTAAGGGTCATGACCTCTATGTATAAGTGTACAATATAGTAAATGAACAGATTAGTTGAAAAAATATACAAAATTTTATTTTCCAAATGCTTCTGAAAGAAAATAAACTTGATGCTAATTTGAATTCAAATTGTTTTTATTTTTGGTATTAATGTTTTATACACAATAGTCGCATTCACTCCAAAGTAGACTGGAAATGTTGTCTTCCACACTGTTAAGGTTGACAAGACATGAAGCAACAGAGAAACTTAGAGTAAAAGTGGCCATTTAAAATCAGTAAGGTACTTAAATCTTACATGGGGGGAAAGGTTTGGAATGTCTTCTTCACGGTGATGTAAGTTGTAAGTAACAAAACGTGCAGACAGATCAGAAAATTTTTATGAAATCATCAAGGGGTCAGATTTCGAACTGCGAGAGTTAGTTACTTTGTGTTAATAGGGAGTAGGGGAGGGTGTTGTCATTAGTGTCCCCCTTTCTTAGTGATAGAAACAAGTGCCTGTGCTCTTGATCTCTGGCTGCTATTTCTGCCCATGAAGGTAGCATGGACCAAAATTGTATTATTTCTGTAGATATCCTTCCCAAATTTGGCACACAAATAAAGCTTTTCTTAAAAAAAAGACTTGCTTTTTTTAAAAAAATAGTATAAAAATTTTGTACAGAATTTTTTTTCTATTTATGACGTGATAAATTAAAATTGAGGAAATTTTTGTTTTCTTTCCAAAATCCTGTTAAGCAAATGTGACAGTTAACAATCGTGCTAAATTCTCATTTAATTAGATGTGATCTTGTGCCTTTTGCTATTTGGTGTGCAGTCTGAGGCTGAACTCCTTAAGGTCCTCCAACATTTGGAGCCAGATGTTCCTCTGTCATCCCATTGGGCACTTGCACCCACCGCTGATTGCCAATTGCAGCTTTAATTGCACAGTTGTGATCTATATTTGCAGGGGTGGTGGTGCTCTGGCAATGTGGCCAAAGAGCTGCAAGCATATAGACCCCATGGTGTCTGTGACTGGTGGTTGCTTTGTTATGTCTCAGATCTCTGCATTCATGATATGTTATGTGTGTGTGACACAGAGAATGCTGCAAAGGCACCATTGGTCAAAGCATCCATGTACCCGCACCATACAGAAAGACTGGTAGGATGTATGCGTTATACAGCCAGATCTTTGTAACAAGGCTGAGCTTTGAGTGCCAGACGTATTTATCCATGGTTTTCATGCAGCTACGAGTGATTTTGATGCGGCGCCTGTTCTCTGGTTCACTCTGGTTAGGAGGATAGTGACAAAGGTCTTTCCCAGCACAGTAATTACTGCAGTCCAGCTTACTGCCCTTGCCTTTGTAGAAGGGCAGGATAATACCCTTTTTCCAATCATCAGGGATGTCACCTGTCTCCCATACAGAACAAAAAACCTTGGTTAGCCATGCTATGGAGTCCTTGCCTCCTGCTTCAATAATTTGCTCGTGATGCCACAAATCCTGGCAGCTTTCACATTTTTAAATTTCTTTTTAAGTGCTGCAGCTACCTCGATCTCTGCTGGTGGACCAACATTTATGCTATGGGCTGGTGTGGCTAGCTTGGCAGCATTCTCAAACTCGTGAGATGGGGTGGTGAGAGGCCCGTTCAGCAGCCAGGAGTAGTATTGTCTCCATCGCTCTAGCTCTACTTTCTGTGACGTAAAATCTTATCCATTGAATCATCAACAGCCTGAACAGGTCCCAGAAATTAGCAAATGTGTCCCTGTTACAGCCTCTGGCTTATGCCCCCTCTGCCTCTAGCTTTGCTATCACCCCAATTTTGCTTATCCAGTGCTAACCGTTTCTTCTAGATCTTTTTGAGATTGTGATAGGCTGTTAAGTCACCTTGGAATCTGGCAGCTCTTTTGGACTCAATGACTTCCAGAGTTTTATTTTTTGATCCAGTCTTTTTTGACACTCTTTGCTTGACCCAGATGTAGTTTGGTGGTGTCGTTCATTGCATAATGGAAAAACACTCCTAGGATTGTCCCTCATCCTCAGAAAGCACCTCAAATTGGTTTTGAATCTCGACTGTGCAGCACCACATATGAATCTTTCAGTTTGGTAGTGTCATATCTCATGGAATGTGTGAATTTCTTTGGCAGCACTTCAGTTTGGTCAACATGGCAGCAACGACGGGTCGATGCTCGGAATAAAATTCGAATGAGTGGAAGACCCGGAAATTTGAGAATGCCTTCCACTTACCAAGGAAAAATTCTTCAGGAATCAAGACAGTGGTGTGTTTTACAATGATCATCACAGAATAAGATAATACATATTCCTTTCCATTAGGAACAATATATCAAAGTGTTTGATATTTATAAGCTAAAATATTGTTCAAATTTAACACTTTTATTTACCTGCTGTTGAGGTAAAACTGGAAGATAAAGATTGTTCCGTTTATTACTTGGATAGACAGAAAAGAGAAATGAGAAATTAATTGGCCAGCACTCACGTAAGTTAGCAACATGGAAAACTTACCATCCGATCCAGCAATTTCCACCCAAGGGAATAACGTCTTCCAATCATTATTAAATCCTGTCCTTCGTTTCTTGATATCGTTCTTTTTGGAAATCATGCTGGCTCTATCGGAATCAGAATCACTGCCACTATTCGTGACGCCAAGTTCTGATTGTTATAACCAGGCCAACATGCGGCTAGCCGGGCGCTGGTAATTTTTCATTTCTTGGAAGGTGGTGTGTTCATTTTTCACAATAATTTTGAATTTAATCGGTGTAACTGCTTTGGCTGTTAATGAAAACGACTGACATAAATATAACACACTACCAGTAGACTCCATTGTTGCTGGCCAATCATGTGACTAGGTGCAGACGAAACCCTCACCAAAGGTCGTGCACCGGCGGTCACGCAAGCCAGATACAAAGAATAATGGTTAAGTGAGTGAGCAATTATCCTGGATTATCTTAATAAAATACCCCAGAAGAGGTAAGAACAGGTGTCGTTTGAGTGGGGCTTTGAATTAGGTGACAGGATGTTTGTTTAACAGATTAATTTTATAAGGGTAGTGGGAAACATCAAAGCGTAGCAGCACAAGAGCATAGCGTAGTGGCAGGTTCTAAGCGTCTGGGTTTATCGGAGTTTGAAACGATAGCGTAGTGGGCCTGTTACGGTAAAAAGACCTCGGGAGAACACTGCATGAATTATGATGGATGTCTGGTCGCCAGAACCAAGAACCACAAATTCTCAGGCTATTCCCCGTGCAGAATTCAAGCAGTCTGTCAGTGTTGTCATTTGGTACTCCACTTCTGTATGGTCCAGTCATGTTCAGTAATAGTATTCATGTTGTGCCAGAAACATTAAAGTCCCGAAGCATACGAATAAGGCTGTTTCCTTTCACAATAAGCATCATGACCTTGGGTGTCTGATAGAAACTGTCTTTCTCCATGTCCAAGGCTTTGTTAGTTGGAGCATACACCACAGTCACTGTCATGCTGCCATATCTATGCTACTTAGTACTACACACATACCAGAAAAGGTCATTGTAGCCTATATTTCACATTTTAGTGGCTTAGGTTAATTTTGTTCATTTAGTTCATGACTGCTTAGGTTTTTGGTATGATATGTACCATACGTACTATCCTATCTAGAATCATGAAACTTGTGGATGCATCTAGATGAGCACTACTGACTCATTTCAGTAGTAGGTAATTATGGCCCATATTTTACACTTCATTGACTTGGATAAAAAAAATGCATTGTTCATGCTAGAATCATGAAATTGATGATGATATACATCTCTGTTACTAACACACCCCTACAACAAAAGAGGCTCATTGTGATCTATATTTCATATTGTACTGGCTTTGGTTAAGTTTTTGCATTTGGCTCGTGCATTTTTAGCATGTTGTATGCATACTATTCTAACTAGAATCTTGAAACTTGGTGAGTGAATGCATCTTGATAATTTGTACATCATTGTTGCATACAGAGGTCTCTGTGACCCATATTTCAGGCTTCAGTGACTTTGTTGAAATGTTGTGTTAATACTTAATTAATTTGGTGCTGTTTATGTTTCAATCATGAAAACTGATAATTGGATGCATCTCGGTTACTACTACACTCTTAAAACCAAAGAAGTTCACTGTATTTTGCATTTTACACTTTACTTACATGGGTCAGGTATGTATTTATGATCACATTGATTCATCCATACTAGACCTATATACATCCTGGTCTACTCAGAAGGCCCTTTCTGACCAATGCAGATTGAATTGGGAATAAATATGTTTATTGAATGGTAAACTGTCCATAATAATGATTGTACATTGTGTATTGCCATAGGTTACCCTCAGCAGGTTAACTGTGTATTGTAGATGTGTATAAGTGGACTATATGCTGTATGCTTTTCATGTGAAGACCCGCCTGTAGTAGGCTAATCAAGGTAATTATTGATACAAGAACTATGTTTGTACTGCTGGCTGTCACTCCAAGGTTACTTAAAGCCTGTGATTTTTACCCACTAAAGTCTAGCTTTTAGGGGTGGACAGTGATAATACTTTGCCAAACAGATTTTAAGGAGAATGATTTTTTAAAAATATAATACAATAACAATCTCGGGTTTTTATCAACACATTATTATACCTCATAAAATATCATAGAAAAGAATGCTCTTATTGTTTGTTTGATGTCTTTTATGCCCTGTCATGGGAGGTAGGTAGGTGGTTTCACAATATGACAGCACAATATTGGCTGTATAGTGCTCATTAAAAGTTCAAATTTTCAACTTTAAAATGATTCAGAGTTTTATTGTTAAGATGAAATATTGAGAAAAAAAAGTTTTGTTAAAAAAGGTGCCAGGATCACTTTAGTCTGAATTTATTTTCAGCATGATACCATTTATAGTGGCTACTGGAGACTAGTAAAAGTAGAGGTGAGCTATATAATCATTGATTACACTTTGGTTTCAAATGGAGAGAGGTGTTTCTCTGCAAACTTTTCAGTTCTATATTAGATCTTAGACAAAATAGTCTTCTTTGGGGTTTTTGTTATTCTATAATAGATCTAAGACAAAATAGTCTTCTTTGGGGTTTTTGTTATAACAAGGAATTAGTACTTTGGTTATAAATGAATGGATTGAATGTAGGTCTAGCCTGAAAGGCAAAAGTGAACACATTAATCTATATCACTAAATCCAATCTTGACTTGTCCTTTAGGGGGGATGCTGCAGAAGAATCAAGAGTCACCATGGGATGAGGTTGTCAACAGAGGCTCAGGCAAGTGCAAAACCTAAGGCTCCTCCACCACCTCCTCCACAAGCAGAATTACCTCCCCCAAAGTAAGTATTATATCCCTTATATTTCAAGGAATGTGCAGGGGTTTAAACTGCAATAAGATTGATATCCATGTTTGTGAAATCTCTTTATCTGACAGTGAACATGGTATCTAGGCTTAAAAGGTTATGAATTTTGCTGTGACTTCAGTATTTTATTGTTTAAATCTTGTTTTAAATAGACCTTGCTGGAATATTTTTTTGGAAATGTTAGATTCAGATGTTTTAAGTGCAGAATCTAAGTGAAGAGAAATCAAGGTGGATTGTGCTTGATCAAAACTCTTGATACTTTTTGGTATTTATTGTGAAGTCAAATATGTTTTGTTTGCTCTTTGTTTAACAAACTCCACTTCATTTCTAAATATTTGTTTGAATGATTTTTGAAAGTCTTGTAAAATCTGTGCTGCTATTGGTTTAATCTTGCTTGACTATTGATATTATACTTCAGTAAAACCTGTCTTGAGAGACCGCCCCTTCTGCCAACAAAAAGCGGTCTCTCAAGACAGGTGGTTTCTCATAACAGGTTTGTACAAAAGACCAATTTCCAATGTTGAAATTCAGCACTGTTTAAGAAGGAAAAATAAACACAATCAGGTACATTTATTGTATTCTTTGTTCATAGTTCTTGTTAAAATATTGCATGCATTCATCTGAAAATAATTGTATATAGCAATGAAGATATACATCTATCATTAAAGATGAATCACATTTATATTTGAAGATCACATGTACATGTACTAGTATTAGCATATGAATTTGTTTCTAATTGACTCCTTGTCTTTTATGACACCCTAAATTTGAGTTTTACTGACGTTTCAACTGGCTGCAATGTTGCAAAAGGTCTCCCCTTTTTCACTTATTTCAATTACATTAATTCTTTCCTCCAGTGTTGGAATTTGTCTCTTTTTCGTTGGAGGTTCTGCCATTGTTATTAAGGTGCTAGGTGTTAATGTTATAATAATCAATTGTAATAACGACTAACAGTTTTGATCAGGCTTTGGTGAAATATAGAATACATATGCAATGTATATGTACCAATGAATGAAATAAAAAGACATAATTAACTCATCCAGAATCAGAATAAATTTATTTAGAGACCAAAGTCAAAGGCTTAATTCACCGACGACACAAAAGGATTAACTCTATAAACAAAGGGCGGAACCGGCTGCACTAAGGTAAACAGATGATGGCTTGGTGTGTGGGGTGTAATCACTATAACATTAATAAAAAAAACCAAGAACCACAAGCCTTTCACAATGACAATTGAATCCGGAAAACGATTCTCACCTACTGGTATTAAAGACAAAGACCTCATTCACCCCAGGCATTACGGATTAACTCCAAAGAAAAATGATGTATGCGACCGCTATATTGACTTTGGCACTACAATGGCAGTTAGTGACATGTACTTTAGTCTGGTTTACAGTTTATAACAAAGGACATCTACATGCATGACCTGCAAAATTTAGGAAACCGGTAGCCAGCCTAATGTTTTTTTTTTTTTTTAGAACATTCTTTACTTTTGAAGCGGTCATTGTTACAAAGGATTAAATAAACGTCAGTGGTGTTTGTCTCAGTTCTTGCATTCATAGCAGTATTATTTTAGAACAAGCTACCATTTGCAACTTCGCGGGAAATCCTACGGATCATACTTTAGTCTCGCAGAAATAGCCCAGGTATTTCCGAATGACCGATCTGCATGTACTCTGGTCAGGTTTACAATCTATTACATATGACATAACATATGACACTACATGCATGACCTGTAAAATTTTAAAAAACGGTCGCCAGCCTTATTTTTTTTATTTTTGGTTTTGTTGATAACAGTCTTTACTTTTTAAGCGGTCGTGGTTACAAAGGGTTAAATAAAGGTCAGTTGTGTTTATCTCTATTTTTGTGATATAGTCGTTCATAGCAGTGTCGAAATGCATATTTTGCCAAGAAACCATGGTCGCGTTCTGCAGGTGGTCGCTCATGACAGTGCGTTTATATAATAAAATCAATCTGTGCATTACGATTGTGGTCGCTCAAAACAGGTGGTCGCTGATAGTAGAGGTTGCTCAGAACAGGTTTTACTGTACTGAGAAAGTTATTAGCAAATATTGTTGATCAAAGAACAAGATACTAAGCTGTGTTGTATCTGATAGGGACATACTTCCCAATCTTCCAGACAGTGTCTGGGATGGTGGTGTTTGAGGTTTGGTTTGGCTTTCTGTGGTTTAATGCCATTTTTTTCAGCACATGATAGGCTATACATGGGGGCCGGTATATTTGGTGGAGGAAGAACCCAGGAAGAACCACTGATCCACAGTAAGCTACTCGCAAGCTTTCTCACATTGACTCGAACTCACATGTACAGAGGTGAGATGTGTGAGTGATCTGTACAGGTGAGCACCTTAGACACTCAGCAGGGTAAAGCTGAAGATGATAATAAAGATAACCAGCCTCCTGTAAAAGGCTTCCAGTCATTTTCAGGAAAATGGATCATTGGATTTATGGTTTACCCAGGCATGCAGTCGAACAAGAAGTGCTTACAATGAAGTAAGTTGGAGCATTAAAAGTTGTTTTGTTGAACAAGGTGTTTTATTTCGTGTTTGTGTACAAAGATGGCATAGGGGTTTGGGTGGCATAAAAGGTCTGTTCAGTAAATTTTATTTTATTTTATTTCAGCACATTTTCTAAATCTAATGCTGGAGTATTTTACCATAGCTTTATATTCTTTATAGGAAGAGAGGAGTATTTGGGAAGCTGCTTGGCCTGACATTCATTGGGGTTGGTGGGACAGTTGGTTATGCCTGGTATGATCCGAGCTTCAGGAAGCAGATTGAAGACACTGTGCCATACAGCAAGGATGCTTTTGACCTTCTGTTTACATACCTACCTGAAAGTCCTGTGGCAGTCAAATCAAGGTATAAATTATAAAAGGATGGTTTTGACCTTTTGTTTACATACCTGCTTGAAAGTCCTGTGGCAGTCAAATCAAGGTATAAATTATAGAAGGATCAGTTGGGGTTCATGTAAAAATTCTAATTTTGGTGCCATTCCAAGTTTGCATCTATCTGTTTGAACTTGTGAACATTTTCTTTAATATACGCCCCCAAATTTTAAATATTTTGAGCTGAGTCTAAGGTTGAAACGTTTACACATGTAAATAGCAAAGTTTCGTTTAAATGTAAAAGCTTACAAAATCAGTAAACATGTAAATGAATATGCAGGTGACTCTCACAGAAGCATACGCTACCTGTTCCAATTAAATTATATATTTTCATATCTTTGCTTCAAAGGATTGCTTAGTAGGATTTTTATGTTTATTCTTTTCTTATGTATCTATCATTTTCACATAGAATGTGGCATCACTAGGAAATTAGCAGAACTTGATGAGAATTGGTTGTAGCGGAGATTACACAACATTACACATCAGATTGATTTACTAATAATGCTGATACAAAATTCTTTAAACTGGAGTATTTACCTATAAGCAACATGTTTGTTAACTTAACCTTTGATTAGTTAACATTTTATTTTAAAGAAACACTTTCAAGTTTTGTAAGTCACTGCATAGTTTCTTAGTCATTATAGATTCTACAAAAATATCTCTTGTACATGCCCAAGTGGTATCTACAGTTACATTATATATGTAACAGTCGAAAATATAACTACAATCATAGGGATGTTTTTACTGAAACTGTTAGATATATTCAACAAAGACGTCTTACAAACTTAATCCTGTAATAATAAGAGGTAAAGGATGTACAGCAATGAAACAATTGCAAGTTGAGTGAGGTACGGCATGTACATTATAATAGCTATTTGCTGGTCAGTAAATCTAGGAGGCAGATAGGGGGAAAAGTTGAGTTTCTAATCGTTTTGATTAAACAGTATCATTTTGGTTATTGTAAAACATCAGTGTTCAAAGAAATTTTTTTTAGACACAGGCCCAGGACCAAATTTGAAAGCATCCAAGCTTGAAGCTTTTGAGATTTATAAAAATGATGCATATCTGCTATCATATATAGCCACCATTACTAGAAATAGAAAAACGTTTCAACAAAACCCCACAAAACAGAATTTGATCATCATTGACTGAAGCATCCTGGAATAAAGGCCTTTCAGTATTGGACAAATGATGCTGATGTGCCATCAAATATGGATGTAGATACACAAAATAGAGAAACCTTGAAACAATTGTTTTCATAACATATGCAATCAACATCATTGGAAGAAATTCTAGATAAAGCATCCTTCTGACCCAGATTTCTTGACCAACTGCTCTTGCACTTGGCTATTAGGCATATGTCAGCCATGTGAGTGATCTCAGTTGTACTAGGGTCTCTTGTTAAATGAAATTATTTGTATGTTTAAACAAAAAAAAAAAGACAGATTTTCTTTTTCTTTTATGTATATTTTATGCTATTTTATATTTAAGAGAACTGTCATGAATATGGAGGCAATTTGTTTTATATTGTATTCTGTACTGTCTGGATTAACATAGCATCATTTCCTTTGTCTTAAGCATTATTGAAATTGACCAGAAATTTATGTTGAATTCTCATTTGCATCTTTTTCCTAAACCCCTTGATAGATTCTCATCATACTTGGTATGAATCATTATGACAATTCCTTTTATGACATGCTCGCTCGCTCCTTGAACCTTGTGGTCAAGTCCTAGAAAATTTGCATTAAGGTTTGGTTAAAGTTTTTTCATTTGCTTATATTTCCAAAACCCCATTATGGATTTTCTTTTTACTTGGAACGAATCTTTATGATCTATGACAATTCATTCAGTGACATGCACACTTGCCCCTTTGACTTCAATGTCAAGGTTATAGTCATAGAATATTTACATTCATGTTAAAGTTTTTTCACTTGCTTATATTTCTTAAACCCACTGATGGATATTCTTGATATTTCGAATGACAATTCATTTGATGACATGCACAGTTGCCCCTTTGACTTGGTTTCAGGGTCACAGAGTTGTAGAAAATTTGCCTTGAGATTTTATAGTGTTTTATCATTTGCTTGTTTAAAAAAACAAAACAGATGATAGATATTTTTGATACTTGGCACACATCATTATGAAACTGAGACAATTCATTCTGTGCAGTGCTGCTCTTGTCCCTTTGATCTTGGGGTCAAGGTCAGTCATAGACAATTCGGCTTTTGCTTAAAGTTTTTCCAATTGTTTATATTTCCTAAGGTTCTTGATATATTTTGTTCATACATTGGATGAATGTGTATGAAGCTTAGCTAATAAATTCTGCAGTATGCTCAGTCAAACTTTTGACCTTTGGGTCAAGGTCACAAATTTTACAGCACTGCTTTGATTGTAGGTTTGACATGCAGGCCCTAGCCTTGTTTGATGCTATGTATGTACTCGTGTAGTTATCATTGTCTAAAATGGTAATCTTTTATCTCAGAAAGCTGAAACCTGTAAAGTTTGTGCCACCCCTAAATCGATAACTTGATATATACTGAATACAGGCACTTCCAAAATTGAAATGGGCTGAAAAGGGTGCATGAATTAGAATATTTGATGGTATCATCCTATAATTATTTTGGGAACTGTTAACAGGAACAAAACTATTAAAAATGTTGTCAATTATTTTTTAGCTCTACTGGTCACAGACTAGAAGAGCTTATGGGATGGTCTTTCGTCTGTCGTCCATGTGTCCAGTTTGTTATTGTTACTCTTCCTAAACTACTTGAAGGATTGCCAAGAAACTTTAGACATACATTCATCCCATGGTCTAGTTGGTCCTAAATGAAAATGGTACTGCTTGGACATCCATTATGGCCACTACAGTGGCCAGCTTGAAAATCTTATTATTGCTACTACTCCCAAATGGATGGTCATATCAACATGTGGTTTTCACTAAAAGACTTATTATGATGTCTAGTTGGTCCTAAATGAAAATGGTGCTGATCTGACATTCAATATGGCTGCCACAGTGGCCATCTTGAAAATCTTGTTATTGCTAATGCTACTACATGCATGGTCATATCAATATGGGGTTTTCACTAAAACTTCTTATGATGTCTGCTTGGTCCTAAATGAAAATTGTGCCGATCTGACATCCAATATGTGTGCCATGGTGGCCATCTTGAAAATCTTGTTATCGCAACTCCTCTTCACCAAAAGACTTCTTATGATGTACAGTTGGTCGTAAATGGAAATGGTGCCAATCTGACATCCAGTATGGCCACCACAAAGTGGCCATAGTGAAAACTTTGTTATTGCTACTCCTCCTGAATGGATGGTCATATCAACATGAGGTTTTCACTAAAAGACTTGTTATGATGTCTAGTTGGTCCTAAATGAAAATGGTGCCAATGTGACGTCAAGTATAGCTGCCACAGCATCCATGTTGAAAATCTTGTTATTGTTACTTCTCCTGAACACAGATATGCCAACCCTACTGAAAAGATCAGGAGAATCACGAATTTTGGACTTGTTTTCCGATTTTTCAACTTCCCAGAAGAAGAAAAAAAATTCCATATTTTTTTAATTTTTTTATACAAAAACATCATTTTCCGTTTTTCTGTTTCTATCTCTGGTTTGTTGCTTATGAATATCCGTTTTCCATCTTAATTTCTGGTTTTCGTCCGTGACTCTCTTTATCTGACCCCATCAGCGAATCTGCATCATAATCATGGATAAGTTTCTCAACAAAAAGTGAAAAAAAGAAGAAACGGAAATAATAGTTGAATTTTCACCATCCAAGAAAAAGAAATGGGATAAAAAATATAGACGTGATTGGGAGAAGCTGTTTGCTTTCATTCGTTCATCAACTCGAGGGGCCTATCATGCATTCTGCCAATGGTGCTCACAGCATCTCTCAATATGATCTGGTGGTCTAGATGACATTAATAAACACAGTGCAAGAGCCAAGCACAAATGGTGCAAAAAAGATATTAGTGGCATGAAGCCACTGGAATTTTCCATGAAAGATGACAAGGATGACTTGGCGGTGATCAGAGGAGAGACTATTTTTACTAGAGTAAGTACTTGAACTGAATATAATTAAATACTATTAGTTTACATATCTACCAAGTTTTTCATTTTCCCCAGATATGTCCAGTTCTTCAAACCGAGAATATGGGTATATGTTTTTGGTGTACAGGAAACAAAACATTTTTCTTAGTCTGATTTTGTCAGAATTCTTGTATTATTGTAAGTTAAAGTTAAACTGTTGCAGATTGTTTCTTTTCAGTGTATTAAGTTAAAGATGTTTTTTTTAATAATTCGTAAAATCTAATGCTACAAGCAATGATGCCCCCTCTCAAATAATATAATTATCCCTCCAAATTTTTCGAAACAGACTATATAATACTTACCAAAAATTATTCAATTTTAAATCATGTTCTTTTCAGTATGCTTATCATGATAACCTTTGAATTGTTTATTAAAATAGCTTTATTTCCATGATCTGTTAAATTAACACTTGTAATCTAAATATTACAAAATGTTTAGGATAGTACTAGTTCTATATTGATGGTCATCCAGTTTATGGTTTGTTTATTGCATGATTGCATTATTTGCACTTTTTCTAATGTATTTTATTCAGTGGCTTGTGAATCACAACATTGCATTAGCAGCCGCTGATGGGTTTGGGGATGTTCTTAGGAGCATGGTGCCAGACAGTACAATTGCTCAGAAGTATAGATGTGCAAGAACAAAGTCAACACATATTGCTTTGGCCTTGGCTGCAGACACTGCAGAGACAGTTGCAATGGCAGTGCATAATTTTACTTTCAGGTATTACAAACATTTAAATACTTTTTTTACAGGGACACATTTGCAAAAAGGCAGAAATAAAATATTTGTATATAATGCCTGACAATTTTGAGGTTTATCTCACTATATAATGCTATGAAATTTTAAAATACTGTGATGTGCATTAAACACCTTTATACTGACACTATAGAATGTATATTAATTATATCAACTTAATACTGACACTATAGAATGTATATTAATTATATAAACTTAATACTGACACTATAGAATGTATATTAGTTATATCAACTTAATACTGACACTATAGAATGTATATTAATTATATCAACTTAATACTGACACTATAGAATGTATATTAATTATATCAACTTAATACTGACACTATAGAATGTATATTAATTATATCAACTTTATACTGACACTATAGAATGTATATTAAATATATCAACTTAACTATGCTGTTGAATGCAACAAGTCACATTAACCATTTACATTTGTGTAATTATTAGTCTTTTTTGTTGCAGCCTGGCAACTGATGGAAACAATGACAACATGGAGTTGTTGTTCCCAATGGTCATAACATATTTTGATGAAAGTGCAGAAGAAGTGAGATCAAGTGTCCTTTCAGTACCTGAGCTGCTCGGGCAACCACTGGGAGCATTATTGCTGAGCTGATACTGGAACAGCCGAAGAAACACAATATTCCAGTTGAAAATATGCTTTCCTTTGTCTCTGACAACACAGCATCAAATGTTGGCTGCCACAAAGGTGTCACTTCCAAGCTTAAGGAAGCACGTCCTCCTTTACTCAATGTCGGTTGTGCCTGCCACCTCATCCATATTGCAGCTAAAAAGTCTTTCCAGCAGCTTCCTGAACGGATTTATGACCATCTCCTGGATAGTTATTATTACCTGGATCCAAGTGATACAAGAGTGTGGGATGTCAAGAATTATCAACTTCTACATAATGATGAAGTCAGGAAAATCCTGAAGTATTGCCCAAATAGAAGGCTCTCGCTTGCAAAGTGCATTAATCGTCTCTTAGAGCTGTGGGTGCCACTTCATGAGTTTATAGAGAAAATGTATTTAGAAGAAAAGGCAAAAGTACAGAAGGCTTCAGCAGCTGCTTGTAAGAAAGCAGTGCCAGATGCTGGTGCTGCCATTGTTGACAGCTGGTTCGGGCAGAAGGAAACCAAGACATCACCTGCTGCAAGTCTCAGCAATGCCAGGCTGAAAAGAATAAGAGATAACTTAAACTCAATACGTACTCTTGCATACTGCCAGTTATTAAGCTGGATTCAAGACAGGTTTGACAGACCTAACAAAGCTCTACAGCATGACAAACCCCTAATTCACAGGACCAGAGACATTCTGCTATTCATGTACAGAGACTTCCTCTCTATTATTATTAAACCAAAGTACATTGCTGACAAGACAGAGTGTCTGTCAGACATCACAGCAATTGATGTAAAAGATGAAAGTTTGTACTTTTCTTCTCAGGACTTGTACTTGGGTGTGGCAACATATAAACTTATAGAGGAGATGAATGCTGAAGGTCATTTACAGATGAGAATACACTGCAGGGCATTTGTAATCAAATCTCTATCGTATATGAAAGAAAAATTTTCATTTAAGGATTACTTGCTTATTCATGCAAGCGTTGCAGATGTGTCAAAACAATCTGTGGTATCATTTAAGTACCTGGCATTTTTCTACAGCCAAATGGAAGGAATCAACACTGTGAGCTACATAGGCAGTTTCAGCTTTACCAAAGCTACAACTTTGATACAGAATTGCATGTGGAAAGAACAGATCATCAGTGGGTTGCTATCAGCAAAATAAAGGATGGAACTGGCCAACTGTTGTTTCCAACCCTTGGGAGAGTAATGCTGTCCATACTCTCAATACCACACAGCAACAGCAATGCTGCAAGAGCCTTCTCAATGGTCAGAAAAAAACAGAACAAACCAAAGAGCCAGTCTGTCAGCATCAACCCTGGAAGCTATTGTTGTTAGCAAATTCGGCACCCAAGGATCAATAAATGATGAACTTTTGCAGAAATGCAAATCTGCAACGTACAATGGACTCAAATAACAAATTTTTTAATTTTGTACATTTTTGTAAATAAACATTATCAGCTTCAGGAGAGTTTGTTCTTCTCAAAAAAGTTCTCTTTTTGCCTATCTCTCAGCATCTCTCTGTACCTTTATATCTCTGGACATTCATTTCATTCTTATTCATAGCTTATATAACAGGATTATGATTGATCACATAAAATGGCATCAAACAACAAAAGTAGATGTATTAAATTAATATATGATATATACACCTTAATCTTGTACATCCTGATTTTTTACCCTGCCTTCTGATTTAAAATGTTGATTATGGGGCAAACTCCTGATTTTGATTTTTTCAGTGTTGGCAGGTCCGTGAACAGAAGGTCATATTGACATGGTGTTTTCACCAAAAGACTTATTATGATGTCTAGTTAGTCCTAAATGAAAATGGTGCCAATCTGATGTCTAATATGACTGTCACAGTGGCCAGCTTGAAAATCTTGTTATCACTACTTCACCTGAATGAATGCTCATATCAGCATGGGGTTTTCACTAAAAGACTTCTGGTAATGTTTAATTGATCCTAAATTAAATTGGTGCTGATCTGATGTCCAGTATGTGGCCATCTTGAAATCTTGTGGGGTTTTCATCAGAGGAGTTCTTATGGTGTCTGGTTGGTCCTAAATTAAAATGACTAACCTTCAATATGGTCACCATGGTGGCTCTCTTGAAAATATTGTTATGTCTGCTCCTCCCAAATGGATGTCTATATCAACATGGGGATTTCACCAATAGACTTCTTATGTTACTTAGTTGGTCCTAAATGAAAATGGTGCTGGTTGTACATCCAATATGGCTGCCATGATGGCTGTCTTGAAGATCTTGCTGTCACTATTTCCCCTGAATGGATGATAATTATGACATGGGGGTTTTCACCAAAGACTTCTAATGATGTCTGCTTTATCCTAAATGGAAATTTGAAAATCTTGTTAGTGCTGAAGAATATTAGAGATGGTTTCAACACTCAGCAGTTAAAAGGAAGAAAATGGTCTTATCTTGAATTCCTGGAAATTCTTTTCACCCAGTAAAGCATCAGTCCCTTCGAAGGACTCTTGTTTAATTGAAAGATAGGTCATTTTTAGCTCTACTGGTCATAGACCAGAAGAGCTTACGGGATATCGTGTTGTCCTTCATCTGCTTTCCCTTGCCTGACATCCATTTTCTGTTGTCTGCCATCTGATGTCCATCTGTCCATTAGCACAAGTTTATTATTGCTACTTCTCCTAAAGTACTTGGAGGATTACCATGAAACTTCACAAGCAAATTTCTTCCAAGGGCTGGTTGGTCCTAAATGAAAATGGTGCTGATTTCATGCCCAATGTGGTTGCCATGGCATCCCTGTTGGAAATCTTGTTATTGCTACTCCTCCTGAATGGAAAGTCATATCAAAATAGGATTTTCACCTGAAGACTTCTTACAATGTCTAGTTGGTCCTAAATGAAAATTGTTCTACTTGGAGATCCAATAGGACTGTCACAGTGACCATCTTGAAAATCTTGTCACTATTCCTCCTGAATGGATGGTCATGTCAACATGGAGGTTTAGCTAAAAGACTTCTTATATGTTTAGTTGGGCCTAAATGAAAATGGTGCTGATCTGACATCCAATATGGCCACCACAGCAGCCATCTTGAACATCTTATTGCTATTCTCATGAATGGAAAGTAATATTGGCAACGGGTTTTTACCAGAAGATTTTGTATGATATCTAGGTGGTCCGAAATGAAAATGGTTCTGCCCAGATATCCAGTATGGTCACCACAGTGGCCATCTTGAAAATTTTGTTATTGCTACTCTACCTGAATGGATGGTTATATCAACGTAGGTTTTTTACTAAAAGACTTGTGATGCTTAGTTGGTCCTAAATGAAAATGATTCTGATCTGACATCAATATGGCCACCACAGCAGCCATCTTGAAAATCTTGTTATCGCTATCCCTCCTGAATGGAAAGTCCTATCAGCATGGGGTTTTCATTGGAAGACTTCTTATGGTGTCTTATTGGTTGCAAATAAAAATTGTGCCAATATGATATCCATGATGATCACCATGGCAGCCATCTTTAAAATCTTGTTACTGCTAATGGAAAGTCATGATAACATAGGGTTTTCACCAGAAGACTAATTATGATATCTAGTTGGTCCTGAATGAAAATGGTGCTGATCTGACCTCAGATATGCTTGCTAAAATGAATATATTGAAAATCTTGTCACTAATTTTCCTGAATGATGTTCATATCAACATGTGGTTTTCACCAAAAGTCTTCTAATGCTGTTGCTTGAGTTTAGAACAAACTGAACATGACACTTTTTGTTACATTGCGCAGTTATTTTTTAAATTAAAAGGAAAAAGAAAGTCTGATTTGATACTTTTCATATTTTGCAGTATTTGCCAGATGTTTGTATGTAAGTTTGCCAGATGTTTGTATGTAAGTTTACCAGATGTTTGTATGCAAGTTTGCCAGATGTTTGTAAGTTTGCCAGATGTTTGTATGCAAGTTTGTCAGATGTTTGTATGCAAGTTTGTCAGATGTTTGTATGTAAGTTTGCCAGATGTTTGTATGTAAGTTTGTCAGATGTTTGTATGTAAGTTTGCCAGATGTTTGTATGTAAGTTTGCCAGATATTTGTATGTAAGTTTGCCAGATCTTTGTTTGTAAGTTTGCCAGATGTTTGTATGTAAGTTTGCCAGATGTTTGTATGTAAGTTTGCCAGATCTTTGTTTGTATGTAAGTTTGCCAGATGTTTGTATGTAAGTTTGCCAGATCTTTGTTTGTAAGTTTGCCAGATGTTTGTACTGTATTTTCTTACCATTAAGTCGATGTGGAGTATAAGTTGAGTTCACAAATTTTGTAAATTTTCCATCTTTCATCCACATACAAGTCGATGTGGAGTATAAGACAAAGCCAGATCAATGTCTTGGCTTCGTCTTTTTCGCTAGTAACTTCTGGTTTCATGAATTTTAATGGTATCACTGTATGCTATTCCAGATTTATTGGAAAATTGCAGTCATCGCTTACATGCTTTTTCCCCCATTTTGTTTTGGAGGGAAGGAGGGAGGTTACAGGCCGATTGTAATCTGTATTCTTCAGTTACCTGATGATTGTGATCTTCCTCATGTACAAGGGCACTTCTATATTCCATTATCAATTGACACCTGTGAATAAAGAGTTCATTCTTGTTTTAATTGTGATATGCATTGCCACAAGAACCATATGGCTATGCAGCATTATTTACATGCTAATTAAATATGCCTAGAGCTTTGGCCAGTTTATTCCATTTGACACCTGTTTGAGGACAAGATTTGACAGACAAGATCAAATTGGTGAGGCTACAAATAAGGAAATGAGGCTATCCATATGGAAATGAGAAATGTAAAGAAAATTAACAATAGAGACAGAAAAACAGAAAAGTCACATACAAAGGATAAATAAATACCTTTTTTATAATTCTTTAATATATCTATGAAATATTTTAGTAAATTTACACAAACAGTTACATAATACATATTCTTTAACATGTTTTAAATTATAATTGAAAGCACCTCAGTGTTCTAATTTATTTTATTACTGTTGCATGCATTATCCAATAAAAGAATGGGCATTATTTCTTGAGGGTCTTTTATAAATATTCATCGAACATTTGAGTCCTTAATATGGATTACATCCCTTTGTTGGATCAATTATATCGGTGAAAAGGATGTACTGGTAATCGCTCAAGAACATCAAATAAAATAATGGTAAATCAAATATCAATAGACTTACAGGTAAAATGTGATCAGAAAGAATGATGTATGGTATTTTTTTTAAAAAAGATGAATAAAGCAAAAATTCGTTCGAATCTTTTTCTTTAGGAAAAAATTTATATGCTTTGCATAAGTACAGCACACTATAGAGTATAGACCATAAGTACTACACAGCCTGTGAATTGTGAACTCTTTCATTGTTTTCTTATATTTCATTTTGGAGAAATCAGAACATTTTTTTACATACAAATGCATACAAAATAATGATAAAAATTATAATATAAAAGTAGTCATATTAGTTTATTGCAATTTATTGATGTGGTAATTGAACAAGAATTTGGTACATATATGTGACCTGTTTTTGATTTTGCTGATTACATCGCAAAATCACAGTATTACCAGTACTTAAAGCAATTTCAATGACATAATCCATATATAAGTTGATTCAGAGTATAAGATGAAGCCCAGACTTCCAGGTCAAAAAGTATAGACTTATGGGCAGGAAAATACGGTATGTAACTTTGCCAGATGATTTGTAAGTTTAGCCACTAATTCCAACTCTAAAAACAGCTGGATATTTTAGTTCACTCCTCAGCTTGTCATAAGAGGTAAACCATATGGCACATGGGCAGTTTTGTATGCTCCACCACAAATATGAGTCATATAGTATCCTTGTCCTTCTGTCCTGCCATCTGGATAAACTTTGCATTTAAGTCAGTTTCTTAGACACTGCAAGGGCTTTCGTCTTCCATAAAACATTTATAGTTTTCTTCTATTTCTATAGCACAGCTAATAAAGCTGTAGAGTCGTGAAACTTTAAGTACATATAATGGTCACAACAAACAGTCCCACCAAAATTAGGTCACTGTTGTCTATAATTCACACCTCAGTAACTTTAAGTTTTGAGTTATGTCTGATTCTTAGTCATTGTTGTCTGCAGAGTGACTTGCATGTGGGTGTATCTTGGTAAGAACAGCACTGGATAACCAATTGAGAACTATATTTAACACATTAGTAACTTCACTTAAGTTTTGCATTTATTTTGGTTTTGTGGGCATTTTAGGTCACTGATGCTTTAGGCATTGTTGGCTGCAGGGTCATATAACTTTGTGTTGATGCATCTTGACAATTACAGTACTAAGCTTTCTAAACTAAGTCACAGTGTAGTACATTCATATTCCATGAACACATTTCCGGTTCTTATATTCTCAGCATACCACCACTGCCATCAACTTCTCAGAATAGCCCCTTTGGTTCTGATGTGCAGCACATAAAGGGTGAGGGACGATGGAAGAGGAGAGAAACTTCCCCAGATTCTGAGCCAGAGTCTATCCCACTGGCCCTTCCAGAAATAAAGCCAAGGGTATACTGTATATCTGGAAAATAAGTGTATACACATTTTTTTTGAAATTAGGGTCAGTCATATGAGCTTATATTTGGTATACCTTTATTGTTAATTCTGATACAATTACTGTGAATTCATTTATTGTCATGGGTATCATTTTTTGTGCTTCAGTAACTACCCAGGACATTCTGGGTTCGCTGCCTCGGTATGTCCTTGGGAAGGGCACTTAGCTCCTATTTCCTCTGCATGATCAGGCCAAATAAAGTGCTGAAAGTGCCATTAAAAACCAACCAACAACTGTCTAGGTTACTCATCTAGAGTATGGGCACACAGTATGCTTTTTACTTGATGGTACTTTGTATGTATTTAAGTTCATCAGATTTTGGTTTCATTGCCTAGTGAGTTTGGCAGCCTTTTGTAAAAGAAATAAGGGAAATGTAAACTATGCAAAGTTGAATTAGTTTACAAGGCAACAACTTCAAACCCAGCTATATCACCTGAAATTCAAACTCCAACTTGACATGGTAATCATAATGTCAACAAAGCCTTTATGTATCTCCGAAAAAAATTTGAACTGCTGTCAGACATTCATTCCATCCTGAGTAGTTGTAGTTAATCCCACATACCATTACCACCCCCTGGTCATACATCAGAAAATTAACTCCAATATATTTCCACATTTAACAAAAAAAAAATTCTTCAAGTTTTTAATTCATTACACAGATGTGGATTATCAATATTCTTAAAATCTGATCACATCCTTTTCTTTATTTTTTAAAAGTCTGTAATGCAGATGTCAGCTTCATATCACAAAGATGTACATGTGCCAGTTGACATGACTTTGGAGCAGAACCATTTAAATTCAGGGGGTTGAGAAGTTTGCTGTTATGATAAAGTTTCCTACTCTCTGTTTTTATTTGCATTAGTACCAAACCATAGTTATCAACATATATTTTCATTTGTGCGGGGATTATTTCACTTTTTCTTTACTATGTCTTATTGAAAATGACTTGACTGTTTGTTGGGGATCCCACTTTACCCATGAAACCGAATGAACTACTCCAAACTTAGTTCTTTGGTTCCTGGCCCTGATAGAGGTTACATTATGCTATTTATAGAAGCCACAAGGCCATTGCACACCTGTTGCAATATGCATCTTGCGTATAACATGAGGTAAATGCCTGTGTATGGGTATCAGTTAAAACAATTATTTATAAAGTTTGAATATGAATTTCTTGTATCTTAGAAGAATCTCCAAATGTCTGATTGGGGTATTTTATAGTCTGTCAAAAAGTCAGTCCCATTTGACATGTCTGGCATATATAACAGATTCCAGAAACCTGCAATCAACATGTCCATATTTAATTAAATTAAATTGGCCATATGTTTGTGTGATTTTGATTGTAAACAAATCACTGCCCAGATAAATTTTTGAGATACAGTCTCAGCATTTAACTGAACAGGTGACCGAGTTTCTGCCCTACTTTTCCATCTCTGTAGTTTTTATGGAAAATTTCACAAAAATACGGACTAAAGTTCGAGGTATCTATTTTATGATCTAAGTATTTTTCTGCAAAGGTGCAGCATGCCTGAGTTCTGTTCATTTGTTAGGCTTTTCAGCTGTATCAGTAAGTGCTTGAGAATGTTCTGTGGCACAAAATTCAAGCATCTGTAGGATAATGAGTAAGTTCAAGCATGTATATGTGATGCTGAGAATAACTGTTGACAAGTAAAATAAAGCAATGGGATTTATGATCTCTGGATAACAGATGATTTTGGTCCTAATAGAAATAAAGAGATGCACCAAGAAGTGTGACCTTGCATCAGCCGATTCATACAGGTAGTGGTTAATATGGGGATGGGTAGTGTCATTCAGCTGATTGGAGGATCACCTACACTAAAATAGCTACATGTATACTTTGTGAGGTTAATCAAAATTGTTGATGTTAAACAGCCAGTTGTAAGTTTTAAAATCACAAACTACTGATAACTTGCTAAAATTACTGACAGACTTTGGTAAACTACTGGTTTAGATCTGTCAGGTTACAGGTCTGCAATGTGATGCTTTATTTGCTTGTTAAAGGATAAAACAGTCATTTTTGATGTATATAATGTGTATAGTTTGAACATTGTTTATCATTCAAAGTGTTGGAACACATCAGTATTTCAATGCTACAGACTTATGAGGACAAACGTAGAGTGCTTAGCAAAATTTCTGTGTTTCCAGGTTGCTGAAACAAAGAAAGAAAAGGAGGTGCCATTAGAACCCATCAAACAAGGTTTGTTCTCGGACATGCATACTCTACTTAGCTTTATTACCTAATTGCTATTTAATTTATAGTGAACCATTTATTTCTTATTCACTGCATTACTTTGACTATTTTTCTTCAAACATAATTATGGGTAATAGTTCATGTGCAGGAAAATTGCCTATGAACTATTCCCCGGCGTGGTAACACAAATATTACTGACTTGTAACAACATACAAAATGAATGAGCCTGATGTTTTAATAGCAGTAATGCATTATCTGCTACTATTGCATTGCTTTCCTTTTCCGGGACACAAAGTCCCCAATCTAAGCTAAATATTCTCTCCTCCAATTACTAATTGGAGGTCAAGAATTGGAAAGAATATGATCCCAGTCTGATTCCTTGGACTATCATGCGAATACATGTGTCAGGATGCTCAACGAAATTCACCTTTGTTGCTGTCTTTAACTGTTTTTTCAGCCAAACATATCCTGTTTTGTGTAGTTTGAGTCTTTTTCTCCCCAATCCTCGCATTAATTGTGTTTTTGTGTGCCTTTTTCCTAAATTTGAAGGGTTTTTGCACCTTACTAAGTGTAGCAGTGCTTCTGTTGTTCTCCCTTCTTAGTACTGGTGTCAGGGCAAGTATCACCTACCCTCTTTTGGTTCCGTTATATTGTTTTAGTTTTTCTCTTTCAGCTCATAAATATGTCGCAAGGTGTGGGTGAGTGTGGGCACAAGAAGGCCTCCTGGAACACACACCTCACCATTCCATCGTGTACAAAATGTACATGCATGGACAGATGTACTATTTGTTGCCTGTGGACAGATGCAGTGTGGGACTTGGCAGAAAGTCACTGTGCTTAGCGAGGGAAGAAGAAAGTTCCTCTTCCTTCTTCATCTCAGAAAGACCCCTTCTGTTCCCAGGAAGTCTGCACCCCCCCCCCTCCCCCGTGGGCAAGAACCAGGAGCAATTTCTCTGTCAATGACATTACTCGATCACATTAACATTAGGAAATTACTCTCTGCTTCCGTCCGAATCCAGCCCTTCCTGAAGGACCAAAAACATCTTTCTGTCTATATATCATATAGATGAAGGGAAGTAACTCTTACATATTAACTCCTCTTGTTCCCGCTAGGTGGCCACCTGTATTCTGGATGTTTGCCAGTTTAAACTTTCACTTGCAACTGTGAACGGTGCTTCCGAAGAATCCATTGCAATTTATATTTAAATTTGAGCATCCAACATTTAATTTCAGTGGTATAGTAAGTCAGAAGGTTAATATACCTGGTGTATACAACATTTGGATCTTTCCCAGTGAATTTATTCGTATTTATGCATTTTTTTTGTTTTTACTGGTTGTTATTGCCCATGTGATATCGATTGGTATTATTTAAAATTTTCACCGGTGTACTGTGCTGTTCAGTTTTGGTTTATTTCACACTGCATAGGTTATCTTGAGTTGTTTTGTTTGAACAATTTCTATATTTGTTGTATGCCCTTGTTTTTTTTTTCTTCTCTCTTTCATTTGAGAGATGTTAATCAAGTGCAAGAAGTGCTGATGCTTTAAAGTTGTGGAGGACAACCAGTAGACCTGCCTGGCCTGCACAAAATGTTCTTCCTCAAACCCATGTAGTGTGTTTGTGCAATATGGACAGAAGATGTTTGGTCCAATGTCTTGAAAAGGCAATTGAAGGGCTGCAAACAAAGGGCACACTCTAAATCTTCCAAGCATTCATCCGAATTTGGAATAATTTTTATGGGGGACATCGATTTGTCCCTCTCACAAAGATAACTAAATGGCACCTAAAGCGATGATCACTTCAGATCCATTAGAAAGCCAAACCAAGTGATATTGGAATCACGTATGATATATATACTACAGCAAGCTCTTTTGTCTAGAATGTCAGCGAGTGAGTTGGATGAAACTAAGACCATTTTTAGCCAAAATTGGCATCCCACTGGGCATAAGTTCATTCGCCGTATGCCATCTCGGCTGCCAACTGACCAGTCCTGCCATCCAGACAATCAGTGTATATTTTCGGCGGTCATGAATCTGTCATCTTGGATTGTCGAACAGCATGTCGCTCAACAGTTCCTACAGTGATGGCATCCTATGCCTAGCACACCTCCCGGACTGGGCAGCTGGCATCACATTTGGAGCTGTTCAGCCCAGCCCAACCGACCGTGCCTGGCATTCCCCAACCTGACCACGCTCTGTGCTGGACATAACTCTGCCGGCTCTACTGGTCTAGGTCTCGGTGGACATGGATGATTATGATGAACTTCCGTCCTTCAGTATTTTGCCACAGACATCAAATATTGCAGAAATTACTTGGCTTCTCTCTCATAAAATTTGTGATCCCGGTAATCAACACCCTTTCAATCAGCTGGGAGGTAATATGGGCATATGCCTTTCCTCCAGCAGTTTTAATACCAAAACTAATCTAGAAAATGAGGGCATGGGTTGCAAAATATTTATGATTGCTTCTCTCAGATCGGACAGCTCATCTCAGATGGGACAGATCTTGGATCAATGATGGACATACCCAAGAAAATCATTGCGACCCCCATGCTGCTCAAGGAGCTGAGGTCACCAGTATTCCATCCATGTCCGGAGAAACTCACCCTTCATGCCTGGCTCTTGTCAGGGATGCCCTGTGCAAAAAGAAGTTCGGCACTTCGGTTTGTGGAGAGGATCACATCAGCTAGATGGCCCTCCACTTTGAAGGCATTCGAGGGGAAGTAGTGAGTTTTTAACGACTGGTGTCACGTTAATGATGTCACACCACTCTCAGCCTCTATTTAACAACTGTCTAACTTATTTCTTTTCTCTTTGAAGACAAGAAGCTAGCCCCTATCACAATCTAGGAATTCTTTTCAACAATCTCGGATACATTCAGACATCATGGAAGAGACAATATTGGCTGCAATAAAGACCTTTCCGACTTGGCCTACAATTTTGACATATCCAAGCCATGCTTGCTCACCATGTTCCCAATATGGAATCTCTCCTGGGTCACGATGAGGCTCAACTCTTCTAAGTTCAAGCCCCTGTCTTCCACCATGCTGAAGCAGTTATCATATAAGACTTGATTCCTGATAGCACTAGCTTCAGCTTGCTGGGTGAGTGAGCTGCATGTGCTGTCCATGTATCCAAACTACATGCAGTTTCATTCTGATGGCTCAGTTTTAATAATGACGCAACCTGGTTGTGTTTATAAAATCTTGTTACTGTCAATAGACAATGAACAAATAACTCTCTGCTCGCTCTCAGCGATCGATCTGTCGAGAGAGGCTAAGCTGCAGGATGTGCGTGCCCTAAGATACTACCAGATGCACACAGAGAACATCCACGTCGGTCATCAAAGGTTCTTCCTTCCAGTTAAGGCAGGAAAGCAAGACATAAACCCACAAGCGCTGGCCACTTGACTAAAGGAGGTTATTAGATTGGCATACTCTGAACTCTCACTGGATCAGGTGCGATTCATGAGGATTCTGGTTCACGAAATGCAAGCAGTTTCCATTAGCATGGCCTTGGAACGTAATGTCTCAATTCGAGTCATAGTGGAGTCAGCTGGCTGGCATGCCAAGTGTACTTTCTCCAGCTTCTGTTTGCGTGAAATGGACTTACAAAGGACAGAATTGAATCTTGTTGGGCCACTGGTAGCTTTCCAGACAATTACCGTGCCCCTTTCATGACACTTTTGAATAAAGGCAATAGTCAAGTTCTCAATCCCTTATGGATCACCCTTGCATGTGTATAAACACATAATCTTAAGTTATGCTAGACTCATGTTAGGAGAAGTTGATCCTGTCAGTAGAGCAACCATCGTGCTCCTACAAGGTGACCTGGGTAGAGGTTGGATGCTCAAGCATTTTCTCCTCCTCGTACCTATTCTCCTAATGTTAATGTGATCAGGTAATGCATTTGACAGAGAAAGGAAATATTTTAGTAAATTATGTTTCTCCAAGAACTGCCTGATCACATTACCATCAATCCCTCCCACCCTTCGTGGCAGATGCGGCATCCTGTTACAGGTTTCGCTCAAGCTTAAACTAGCAAACATCCGGGATATGGGTGGCCATCTAGCAAGAACAAAGGGAATTAATCTGTAAGAGCTACTTCCCTTTGTCTATATGATATATAGTTGGAAAGATGTTTTTCATCTTTCGGGGAGGCTAGATTTGGAGGTAGCAGAGATTAATTAGCTAATGTTAATGTGATCAAGTAAGTAATTTTGGGTAAACATAATTTACTAAATCTCTGATGTTTGTTCCTTGTTGTCAGTGCCTGTTAGCGGATAGATCCTTGCTAGTGCCTGAGAGTGAGTCACACCTTCCTGGCAGGAATGAGCAGTGCCATGTCAAGAGAGGTAAATTGCCATTGACCAGTAACAGTGAGTTGCGCCTTCCCATTGACAGGTCTCTGAGGTGGACTTTGATTCGACAAATAGAGTTTCATCTGTCAGATCATCTTCACCTGACTGGTCATTGCTGGGCAACACTCTTCAAGCAACTGGACACTGGGTTTTTATCGATATTCTGGAGACAGGGATTGGGTCGATACCCTTCCCCCTTTCTCTAAGTTACCGTTAAATCCCTATGTGGATAGGGGGTTGTGGTTCCATGCCTGTCTAAGGATGGGGATCAGCATTTCCCCCTTCCTTATGTTCACGTTCAATCCCTATGGGATTTGTGGACCCCCACTACCTGGTAGTGAGTTTTCTTTTCCCCCAGTGACATCATGGATGTCTCTGCCATAGTTTCAAGGTATGTCGGACATGACAAGCTATGGACCTGCTCCGTATCCTCTGGTCCTGTCCAACAAAAGGAAGTGGGTCACCACCCTCCTCCAAGATCGTCAAGAAGGGAGCATCGATCTCATTTGCCTAGGAGGAAAGATAGTAGGGTTAGTCCGGTTACCCCCCATGAGCAGTTACGGGATGATGAAAACCCTATTTTAGTGTCTCCAGAGACGGAGACCAGGAAGGACAGTCCTGTCTCACCTCGGGAGCAAGTTCAGGATGAAGATACCCTTTCCACTCTGGTGGACTCGAATGAGTTCCCAGAAGAACCTGTTGAGGCAGGTTCTTCCCTTCCATTAGAATCCAGTGCTTCTTTTCACCTCTTGGGTTGGGAGGAGGAGGAGAGGGAAGTATGGACTTTTGATAAGGTTTGTTTACTGCTTCCTACCTCCAGACCTGTGCCCAAAGCCTTCGAGGGCTGAGGACACTAGGATTCTCTCTAGTCTGGAGAGGCCTTCTGTTGCCCACTCTCATTCAGATCTGCTGCTTGTACACTCTGCAATAGTTTGGGAGCTAGCGCAGAAGTTTTCCTGGGGCCAAGCGACCACCAGACAGCAGACGGGTGGTCTGCACCCCCTTCTATGCTTTTGCTTCTGATTTCCACCTCTAGTTATAGGGTTAATTCACCTGCTTGGCCCCTTAAGCCCCCCCCCTAACCCCCACAATTGAACACAGGTGCTTCCCAAGTGGGGATATTGACTGAGACCTGGTCATGTCTCCCAGTGAAAATCATTTAAAGCCAGGTGACAGTAGCCTCTCATGCTGATCTTTTTTCCGCTGCCTCCTTCAGTCTTTTGAAGGAAAAATATCATCTCTAGCAGCTGTTCAACACTTGCTGGAGTATGTGGCTAAGATGTCAAGGCATTAATATCAGTATGTGCATCACCCAGAGTTACATTCTGTATGAACCTTTTGAGATGGAGGTTTTCTAATATTGGTCTGGTCTTTGTTATTACAAGCAAGATGCTGTATTTTGATGAACTTTTTTAATGAATGAATTGGTGAGGTAATTTTAAATAAGGGCAATTTTATCTCTTCAATTATTGTGGGTTGATATTTTCAGTAATTAAAATTTTTTCAGTAATTCAACATTTTATTATAGGCACAAACTGTTGGTCCATTACAGAATAAACAAAATGTGTGATCATGAGGCAGTTGTTTTTGTCCCCTGCTTTTAGTAGAAAATGGGGGATATTAAATTGGGCCTGTCTGTTTTTCTGTCCATCTCTCCTTCCATCCATCTGTCCGACCCACTTGTTTCCGCACAATAACTCCTTTAATTATTATAGGATTTCAGCCAAATTTGATATGCAGTTAGATATTGATGTAATGCTGGCTTAGTTCAGTCGTCAACTTTATATGTCATTGTTTAGCAGAGTTATCACCCTTGCTTTTTGGACCCACCACCTTTATTTCCACAAAATAACTTCCTTTATTATTATTGGATTTCAACCAAATTTGGTATTCAGCTAGATCTTGATGAGACTTGGATGGGTTCCATTGTTAGTGTTCTGTCATCATTTAGCAGAGTTATAGCTCTTATCAGACCCACCCACTTTAGTTTCTGCACAGTAACTCTCTGCACCAAGGTCTCGTAAATATATATCATTCAGTTTTCAGACAGAGTTTATATGCAGCTCAATATTGATGAGACCTTGGCTGAGTTTTATTGTCAGTGTTCAGTGTCGTCATTTAGCTGATTTATATCCCCCGATTGTCAGACACCCACTTTTGTTTCCACACAATAACTCCCTTATTATTGGATTTCACACAAATTTTATATGCAGTTTGATACTGCTGTGACCTTGGCTGGGTTCTAATGTTTGACTTCTATGTCATCATTTAGCAGAGTTAATAGCCCTGAATTTTCAGACCCATACTCATTCTTTTTCGGCATAATACATCTCATGGTTTTTATTGGAATTCAACTAGATTTAATATGCTGCTTGATAATATTGAGACATATGCAGAGATTAGTTGTCAACATTCTGCGTCATAGTTTAGTGGAGGTAGAGCCCCTGATTGTCAGACCCACAGATTTTTGTTTCTGGACAATAACTCCTTTATTTTATTATTGAATTTCAAACAAATTTGGTGTGCAACTTGATATTAATAAAACCTTGGCTGACTTTGATTGTCAGTGTTCTACATTGTTTAGCCCATGATTCTCAGGCCAACCCACATCGTCTCCTCGCAATATCTGTCTTAATTATTATAGGATTTTAACCAAATTTTGTATGCAGCTCGACTTTTATGAGTTTTTAGCTAAGCTTGATTGCCAATATTCTGCATCGTTCAGTGGAGTTATAGCCCTTAATTGTCAGTAGTTATAGCCACTGAATTTTGGACCCACATTTTGGATGCAGCTTTATATAGATGAGACCTCAACTGGGTGCCATTGTCAGTGTTCTATGTCGTCTGTACTGTCTTCCTTTACAAATGTACCTTGTGACTCGTTTACTATATGACAGTTGTCACCTATCCCTTTCCTCTACAAAGCAAAACTCCCCTACTTCTAATGGAAAGGCATCAATTCCTGAAATTTGCTTGTTGAAGATAAATATCCATGTTTGAAGGAGGTAATATGAACTTTTATAAGTGTTTTCAATGATATTAAAATTTGCTGCATGGAGGGTTCTTTTATAAAGTGCCCTCCTAACCCCATGTTTTTAATTCTGCAGTATTCTACAGCTTTTTATTTCTTTAGTAGATAAAGAGCTCTGGAATCTTGGTATATATTTTACTATTCACCAAGAACCACACAAGTTAGAATGTAGTCTACATGATGGCTAAGCATGCATTTTAGGTGGGACATGAATGCAGTTTGTTCTTCAGATACATACATGAGTTATATGACATGAAATTTTTTAAATGTCAGAGACAACAGAAGAGAGAAGACAGAGGGAAAGAGCTGAAGCAGCAAGAAAGAAGAAAGAAAGAGAGGAAGAGGAAGCTGCAGCGAATGCAGGTATTACATTGAGACTGTTGAACTGTATTCATAAGTAAGGACAGATTTGGAGAACAAATGATAAAAAGTATGGAGAAAGTTGTAAAGCTATAAAATACAAAGCATTGGCTTTTTCTTGTTGCAAACAACAACTTGTAGAATTGACTTTGTATTGGCTTTTACAAACAGTTTTTAGAAGTATTTTATGACAGATAACAGGTAAATACTTTTTAAAAATTTTCAAGTTTGTACACTGGTACATTTACATAGCAGTAAATGTTCAGCAGGTTTTGCATGTTAGGTTACAAAGAAATATAAAAGATGCCAAGGTAATAATGGGCCAATATGTCGGAGGTAGTAATGGGCCAATATGTCAGAGATGGATGAGATGTAGAATATCTTTTACGTGTGAGACATTTTATTATTATCTTTTAATTAGCAAGGCCATCAAGCTGTTGAGCTTTTAATCCATACTTTGACTAGGTACATTCATGGCTTCAGTGTACTGTTATAGCTTTAAGGGACTGTTATGTATTTTTATTGAATTTTGAAATACAAAAATACAGTGCTTCAGCCAGGATGCGCCCTTGCGGGATTCACTCAAAATAGACGCCGTGTGCCAGCAAAAAAAGAAATTCAATGTGCCAAAAGTGGCACAAATAAAATGGACCGGGCACATGTTTTATCTTTAATTTGATAAGGCTGTGCCAACCAATTGTTAAATATCCTAATTTCTCAATGATTGTTTAATGAAAATGAGTAAATTCCTTCTAGCAATGTTTTCCGATTGCACCTATGCTTGGCCTGCCTATTTTACCCATTCTCCTAATCCTATATATGTGTATATATATATATATATAACTATGGATTGTCAGGAAATAATCATGTACCCAATATATCCCATAATATTTCCAGGCTTAGAATTAGACTGGTACCCTGTACCAACGTTAGTTATGCCAAGATATTTTTGTTATGACAGGGAACCAGTCTAGGATTAGAATTGTAATAGCCTTAATTAAAATATGAAACAATTTTTTCAAATAACGTATTAAGGTAAGTTCGACCTCTGTTTGATTAACATTTCTTATCAAAGAAAATCGGTAGTCTCTGCAATTTTTGTAAGTCACGTGCTGCCAGCCACATGATGCAACTTTGACATTGTTCCTTTTGCATTTGTATGGGTGGCAAAGTTTTACAAAGAGGCAGATATGAAACAGCAGATAACAGATTTCTTTTCCCCAGTATCGCGGTTATATCATGACAACAATCAGAATGATCATAGAGATGATGACTGGATTGAACAAGACAAGAAACCTATGAAAGTCAAGATGAAAGACGAACCGACAATGAACTTCTGATGAAGATTTGGATTACAAAATGGCGAAACCAAAGAAGAAAAATTTCATGCATGTGTTTCAAGAAGCCTGGAAAAGTGAGTTTAGCTTGCTAGAATATGATTCATATGAAAATAACATGTATTGCAACTTATGCAGAAGTTCCAAGAAAAGTATCTCAATGATGTCAGAACTTTAGGACCTCAACATTATCGCTCCATATCAAGTGCAGTGACCATCAGCAAGCCCTTAGAGATGATGCTTTGCGCAGTAATTTTGCTATTGCAGCAAACAATGTAGTCACTCAGAAGACTGAAGCAGTGATAGGTGCCATGCGTTGTGTATACTGGTTAGCGAAGGAAGGAATAGCAACCATGAAGTATGGATCTTTGATTGATTTCTGTCGTTTACAGGACTGTGAGGCTTTAATAAACTTGGAACAGGGTAAAAATGCAACCTACATGTCTTGGCAATGTGCTGAGGAAATTCAGCAGGCCATTGCAAATGTAATATCATCAGATATCAATCAACATCTGCAGAGGGGATCAATGTTAGTCATTTTGAAAGATGAAAGCACTGATATTAATGTTACAAAGAAGTTAGTTGTGTATGCACAAATGATAGATGAAGAACTTTTGATGAGAAAACATTTTTCATGGGAAATCTACCATTTGTGGAGCCTCATGTAAGTGCACAAGTCATATTTGATAAATTGAAATCCTACATGGAATCTACAGGTATAAATGTTGAAAATGTTTATTTATTTGGAAGTGATGGAGCTTCTGTTATGGTTGGTAGGAAAAATGGAGTCTCTGCTAAAATCAAAGAAGTGAACCCATTTGCAATTAATGTTCACTGTTTTGCCCATTGTTTGGCATTGTGCACATCTAGAGCAGCTGATGATATATCATACAGAGGAAAGACTTTCCAGGAGACATTAATGGATATGTTCTACTATTTCAAAAAATCCACAGATAGAACAGCACAGTTAAGGGAAGTTCAGAAACTTTTAGAACATGAAGAGGTTAAACTAAAGGAAGTCCATGAGATTCATTGGTTTGCTTTTTATGAGGAATTATATGCTGTTTACTTGTCATGGAAACCGCTTGTTCCATATTTCTAGCAGATAAAGAAACCAAAGGAGAAGGAAAAGAGAATTCTAAAAACACTAACTGATCTTAGATTTATTTCCAGCATGCACATGCTAATGGATGTTATTTTAACTTGAATTAGAAAAAGAATGCCCACTAATTTATATGATACAGAATTTGATGTCATGAAATAAGTATTATGTTGGTGAACAATGTCAAGATTTCAAGAAAAATAAATAAAACTATAAGTTGTTCTTATGTCATTTGTAGTCAGTAATAGAGCGATAACAGTTTTATTTGTTTCATTAATCACAGATAAAATAAATTTAAAAATTGAATTTTTCAAACAAAATTTCAATTACAGGGCATATTATAGGAGAAGCAATTGCGGGATTTGTACTGATTTCTAAAAATATCATGCTGAAAAATCAACACCTTGCATAAATATCGAATATCATGTTTTCAAGCCCTAACTTTATTTCTTCATTAAATCCTTTATTTATTCAAGAATGTTACCGTTGTTTTCAAATAGAGTCAGGAATTGTTCCCCCAAGTTTTAATTTCTAGAATATATCCTGCAAGGACATTATAAAGTTTTATCGGGTCCACAGTGAACTTGTCATGATTGATATCATAATGCCTTGTTTCTGAGCAAGTGAGCAGGAATCTTTTACACTAAAGTTCCTTAAAAGCATAAAAACACCTGTCCAAAATCTTGCAGAGATCCTCAGAATGAAATTAACAACTTTCAAATTAATTTTCATCATGTCTGGTATGTAACAGTTGCATCATGTGTTACATCCCAAAACTGGAACAATTTTATGCCCACAATTCTTGAGCTTCAGACCATATTTGTCCTTGAACAGAAATGACATTTACATACTCAACTCATGATACAAGTCATAATATTAAAGCTCCAATAGATTTTCCTAAACAGTTTTCCTCATTATGTAAATCAGTTTGTTGTCAAATATTACATCTGTGAATCTTATGAAATATTGGAAAGCATCCGGAAGAAAGGCTGATGTTATTTATTTTACAACATGTATATACAACCCATTTTTACAACATGTATATACAACCCATTTTGATAGTCCAATGTCATATAAAATACATGGTTTCAGAGAGAAGATGAGTAGCATACAAGTGTACATGTTCTTAGCACTGTTACATCTGTTAGTAACTGTTTCTGTATCAAATTATAGCTTAAGACAGGAAAAATAGCACCATTAGTTATTAAATGGTGAAGGATTGCAATTGCTTGGTATTTTTTACAGAAATGCATTTAAAAATGGTTTGAGTTTTGCTAAGATTTCCAAGAACTTGATATATTCCAGCTGCTGTTCATGCTGGATCAAGTTTCATTTAGTGTCCATTGTTATGTATTCATCTGATTTTTAAATGTGAACAACATTCTTTGATATTGGTTTGGGAATGATTTCATAAAAGTCGTTTTTTCAGGAAAAAAGACAAGATAGCTGTCAGTTTAATCAGTGTGAGTAAAGCATCCTGATTTTGTGTCTTGTGTTATTTGTCAGGTTTTTTTTATTTAAAAACATTCTTTGATATTGGTCATATTAGAAAGCCAAGATGCAACATGTACTCAAGTCTGCAGTGACTGGTATTGGATCCATGTCTTTATCACATTGTTTCAATATAAATAACTTTCTTTTGTCATTGGCTTGGGGATGATTTCACACAAGTAATTACTACAGGAAAAAGCAATGGTGGCAGTTGTGCTGAACTAATAGAAGTAAATACATCCAGTTAATTTCATATTCAATAACCAAAATGTAACATGTACCCAAGTTTTACAGTGTCTTTGTCTAGTGCTATTTGTTACATCTAGTGGGTGGAAATTAGCAAACATCTATGTATTCAAAGATCTTCATTATAGAAACTAATTCAGATATAAAATCAAAAGTCAGAATTCAGTTTTTGTTGTATTATATTTTGTTTACAAACAGCTTGGTTTAAGATATGTAATAGCTCAACAGAGATATAAAATGACAACAAAATCTTGCATCTTTCTTCCTTCTCATTGTATACTGTCTTAAAGTTGTTCAAATAAATTCATGTCAGAAATTATAGTTTATGGATACTGTGTATATAATATTCCTTTTTAAATTCACATTATAAGCTTAATATTCTTTTATAAATCCATAAATGTATACAATAAAATGTCAATTATTGGGACTTCTCTAGAAATACAATTTGTATGGTTAATCAGTTATCTGGATTATTGACAATGATATAAAGGTAGTTTGCATGTCAAACTTACAATTGATTACTTTGGATGATTGAAAAATCTAGATCATAAGCATCAAGATTGTTCTCCTTTACTGTATAGACATTTTCTGATAGTTAATTTTTTTTTACTGCATGGACATGTTCTCAAGGTTACATTTTTTACTGTATAGACATGTTCTGACAACTTTTTTACTGTATAGATATGTTCTTATAGTTAATTTTTTATTGTATAGACAGGTGCTGTTAATTAACTGTTTTACTGTATAGACATGTTCTGATAATTAACTTATTTACTGTATAGACCTGTTCTGTTGGTTAACTTTATTTTACTGAATAGTCATGTTCAGATGGTTACATTTTCTATTGTATAGACATGTTCAGATAGTTACATTTTTTGCTGTATAAACATGTTCTGATACTTCACTTTTTTTACTGTATAGACATGTTCTAATGGATACATTTTTAACTGCATAGAAATGTTCTGATTGTTAACTTTTTGCTGCATAAACATGTTCTGACAGTTAACATTTGTACTGTATAGACATGTTCTGATAGTTAACTTTTTTGCAGGTGGTTAGTTTACTAGAAGATCCATCTGTTGAAGGACTACTGGTCACCAACCTGGGGCAGCCCTTTCAGACAATTAAAAGTGTCTGGACTTGGGATGATGGAGCACAATATAAAATGATATTATCCTTGAACTAAAACAGCCAACCTTTATAAAACACTATAGAAGTGGACTAATTTACTTGAATTTCAAAGAACTTTAATCTGCCATCAATTAAAATGAAATCATATGTGTTACTAAGACATTTCATGTTTTAGTTTATAATAAGGTTATAAATAAAATTATGTTATTAAGTGTAAAGTGTGTTTTGTTTCAGCATCCTAGTTTGGGGAACTTTGAACCCTCAATATCTCTTGCAGGTGTACAAAAGTATAAATGTATTACTGGACATGTATCCTTTCTGTCATAATAATGCAGTTTCATTCACCCATCATCTCAATAAACCAAGACAAAGATTGTTATTCAACAGTTCCTGTATTTTACGCTTGGTAACTACTGATACAAAAGATTTTAGGAGAGGCTTTTGACTATGCACCATGTGTAGTTCAGATGAGTGTTGTGTCATTGTCAGTAGTTCAGATGAGTGTCATGTCATTGTCAGAACAATACTGTAGAGTCATACTTCAATGGAGCTTCCTCCCACTTAGTGTTGTGACTCTGCAGCATGCATAGTTCAGATGAGTGTCATGTCATACTCGGAATTATGCCAAATCCAGTACGGTATAGTCATATTTCATTGGAGCTCCCTCCCACTTCCAAGAGGTTTGTGACTCTGCAGCATGCGTAGTCCAGATGAATGTCATGCCATGGTCAGAATTATGCCAAGTCCAATGTTGTACAGTTGTACTTCGATGGAGCTTCCTCCCACTTAGTCTAGTGACTCTGCAGCATGCATAGTTTAGATGGGTGTCACGTCATTGTCAGAATTATGCCAAGTTCAATGCTGTACAGTCTTACTTCAACGTAGCTTCCTCACACTTAGTCTTGTGACTCTGCATCATATATAGTTCAGATGAGTGTCATGCCATGGTAAGAATTATGCCAAGTTCACTGTTGTAAAGTCTTTCTTGAATAATTTGAACACTGATAATTCCGTATTATGGATAATCGCAAAGTAACAGTTTAGTCCTGTATAAAGCCACTTTATTATTTTTGTGGGGCATAATCAAAAGGGCTAACTAGTACAAAATAATACAGATCCAGGCAGTTTTAATTATTGAAGTTTGAGAGTAATATTGGGACCTGCAACAAAGAGATACTGGAACCTATACACTTGGATTATATTGCTTCTGTAAATTTTGTACAACTTTAATTTTTATAGCAGTTGACATGGAATAATGGATTGAATATTTGTGATAAGCGTAAAGAGAGTGTCTGTAAAAATAATGTAGTTGTGTTGAAAATAAGATCATTCATGCATGTTGTGTCTGTACAAGCATAGATAAACTAAATCAATTTGAGTTGAAAGTGATGCAAGTTAAGTTATGCTTAATGCAAATGTGGTTAAGTCACACTAGGTTAAAAGTTGTACACCATTACAGTGTGGAAATTCAAGAAGAAAAATACAGTAAATAAACAGTAATTGAAATGTGAAGCTATTGGTTGATGCACAGATATATTCAGCAGGTAGAACAATGATAAACAGATTAACCCTCGTAAATAGAAATAAAAATATTTTGAGTTTGTTTTGGGTTTTTTTGGTTTTTTTTTATTACCATGGTCTATTGCTTTTTTGGTGTAATTTTTTAGAAATTATTGTGAAGTTTGCTATCACACATCCTAGGACAGACACTAGATAACATAATTTGCATAAGGTACCACTTGAACCTAGAAATGCACAAGAAAACAGAATTACTTGATCTACAGTATAGATGACTATGTTGTATCTGTGGATATTAATGGTAGCAGTTATGTTAGATTTTGCAAGTTCTCCTTTTGTGTAACTAACAAAAAATCATTTGTACCAGTAAAACAACAACATCATAAAATTCATATAAAGGTGTAATGTATAATCTAACCATTTAGTATTGTTTATTCCTGGCAACTGCTGATCCCCAAAATGACTTGGTTTTGTCTCTATAATAGATTAGCCTCTGGGTAAGTGGATTTGCCGTTAACATTGCTTGTCAAAAACCTCATGTATGGTATCATGACATCGCAAGAAGAACAGAAAAAAATGGTTAAAAGTGACCCATTAATTCTGTCAAAGAAAAAAATGATATGAGATGTGAGTGCTTTTGATGAACAATGAATGAAAAATCATTGTCTTTGATGTAAAGTGGACACAAAATTCCACCTACCTGATTTAAGCTGCAAAATACAGATATGAAAATTGTATGTCTAGTTCAATATTTTAAGTTGATTATTTGTTTAGAGAGCTATTGAACATCATTTCAGTATCATTTGTGAAAAAGCAAAAATGGTGTCCTGTTACCTCTGCAACATACTAATGACTTAACATTTTCATACACTGACCTAAATGCTAAATGTAGGAAATAGATTTGTTCTATGCTATCTCAGTAATTATACAGTCACAACATCAGTTGGATATTTTCAGTGATGATATTGAAATTGTAGGATAAATTCTCATTGGTGTCGTATGTTTGGTAAAACCCAACATTTTTTTTTATATACAAAATATACATGAGGAACTATCACCTTTGATGTGGAAATAAACATCCCATTTCAGGTGTTTTAGAATAAAGTAACTTTAAAAACTTGTGATGACTTTGAAATTTTTAGAAAAGTTTGAGATGTAACATAAATGTTATGACATCAAATTCTGTGTCATATACATACCATCTGTCATATATGTACCATCTGTCATATATGCACCTTCTGTCATATTTGCACCATCTGTCAGTTGGTTCTCATTGTGACCTGAACTTTGTCTACTTCATTTGCTGGAGACGTTATTTTTGGTATCGTGATTTTCTTGGAGTAGATGAAATGAAGGTTCATTTTGGACGCAGGTCCTGGGATATGTGGTCAGGGTAGGGGTGACTTAGAAGTAAAGAAAAAAAGTTGATATTTGTGATGGCAACTATCTCTAGTTTCACATTTTAACCATTTGTATAAATTTTTACGTTTTATTTTAGCCCTGGAGGTGAACTTGGAAAATCTAGTGTTGTCCTGCACAAACAAGAGCAAGCAGGCAGTGGAAGTCCAGAATCGAGTGTTAGAGAGCACAAAAAACCATGCACAGCTGCTGAAGAAAGCTATGGATGACACCACCAATGTAATTGATATTGTATGTCATGAAAAGTCAGCTTATTATGATGCATTTAATGCATTTATACTTTACTTATCCAGCTGTCAGTTGACAGTGAGACACAGTAATAGATGAAATGGTACTGTCAGTTTAGTCAGGCTAGTCCATCTAAATTTACCACAGGGAGAGACAAGACATAATGAAATTAATGAAGAATTTGATATCGACCCCCCCCCCTCCCCATGCTCCCCTCAAAGCAGAGGACAATATGATACTGTAGATATGAGCAGGGGTCACACTAGAAGACAATTCAGGCAAAATAGTCGCCCTTGTCCAAGAAATTCACTGGATCTTGCCAGGAAGATGAAGTTGACTTCGCCTTACCTCAAATCAGCAACTACCACTTCCACCGTTCCCAATCAATATTTTGCCTAACATGGTGAATCTTACATGTGTTTTAGTTTTTAAACTTCCATAGCTTTTAGTGCTCACAAACATGCACTAAGTTGCAGTTTTACCGTCAACCATACAAATGTGAAAATCTAGGAAGTGGGTGAACTCCAAGCTTTATTCGACCAAAAGATGTTGAAGAAGTTTCTAGACTGAACAGTATGAAGAGATTCATGAATTTATTCAATATTTTACCAGAAAAAATAGTGGGATGAGCTGATTTGCCTTTGATGAGTATATGTTACTGATTTTCAAGAACATTTACTTATTCAAGATATCAAGTTTGTGATATTTTCATAAAATATGATGAGTATTTTGTTTATTTTAATATCGTTTAACTTGTAGATCCAGTTAAACACCAGTTGTTGACAAAATTATTTTCCATGTAAAAATTGGACCTTTAACTTCTGTCTAATTTCCCCACCACTTAACCCTATTTAGACACAGGAGAAAAGTCACTTTGTCCAAAATTTAGTCTCCAATATGACCCCACCATGACTCTAAAAGTGTCAAATTATTGCATGTAACAGTTTTGTCTGACTTACTATCTGTTTTACTGATCAACGCCTTAAAAAGTATCTCCATTTTCTATGAAAAAAAAGTGTTATATTTAAATGAGCTTAAATTCCTTTTGAAAGAAATTTTGGGTGGGATTAACACTGCTCAAAATGCAAAATATTAAGGTTCTCAGAAAGCTGACACAAAATCTGAATATAAGTCATGTAATGAAAGCCAATATTGAATTAGAGTATGTTTGTTTTGCAGAGCAAATATTTTAATAACCATGTCCTGGCTTATTTTGGTTTGGTTTGGTTTGGTGCTTTACGGCACGGCACAAGTTGGTTATTTAGTGCTAAGGCAATTGGAGTAAAGTGCCTTGCCCAAGAACACACCAAGGTAGCTGACCTAGGCTGGTCCGATGGTAGGATTAGAAACCTGCACCCTTTCGGTCGTGAGTCTGGCACGCTAACCACTGAGCCACCGCGGCTCCACTTGCTAATTTACTTAGCCCATTTTGTGCCATCTGGTAAGTAAGGCAAGGGCTAGAATCCTTCATGACTGGCAGTTTTTGGCTGATCCCATGATCAGTCACCATGTACCTAGTACTGCAGTGTCAAATATCTTGCGTAGTTGGCAGCCCATATTTTGCTCTGATGTCTTTTTCCTGACCGATATAAATCCCAGCAAGTGGTTGTGTTTCTCGGTCAAATTCATTACCTGATCACATTACATTAGGATAACTTTCTCTGCTACCTCTGAATCCAGCCCTTCCAGAAAGACGAAAAACGTCTTTCTGTCTATATATTATATAGACAAAGGGAAGTAACTCTTACTAGTTAACTCCTCTTTTTACCTGCTATGTGGTAACCATTATACCCGGATGTACCAGTTTTTACTTTCGATGTCATGCTGTAAAGATGTCCTCCATAGAATCCATTTAATCTTATACTTAAATTTCATGATCCATCTTTTATTTTCAGTGGTATAGTAAGTCAGTATGTTGTTTTATATGGTTCATACAACATTTTTATGAATTGCAGTGAATTTATTCATATTTTTGCAATTATTGTACTGTTCGTCATTGTCACATGTGATTTCAATCGGTACAATTCAATTTACCAAAGAAATTTTCAGGAGCTGTACTTATCAACTATTACACAATTAAGTCATTTCAATAACGCGGTTTACATTATTTTATTTATATATATTTGTTGTATGCACTTGTTTGTTCCTCTTCTTCATTACAGAGATGACAACCAAGGGCAAGAAGCATAAATGATTTAAGGTTGTGGAGGATGGACATGAGACGTGTCTACGCATACAATTGCTCATTGGCACACATGTAATGTGTGTTACTTTAGTAGGAAATGCTTGGTCCAACGTTTTGAAAAAACAGCTTAACGGCCACAAAAACGAGCACGCTTCAATACATCGTAGCAAGACTTTTAACATACACCTTATGTCCGAATCATTGATTAGTCTCATGAGGGATGTTGAGATGCCTTCTCCACCCCCCATGCAGATGCAGAAACAGCACCTGAACATACTATATCTATGAATACAATCGAATAGTTGATTAGTCTCATGGGTGATGTTGAGATGTCCTCTCCACCTCCCATGAAGACGTAGAATAGCACCAGAACATACTATATACGTGAATACAGTAGAAACCATTGGAATAGCACAAACAAAAAGGACTGTTCCTATGAAATTCATAGCGAAACTGGCATTACTTATGGAGCTGTCTGACTGAGCCAAACCGGCCGCGCCTGACTGGCATTCCATAATGCGATCACTACTGACAGCATATCCTGTGGGCAAAATGATGATGCATGCTGATGATACTTCATCTTCATTTCCTGTTGATGAAGGTGATGTAACGGAAATGTCGGAACATGATGATCCAAAAATGGAATGGACGGAATTTAGTTCACGGCAGCGATAGAAGAAATCTGTAGGATTTTGTCTCCATCGGAATGCCCTCCTCCACCTTCAATCAATTCTGCCTACAAGGTCAAAGCCTTGGTGGATGTAAATGATGATGACGACAGTTCTTCATTCAGAATCTTGCCACAATTGCTAAAGATTGCAAAAATTACCAGGCATCTCTTTGAGCATTCACGATTCTGGTAACGCAAGAAATTCTTGATGTTGAGTAAGTTGCCTTCAACTTTCTCACCCCACTGGTAAAAAGTCATGTACAGGGATATTTTATCTGCATGTACTTTATCTAGATGTTGATAAAGTCCACAGACAAGTCTCTAATGCCATGTCAGAGTTAGTCAGGAATGTTGTGTCGACTTCCTCCCTACTGGACTTTGCACATCTGACAATTTTTTCATCTAGCAGAAAATGGACACTAATGATCTTTGATGTTTTTCTGTGTGTTCCCTCCTTTTCGATTCTCCAATTCTGTTAGGGCATTGAATTGAGGAGGTGAGAAAGCAAGAGGCACAAGGGTTGCCCTTTAACTTTCAGCTCAATCTCCTATCTCTGCACGACCCTGTTAGGGAACGTACAAGAGAAGGGACAATTATCCAGAGAATTCGCAGTGGCGGTTCTCATCAACAGGTTTTTTTTCTTTCTCCTTGCCAAGCGAATTATATGCGATCATATGCCTCTATTTTCACAGGCAGACAGAGAGGGGAGAGACAGAGAGGAACACAGTTTCTCCTTCTCCAGGCCTTCTGTCAATCATCTGTGGTGATCCAAACCGTGTCAGAGAGCCTCCAGATTGTTGTTATCCGAACCCCTCCACTTTCGTCATCCTACCTTATGAAGGAACTCCCAATTGATCCATGAAGAGGGATGTTTTTACACAAGAAAATCTAGTTTTCTGCTTGTAAAGGACGGTGTAGATAGTACAAAAACCGCACACACAGGGCTTCTACTCCAGAACATTTCTGGTTACGAAGTCCAACAGCAATTGAGACCTGTGATAGAGACGTGAAGAATACATGATCAGTCTTGACATGTCTGACGCGTACTTTCATATACTGATTCATATGGCCCCAATCTAAGCCCTTGGGCCTTCACTAAGAGTTCAGGATATCTGCTGCGGAGACAACGGCGGTCCTGCATGACACACCACAGAAACATTCGGTAAGTTTGTTTTTGTTCATGACATGTGAACAACCTTACTTTCCTCATTGTGTGGTGGATAATCAATGTGGAGAAGTCATACATTGTCCCTTCTCAACATTTTTTCCATCTAGATATGGAATCCTTAACACATATCAACTTGGCGTCTTCATATCAAACACATTGAAAGAATCGTTCATGTATCGGAGAAGGCATCAACCAAGACGTTGAAGTTGGACTTTCAGTAAGATTTTAGACCAGATCATATCCCAGTTCAAGACATCCTCCACGGAGAAGGCAGTGTTCCTGGATAATATACTACAAAAAAATGGAGCAAATATGGTTTTTGTTTAACGACATGAACAACCTTATTGCCCTCATTCGCATTTCAGGGTGGATAATCAATATCGAGAAGTCAGGCTGTATCCCATCTCAACATTTTGTCCATCTAGACATGGAACTCATAACACATATTAAATTAGCATCTTTTTCACATATGCATCGAAAGTGTAGCTCATGCATCAGAGAAAGCATCAATCAGGATGTTTAAGCGAAGAAGTTTCTTGCAGCTCTTCGGCCTACTCAATGCAGGGGTGGACCTGTTACAATGCCAGTTGATAGGGTTGGAGAGCACACTTACTGCAATGGTCAGTGGCATGTGGACGCTTCAAGTGAAGGCTCTTAATATCAACCTCATGGAAATGAAAACCATTCTCAATGTCTTCCACATGTGGGTGAAACAAACCCATGGAAACACTGTCCTGATAATATTGGACAATTCGGTTGTGGTGAAGTACCTCTGCAAGAGGGGGACAATCACCAGACCTTTGCCTTACGATAGGGAAATACCTTCATGGGTACTCCCAATATCAGGTAATATTCACATCTGACACATTCTTGGCTGGCTCAGTATTCTGACCAACTCGTTATCAAGGGAGGACAACTGCTTCACACAGAGTTTGTCCCTCCAGGAACCTTCCATCAGATCTGTGCCCTTTGGGGCTGTCCAGTGCTTGACATTTTTTTTTTTCATTTTTCCCCAACCCCAGAAGTGGTGTCATGCTCTTTTAATCAGCTGGTAGGTAATGTGGTCATACACCTTCCCACCATCAGTTTGATTATAAAGATAATTAAGATATGAGGGACACAGACTGCAATAACTCTGATTGCCCCACTAGGATGAAACATCCTGGATCAACGACTTGCTCGATTTAGCGACAGACGTACCCAGACTAGTCAAAGCGATCTCCACTCCACTCAAGCAGTCGAGATCACCACTATTCCATCCATACCCAAAGAAACCACCCCTTCATTCCTCACTTCTTTCAGGGATGTCCTGATCGAAAAGGAGTTTTAGCTTCAGTTGTGGAGAGGATCGCAACAGCTGAAGATCCTCCACTCTGAGGCCATAGAAGGGGAAAATGTCTGTTGTCAATGATTGGTGTCACATCAAGAAGGTAGCCCCTATCACAATCAAATGATACTGTAGCAGAGAAAGTTATCCTAATGTAATGTGATCAGGCTAAAGGGAGTTATTAAATCAGTGTACTCTGTACATGATCTCAGACATGTTCAGACTTCAAGGAAGAGACGATCTTGGTCACAACAAGGTAATCTCCGACTTGTGGTCCAATTTTTACATATTCAGACCACACTCACTCACATTATTCCCAAATGGAATCACTCCTGGGTTTTGACATCGCCAAAATCGTCTAAGTTTAAGCCACTCTCTTCCCCTCTCACTGAAGCAGCAATTATACATGACTTGCAATTTATGATAGCGCTAACTTCAATATGCGGACTGAATGAGCCACATACAATATCTGTTATAACGGTTCAGTCCTTCTAATGACACAACCTGGTTTCTATCCTAAGAACAGGTTGCCATCACTAGTCAACCAACAGTAACTATTCGCTCCCATTCCTTGATCGATCTGTCGAGAGAAGCAAAGCTGCAGGATCCTGTACGTACCCTTATGTTACCTAAGATGCACAGACTATATCCGCATCAACTGTAAAAGACTATTCATATTGCTGATGGCATTAATGCATGACATAACCACACAAGTACTGGCCACTTGGCTAAAGGGAGTTATTAAATCAGTGTACTCTAAACTCTCACAGTATCAGGTACACTAATGAACGTAATGTGTAAGTTTGGGACATAGCAGAGTGTTATATATATTTAATCTATAATGTATGTTTAAATCTTGTCCATTGAGTTAAGTAGCACTTAAGATTCTGTTCACTAGTAAAACAGAATGTATAGTAGAATTTGAGTTCAAGGCCAGTCTTGTTGACAGTTAGACTGTTTTTTTTTCCATTTTATTGCTTCACATTTTGTTGATATAGGTCAAGTGAAAATGTGTATAAATATGGATTTGGTAAACAAATATTTCATTCCTGTTTTAGATCAGTCTGTGGGAATCAGTTTGTGATCAGATTTTACATTGTGCGATTGAAATCAGATATAATTCAAGAGGAATTATTTATATAATATATTGTTATGACTAGGGGTAATGTAACAAAAGAAAAGACTCAAACAAGCTTTCAAGATTTAAAATACAAATATTTAATTTCCTAAAATATTAAAATATTTTAACAAACAATCAAAGTGAAAGAATTAAAAAAAATTTACAGTATAGAATATCCTTAAAAGTCCAAAATTGTTCTAAAGTTCACTGATCCGGATGTTAATCCAAATGTTCCGAATGAAGTAGGTTCTGAATGAAACCTTCACTGTACAGATGTGTTAATAAGAATCAAGTATATCCAAGTTGTATAAATTCCAAATAGTCTTTGTGAATATGGAATAACACAAGTTCTAGAAATGCTTCCGATAATTCCACGGAGCTGTATAATTATTAAAGTTTAAGACACAGTACTGAATCCAGAATGTACTGTATGATGATATATATCAAAAGTAAAATATACACACACAAAATGAACCAAATTTGTTTATGCCTCTCAATCCAGTGTAGCTATGAAGAATGCTATAATGCTGCTATAAATCCTATTATATAGTCTCTTTACTACGCAGAATCGAAATAAAACCCATACTACGTCTTTGAAAAACAACTGGGTATTTCGAAATAATTTCCTTCTAAATTACAACCCTCTCTGAACCAATCAGAAACTAGGTTATGCGTGACATCGCCAAATTACTGCTGACCTAACGTTATTAACAGTCAATAAATTATTGACTCTAAAATGAATCATAGAATCTAGGTCAGAAGTTCATACCCTGATGCGCTGGATCACGTGACATGACTAAAGCTTCAGTGAAATATTGATCCAATTTACAGTATGTGTACTCACGGCAAGACGACAGCTGTGAGACTAAGAACTATACTATTATTAAAAGAAAAATGATATATAATTCCGTAACAATATATTAATTGGGATTACTAAAATGCTCATTGACTTTTGAATTAATACATTACTTTGGAATTTTGTGAACTCATTCAAAGACATTCTGGATTGTATCATTGTGTTATATCAGGATATTCAAGACTATTGGAACTCATTCTAACATTCTATAATTTTGGACTTGTGATTAGGACATTTAGGATTATTTGGAATTTGATTCACAATATTGTAAGTATCTTTTGAATTTCACTTTGTATTGTAGGGAAATAAATTGCTTGTTGATATTATTTACATTGTTGGTTTCACTTTCTTTCTGTTACATATTTTTTAAGACCGAGAGTCTTAACAGGAGTCAGATGACTGGCACGCCTAGTCTGCCTTCACTAGCTTCAATTTGCATGACATGGCCTCGCTAAGGTGAGAACTAAATCTTGTTGGATTAGTGGTAGCTGCACAGAAAGTGACCACTCCCCATTCCTGAAAGCACAGAATTAGACTCAGACATGAATTTGCCACTTTCGCTGGATTTGTCTGGGAAACATTTGATGGTGAGACAATAATCTAGTGCAGAATCCCACAGGGATCTCCTGTGCACGTGTATAAACAAATTTTATAAAATAAAATTGTCTTTTGTTGTGCTAAACTAACATTAAGAGAAGTTCATTCTTTTAGTTGAGCAATCATGCTCCTACTGGGTGACACAGGTAGAGGTAGGATGCTCGGCATTTCCTCCTCTTACCTATTCTCCTAATGTAATGTGATCAGGTAATGTATTTGACGGAGAAAGCAAATGACCTCGGTATTTGATAGAGAAAGCAAATTTTGTAGTAAATTATGTTTCTCCGAAAATACTTACCTGATCACATTACAAATAATCCCTCCCAGCCTTCCCTACAATGCAAACATCCTTTAAGGTTTCACTCAAGTAAAAATCTGGTACATCCGGGTATAGTGGTAACAAACTAGTGGGTAGAAAGGGGAGTTAACCTGTAGGAGTTGCTTCCCTTTGTCTAATATATGGACAGAAAGACGTTTTTTGTCTTTCTGGGAGGGCTGGATTTGGAGGTAGCAGAGAAAGTTATCCTAATGTAATGTGGTCAGGTAAGTATAATTGGAGAAACGTAATTTACTAAAAATTTGCTTTCTCAAATTCTTGTGGAAGCCATTTCAGTTGGTTGAAGAGCAATGGAAGCCAAGGAATGCTGAAGTTGGTTGAACTAGGGTTTCTTTTTCTTTTAGGAAAAGAATATTTCTAATCATTGTCTGAATATATCATGCTTTTTTTTCTTCATTCTTTTTGCAAAGATTTTGGATAAGGAAGCTCAGTGGGAAGCAGTGGCTACAGCATTTGAGGCTAGGCAGGAAGCTGTGCAGTCTGCTAAGAAGGATGTCACTGCAGCCAGGTATTGCTGCTTTTTGTAACATTGTTAATTTGTAGGGTATACAAAAAATTTTGTATGTGAAAGTTTTTGGACTTATTGTGGTATTGTTTATATTTATAGGAATTGATTTTTGTATTTGAAAAAAAAAGTGGTTGTTACTATCACAAATTGAATGTCGACAGCATTCCTTAATATGGAAATTAGGGTAATTAAAACCACCAATTTACATCACCAAATTCTCATATAACATTTCTATCCCCAAACGCTTAAAAAAATGCTTAAGTAGAAATCAGAATGTCAGTCTGGGTAGAAATTTGTCACAATGAGTGTTTTGATGTCACATTGTTGTCCATGTTTCTGATTATTGTTGAGCCCACATTTTATAGTGGGAAGCGAGACGTAGAGGTCACTTTTGTGGTGGCAGTGGTAGCAAGAGTTTCTTTAGAGTTTGTTTCAAGTTATTCATTTTGCGGTGGCAATGGTAGCAAGAGTTTCTTTAGAGATTGGTTCAAGTTATTCATTAGCATATATTTCTGAAACCCTTTGATAGATTCTTGTTATACTTGGCATGAATCATTATGAAGCTAAGACAATTCATTCTACAACACGCTTACTTACTTCTTTGACATTAGTTCAATGTCACAGTCAGATACATTTTGTTTAGGTTTTGGTTAACATTTTTTCATTTGCTTATATTTCCTAAACCCTTTGGTGAATTTTGTTCAAACCTTGCCTGAATCATTATGAAGCCAAGACGAATTATTCTGCAACATGCTTCCTCAACCTTTTGACTTTGGGGTCAAGGTCACACATTTTACAGCAATGTTTTGATTATGGGTTTAACATGTAGGCCCTGGCCGCCTTATTTTAGTCTTTTAATCTTGAATTGTGATATCAGTCTAATTAAAAATTTCATCTTGCAACTGCAAACGCGTCAGAATTGGACAATAATTCATTAAAAATAAACCCATGATTGTTAAGTGGAAACCTGGGGTAAATTTATAGTGACATGTTTTTCACAGAGTCATATCTTGAATAGGAAGATGAAATAATAAAAATATTGACCTTTATGCCTGTAACTTGCGAAGTTTATTGTTGCTAAAGTCAGTACACAAGAAAAATGGCACTAATTCCATCAAACAGCTTTCAGAAAGCATACAGGAACATTTTCAGGGAATATTCAGAAAGCAAGGATATGTATTTGATACACACTGACATTCAAAGTGACAAAATGGGGAATTTTCTTTCATAGTGCTGTACTGCCTTTATTGGAAACTTTATGTTTAAAAGAAAAAAGTTGTTTGGACTTTGCTGACTTCCAATTTTCTACATGCAGGGAGGCACTTGAAAAGTTGAAACATACAATTGAAGAAGGCAAGAACAATAAGGTTACCAACAAGAATAAGATGATTTTACCAGCAAAAGAAACATTGAACAAGATGAGCTCAGAGCTTAACAAAATGCAGTCACAGGTAAAGATGACCGTTAGAAAGAAGAATGGGGTGGGTGGGGGAAAGACTGTCTTTCTCATGGTATTTTTTCTGTACACCTTTTTTTTTTTGCCCTTATGTTCTTGTAGTAAGTCCCTATGTATGCATGCATTTAATATAAAAGAGGATGGAACTTTTTCTACTAACTGTGACATGGGCTATGACTGAGAATGAACCTGGAAGTGGGGTCATTAATAACTGAAAAAAGCGTTTATAGCCTTGTAGTAGTTCTGTTTTGCTGCAGATTTTTTCTTTGACTTATGAAGTAAGTTCATTAGGACATATTGGTGTCGAGATTGATTTACCATGTTAAATACGCATAACTGACAAATTTATATTTCAACAGTAATCACTTATTTAGTAAAATACTATATTGATTTAAAACTCTTAAGTTAACTTGCCTGTATGTGAAAGTGTCAGGAAATTTGTTAAGAGGATGTAGCTTATGGTGTAAAAAGTTCAATGTTTAATTTTTATTTTATTTTTGGTCTATACTGATAATTTTACAGTCACATCTCTGACTGTCCATGGCAGCCATAAAAGTAACCTGAATCATAAGAGACGGAGCCCTATACTGAGGAATGTTCCTATGAGACTGTGTCTTGATAATGCATTAAAAAGACAAGACTAGAGTATTTAATGTCAGATGTGAAATCAAATTATTATTGGTTAGCATGAGCCAAGAATTAAAATAAATAGCAATGATCCAACAAATATTGACCAATTTATTGAAATCCATGACCATACTCACATTATATCAGGGTCGGTGGTATATTGATGGACTTTATTGTGAGAGACCACTCTATTTGATATTACCAGGTTGACAAGATGGAGGGTGAGGCCAAAGTGATGCTGAAGTACAAGGAACTGATAGACAAAGGGAGACAACAATTCAGAAAGGAGCTGGACAGCATTATGCCCGATGTGAAACTTGGAGACAGAAAAGGTGAAACCTATGTGTCTATCTTTTCAAGGCATGATAATTTTTCAGATACGTCTGGAATTCTGAAATGAGAGGGTCTTGTTTATGCATTAAAGTAACCAGAGGAAGTACTGTAAGAATACTTCCCTTGCCAATCTTTTGCTGTAGTGCAAGATACACACACAATTAAGACCCAAACCAAGGTTATGCTGCTGAAATAAGTAAAAATCATAGATAGTTTTTTTTTTACTTCTTTATAATTTGGGAAATGGTTGCAGATTAGGTATTCTGAAACATTAACGTCCTTGCTTTTTCATCATCTCTTTTTTAGGGTTTCCTTTCAGGTCATGTTAAAGTTGTAACATCAGGGTTAAAATAAAACAATAAGTAGTAGGCAGGTTGGAAATTTTGGATACCTAATTTTTATATGCCTGTGTTATATTATTATGTCTGTTCATTCATCCATCCATCTCTCTGTTCCCTAATTATTTCTGCACAACAAAGTTCTCCACCATCTACCATTACCAAACTTTGTAAATAGCATGCATTTGGGGTAAGGAAGAAGCCTATCAATGGTTTCTGCACTATAACATTAGTTCTATATCACAGATCTGGACCAAAATTTGTGGATAGCTTGCTCTTGGCGTAAGAAGGAGTCTCTTGGGTTCAGATGGTCACTAGTCAATGTCACAGTGACTGAAAGAAGAAAAATTGTTTCTGCACAACAACATTAGTTCTGCATTACAAACCTGGACCAAACGTTATGGATGGCTTGAACTTGGGGTAAGGAAGAAGCCTGTCAATTTTAAGGTCAAAAGATTAAAGGTCAAGGTCACTGTGACTGAAAGAGGAAAAATGGTTTCAACACAATAACTTTCATTCAGCATCACCGACCTGGACTAAACTTTGTGGATGGCTTTCACTTTGAGTAAGATAGAAGCCTGTTTTTTTTCATGTCAAAAAGTAACAGGTCATAGTCGCTGTGACTGAATGAAAAATTATTTTTGTACAAAATATACAAGCTGCCCTTAAATATTCATCATAAACCATCGTGAAAAATACAAGAACAATTAAACAAGACAACAAATCAAAATACTTACTCAAGTGTTTCTGCCGAGATAATTTTTGGTTGGTCTCTCCATTTTATCTTCCTTCCATGAAAGGTCAGCCGAGTTTTAATCAAAGACTCATGGTCATCATGGATTACCTTTGATCCCTTTATTATTTACAACACCTCAAAAAACATCCCACATTTAGCCTTAAACTCGTCAAATTACAACAATAAGGTAATCAATCAGCTGCTTGTTGTGTACACATGCTAGCTGTTATTTAACAATTATAATCTGACTACTCAACCATGCATCATCGCACTTGTTGTAGCACAGGTGGACCATTTCCGGTTCCCAATAGACTGGTTCTGGCTGGTTTATGTAATGTGTTGATAGAACGCGTAAATTGTTTTTTTTTTTTTTTTTTTTTTTTAAATTTTCCTCAAAATTAAAAAAAAAACTAGATTTCAACTATAAAACGGTATGTGCGGTAGACAGCTTTTAAAATGGTATTTTTGTCCTAACGCTGGTAGAATCACATGTATGTAAAACTAGGGAGCGGTATTCCTTTTATTATTGTTATTGTTGTTGTTGTTGTGTTTTTGTTATTTGGCTACACAGAAGAATGCTAAGACAATGACCCACCCAGTATAGAATTTGTAAAGAGCCAAGTCTACGCTCCACAACAGACTGTACTTATAATCGGAATCCTTTCCTTTTATGTAGGTCAGTTCCTATTGGATTATTCAATCATTGCATATCTGGAAGGCAGCACACTATTTACGATAATGTTTATAAAAAGAATAATAATATTTATATTAATAATAATAAATAATAACAATAATTATAATGGTATTCAATACATCATATTTGTTCGAGAACGAAGTTTGAAAGGTGAACATGTAATCAGATGTCATCTGTGTCTTTTCCTATGAGTGGCTGCTATTAACAGTTTTGACGAAATTAGGTGTTGAATGCTTGAGTGTTTGTAGCACTCATTTTGCACTCTTGAGATGCTGAGCCCAGTTTTACTAAACGTTGAGCAATGTATTCCTCAAATTTAGATTTTTGAATACATTTCATATTGCTTGATTGGTAACAATGATTTTTGACAGAACATTCAGCATGCATCAGTGATTAAAATGTAATAATAAAATCTTTAGTTTTTAATAAACAAGTCTTGCTCTATCTATGAGGAAATTTTGAGAATTTCCTCAAAATGTGAATTCCTGTTTATCAGGATTAAAAATGTTTGCATGTGTTAAATTTAAAATCACAAAGTGATTTTGAATCCTTTCCACTGTTTTTACCTCTGATAAAAATATTAATATGGTCTTAAGTATTGTAAGGAAGATGATTTAAAATCTCAATTTCGGGAGAAACTTTTTTTACAATTTTAATGAAACTGGGGCCTAATTTCTGTTGCTTGTTCTGAGGCAAGTCAGGCTTTACAGCTATCCATCAGTGATTTTCTCTTGATAAACATTTGTTTCACCAAGAAGACCACTCTATGCTTCTACTTCTGCCATAAAAGTACTTAAAAATGGTCAGATCTTGGTTTAAAATTAAAATTAATTCAAAATTTCTTGTAAATTATGTGTATTTCATCATTGTGGAAACCCAAGTCTCTGGTGAAACTTACAGGTAAGAAGCTTACAGAAGACGAATTGAACTCCATGATTGCCCATGCTCACCGTCGTATCGAGCAGCTTCAGAAGCAGCTGGCAGAGCAGATAGCACTGGAGCAGCAGCGTGTGCAGAGGGCACTAGAGGACCAGCAAAAGGAGGATGAGAAAATCGAAAATCAGCACTTAGCACAGGACGCAGAGAGGCTACGAAATGAATTTGCCATAGAGAAGGAGAAATGGGTCAGTCCTGTTACTGGTTACCTATTGTTATGTTACTAATGATAATAAAGTGTGTTTGTTCTGATGAACAACAGCATAAAATGCATACATGTATGCTATTCCACCTCCACATGTAGGTGCATGTTGATGGGGAATGGCATACATGTTTCTTATACTAATGATAAAAAGCAGTATGCAGGTACTTTTCCTTGTCCTGTAATAAAAAAACATTAATACATGTTGATGAACATGTAAACTGCTGTTCTTTTTTATTAGGATAATATTGCCTGCTAAAAGAGGAACAATATTTGAATAGGTCCTCACTTGCAGTATTGTACCTTGAGCCGCAGTAGCTCAGTTGGTGGGGTGTCCGACTCGTAATCGAAGGGTTATAGGTTCGATATCCATCCAGGTCAGCCTGAGTTGGCTGCTTTGGCGTGGCCTTGGGAAAGACACTTAGCTCTCATTTCCTCAGCAAGATATAGCCAATAATGTGTTGCGTTGCCATTAAAACCATCAAAAACAAAAAGCATTAGCCGAGCTGTGATGGTGACATTTTATGTACCTCTGTTCCCCTAAAATGATCAAGATATGGGAAATTGTTAAGTTATTGGGGGATACTGGCAGTTTGGGGTGGGAAAATGTCCCCTGGGTTTACTAAAGATGCAACACTGACTTGTAGTTTGTCAACATCTAATCAAAGAATATAGGATCAGAAGTTTTAATTATGCTTTCAGCAAAATGTATCATGTCAAAAAAAACAACAGGATACACTGAACTTAAGTGTGCAAATACCATATTTTGGTGTGTACAACACACACTTTTTTTTATATACCTAATTCTCTTATTTTTAGGAGTGGGTGCATGTTTTATAGAAGAACTAAAAAAAAAAGCTTTTTTTCCAGGTTGATCTGATGAAAGGATGAAGGCATCATAGCTGCCTACACGTGTCATATTCACTTCTTAAATCCGTTGCATGTTGCATTGTAACTAAGTTGTTTACCGGTACTAGCCTTATTAAAGAATTAAATAATGCTTACAAACCTCGATAGTCCTTGTTCTTTGATTGCTTATGTTAAGTAAACTTGTTTCATTTCACATGACTGTGTAGCGTTTTGTTCTGCGACTCAACTGGAAATACATGTATGTAACGACTCCTAAATTGTTGTTACAAAAACTGTGCAAAGTACTGCTTTGCCATGGAACAAATATATGATTACCATACCTATATATATATTCAGTATTTTATAACTGTGGATCTAATAAATTTTTTCTTCATTTATTAATTTCTGTATTGCCTGAATTGGAATACAATATTTAGAATTCAAGCAGTGTTAATGTTCTCATCAGAGGCACATTTAGGGGATATCTTTTTTGTGACTACGGTTTGTATGTTACAGTAACACAGACACATATCGTGGAACAAAATCATAAATTAATGTATGGATTTGGAAAATAAACTTGGTTCTTAGTTTTATTTCTTATCTAAAATCATAGTATTTGATATTTCTTTTTGACTATACAGTGATCAGTGCTTCATTGACTCAGTGATCTTTTCAAGGTAATCGGCGCCGGCTAAAGCTTTGATGTGCCAAACATAATAACATTGCATTGACTTGGTAAATTCTAGCTTCGACATGGAGATATATTTTAGAGGTGTCATGATAGTCCAAATAAGTATAAACACTAGACCTGAACTTTCACATAGCATATTGCGTTCGATCTTGAATCTGAATGAATATAGTCAAAGCATCAGAATGGACCATGTAAGAAACTTGTACACTGCGAAAGACAAGCTAACCATCATTGCCTATGCAGAAGCACATGGTAACAGAGCTGCTGGGAGGGAGTTAAATGTTGGAGAGTGTTCTGTTAGGGAGTGGAGAAGAATGAAAGAAAGACTGAAGAAAATGCAGAGAACAAAACAGGCAGACAGAGGGACAAGCGCAAAGTATCCAGACAGAGAGAGTGGAGTCCTTGAATGGGTCATGGACAGAAGAAGCCAGGGAATCTCATTATCCACCACAAAGATTCACTTTAAGGCAATACTGATTGCAAAACAGAAGAAAATAGATGACTACAAGGGGTCTGTGAACTGGGATTATGCATTTCTACAACAGCCTGGCTTATCAATTCAGCGACTCACACATATAGCCCAGAAGATTATGAGGACAAACTGCTTGAATTCCGGAGATTCATAATTAAACAGCGCAAAAAATTCAAGTATGAGTTGAATCAGATAGGAAATGCTGACCAGACACCAATGACATTTGATCTTCCATCCAACTCCACTGTCCGTATGAAAGGGGCCAGCAACATCAGCATAACCACAATGGGCAAGGAGAAAAATCATTTCACAGTGATGCTTTCCTGTACCGCTGATGGTGGAAAGCTTCTCCCCTTCGTTATTTTCAAGAGGAAGACACTTCCAAAGGGTGCAGTGTGGCCAAAGGAGATCCTTGTCAGGTACCAGGACAGGGATGGATGGATGAAATATTGATAAAGGACTGGATAAAGAATGTATGGAGCAAATGGCCAGGCAGTTACACCAGAGAATGCTTATTAGTTCTGGATGCCTTCGATGCCACAAGTCAGACAATGTCAAGAACCCACTAAAGACTGACTACTGCACCACTCTGGCATAATTTCTGGTGGTATGACATCGATGCTCCAGCCCTCAGATGTCAGCATCAACAAGCCCAAGAAAACCATTCTCATAAGAAAATGGAATGAATGGTATGCTGGTGACCGACACACATTTACACCATCTGGAAACATGAGGAAACCCAAGCTGACTGTCGTTTGCAAGTGGGTAGTGGATGCATGGACTGAGCTAGATCCAAGCATCATCATCCATGCCTTCAAAAAGTGCTGCATCTCAAAATAAAATGGATGGCACAGAGGATGACATCTTGTGGAAGGACAATGCTAAGCATGAACACCACCAAGAGAGCAAGGACGAAGACGAGAGCAATTATGCCAGGAATGATTACATGAGGACATACAGCAGCTTTTCGAGAGTGATGACAACGAAGAGGAATTTGAGGGATTTGATGCAATACACTGAACTCCATGAACAAGGGAAACCTTAAAACACCCCTTTTAAGGACCAACCATAAAATCAGAAAGATATACTTTCAATATTGCCATTTTTTTAATTCACTATCCAAAATAACCGACTGGTCGCACTACGAAAACCAAGAGAAATTATCAAGATTTTAAAATGTATTATATCACATGCGTGTTATATTGCAGAACTAAGTTTTTTCCCCTTATTCTGGGTTGAAAATTGGGGTGCGCATTTTACACACCAAAATACAGTACAGTGAAATTTTGATAATTCAAAGTGCTGCATGATGAAATTCATGCTCCTTGCAGCTCATACTCTTTCAGAATATATCATTGCCATAGTGATGATTTGACATCTAGGTCATCAAAGTCTTAGTTCATGCACTCGGCAAATCAATAAACAGAACCTTGACTAGTACCTTCTTTTGAGAGATATGCATGCATTGAAATCCCATCAAGAACATGGGTAAAGGAACCAGACTAAATGTTGCAACTCAGACACATTATATTGTGATATCATTAGTATATAATGACATCTGCACACATGCTGCCTTATAACATTATTGGCCTTGAGTTCCAACACTGAAAGTGAAGAATCCCTGGAAATTTCTCTTACAAAATCCATGGTAAATACAATTTAAATTAAGTGTCATGAAGGTATCAAAGAGTACATTTTTGTACAGGTGTATTTTACCACCAGATTCACAGTATTGTGGCAGATCTGTTGACTTGGCAAGGGTAGGTAACTTACAATAATGAGAATGGACGAAATTGTTAGCATGTTCAAGGTTGCTGATAATAGAAAGGCAGCAGGACTGTGCAAGTCAAACAAGTGATGCAAAGTATTAAAGTGATTAAAGTTTAAGTTCTCAAAGTTTTTCTGGATTTTTTTTTTTTTTTAACTTTCAATTAGGCCTAAAAATAAAATACTCACTTTTAAACCAAATAAATATGAGCAATTTATGTTCAACAGACCCGCATCATATCTGGCCTTGAATTCCTAAAACTTTCAAGAGACTTAGAATTTACTAAAAAATTTTATATCAATTGTCAGACAAGCTATTAATGAGAATTGTATGAAAATTTCAGCTCTGGTTACTTTGCTTTTATAAAATATTGCCTCAAATTTTGAAAGTTTTTGATCCAGAGAAACTAATGATTTCTAATGATTGAAATTTGGCTTGTATTTGATAAGTTTTATAAATTCCATGCTTGGGCATGTATTGTTAAAACTATGTAAGCAAAAACTTTGTCTCAAGCTCAAAATCCCAAAAACATAACTTTAATCAGAATAAAGCTGTAATTTTTCAGTTTAATATTAGTAATATGTTACCTGTTGGTATTGCGTAGCTTACCTATTTCGGGATGGAATTATTTCATCTGTATGAATTCATCCTCCCATGGAACAGACTCCATGAGAATTCTGGAAAGAATCCAGACCAAAACACAGACTCAGTCTGCTGCCCAAGTCACTGGCGCATGCGCCATAGTCCTCATCTTTCTTCAAATGATGCTATTTGTATTGGTTCAATTCAAATGCTCTGTGGAATATTTTGCCTTCTGCTTATGTCTAAAACATGCATCAGTCATGTAACTACAGTTTTTCAGTATTCTAGAGTGTTATACCCTCGATCCATTGCATTTTATGTGTTAATTTGCCTCTCGAGTGTTTATAGGCAATTGTTGTTGCAATTTTCAGCATTGCCCTTTAAACATCACACCTGCCCTGGTGATCAGGTGTTTCATGTTAATATTGTTATTATTGCTTTTATTCCAGTCTGTTGGGTATGTATTCTCCCATTCAGTCTCAGAATTGATTGTGACCTACATTTCGGTCGTTTTTATTAGCTCTGCTGGTCATAGACCAGAAAAGCTTATGGGATGGTATGTTGTCCATTGTCCGGCATCCAGCTGTCCATTAGCACAAGTTTGTTATCGCTACTCCTCCTAAACTACTTGGACGATTGCCATGAAACTTTACATACACATTCATCCCATGGTCTAGTTGGTCCTGAATGAAAATGGTGCTGCTCAGATATCCAGTATGGCCACCACAGTGATGTCTAGTTGGTCCTATATGAAAATGATGCCAATCTGATATCCAATATGGCTGCCACAGCGCCTATCTTGAAAATCTTTTCATTGCTACTCCTGGATGGTCCTATCAACATGGGTTTTCTCTTAAAGACTTCTTATGATGTCTAGTTGGTCCTAAATGAAAATGGGGCCAATCTGATGTCCAATATGGCCACTACATAAGCCATCTTGAAAATCTTGCTATCCCTACTCCTGCTGAATGGACGGTCATATGTCTAGTTGAAAATGGTGCCAAACTGATGTCCAATATGGCCACCACAGTGCCATTTTGAAAATCTTGTTATTGCTAATCCTCCTGAATGAAAAGTAATATTGCCATGGGGTTTTCACAAGAAGACTTCTTATGATGTATAGTTGGTCCAAAATGAAAATGGTGTTGATCTGATATCAATTATGGCCACCACAGCAGCCATCTTAAAAATATTGTTATCACTACTCCTGAATGGATGGTCATGTCAACTTGGGGTTTTTACTAAACAACTTCTTATGATGTCTAGTTGGTCGTAATGGTGCCATTCAAACATTCAGTATACCTGCCACAGTGGCTATATTGAAAATTTTTTATCACTATTTCTCCTGAATGAATGGTCATATCAGCATGGGGTTTTCACTGAAAGACTTCTTATGATATCTAGTAGGTCATAAATGAAAATTGTGCTGATCCAACTTCTAATATGACTGCTACAGTGGCCATCTTGAAAATCTTATCACTATTTTCCTAGATGGCTGGTCAAATCGACATCGTGCTTTCACCAAAAGACTTAGTATGATGTCTAGTTCTAAATAGAAATGGTGCCAATCTGATTTCAAATATGGCCACCATGGCATCCATCTTGAAAATCTTATCATTACTTCTCCAAAAACAGAAAGTTATATCAACATGGGATTCCACCAGAAGACTTCTTATGATGCCTTGTTGGTCCCAAATGAAAATGGTGCCAAGCTGACATCCAGTATGTCCACTACAGCAGCTAATTTGCAAATCTTGTTATCACTGAAGAATATCAGAGATGGTCTCAACACTTGACAGTTAAAAGAAATGGTCTAATCTTGAATTCCAGGAAATTCTTTTCAGCCAGTAGAGCATCAGTCTCTTTGTGGGACTCTTGTTTTAAATAAATATCTGAGGAACAAACGATCATGTGGTAGTCAAGTTTTAGACTCATGGAAAGGGGTCTCACACCACACTAATTTTTCTCTTTGCGTGTGTAGGTGGTCGTACACCATCACTTCACTTATAGTGAGTTCGGATACCACTCCACTCATTTATTCCTTATTGTTATATTAATTTTTGCTACCAATACTCAGGTAAATAAGTATTGTTGTGTTAGCAAATCATACTTGACAACATATAGCACACACATAAATTATCATAACTAGAGTGAGTTGGCCTATGCACTCCCTCTTTTTTGTATATAATTGTGGTTTGTCTTCAATACTCGGGTATAGTATTGGAATTTTAGATAGTGTTTGATTTACAGGTCTCACACTACTCAGTCATTGTCATTATACCCTACAGACAAGTAAGGTGTTGCTGCTAATACATAATCATTGTAATTGTCAAATTTTTATTATTGTTCTTCCTTTCAAACATTTTCTTTGCAGACGACCAGATAAGGTGTACCTTCTGCTGTTTTTTGTCTCGTGAGGGAGGAGCAGCACCATCTCCTAGCCCAAGCACGGTGACAACAGAGAGTTAGTACATCCCCCCTTGCCCCATTAGGGAGTTGCAGAACCCTCTCTGAGCCTGAGCCCTGCAGAGGCAGAAACCAGTCACCGGTAAGTATTCACTGGAGACCAAGTGCTGGTCAGCATCCACCGGGTACCAGTCAACGTTCACCGGTCACCAGTTATTGGAACTCCTTTGGTATGGGGACAGGGATTGGGTTGAAATCCCCCTTTCACCAGGCTACCGTTCACTGGCCACCAATTATTGGAACACATTTGATACTGGGATAGGGATTGGGTTGATAAAAAACCTTTCACCAAGCTACGTTAACCCCGGACAAGCTGTACATGTGCCAGAGAGTGAAGGAAACAGGATCAGTATCCCTTCTTCCCTTTTATTCCATTCAGTCCCTATGGGATGTGGGGACATGCACTTCAAGAAGTGATATGTCCTTTCCATTTATGCCACCCTGGATATCGGGGTCTTGGCCTCACAGCAGAGTTGTTGTTGCTGGCCATGGTTTAACTTCACCCTCTTAAAAAATGTAGTCAAAAAGGAAGGTGGCAGGCAGGTATTCCCCCTCCAGATGATCCAGAAAGGTCAATAGATGTTTTCGTCCTCCAGCTGATTCTACCAATAGGGACAGTCTCCTTGCTCCACATGAGCAGTTACGCATCGAGGATCCCCTTATTCCCAGGTCTTCCTGCATCAGAGAGACACAGGGCTGCAAGGTCCTGTTTCCTAGGAGAGAGAGAGCAAGATGAAGACTTTCTGTCAAAAATTTACACCCATTTGTGGGTACTAGAAAAATCCATAGAAGCCTGGAGACTGATCATTTAACAACCTCTCTACTGTGACCCTCTGTACTAAGGAGTGCACCTCTTCCTTTAATCACACCAGAGTTTGACTGGTGGAACCCATGGGGGTCCTTACTAGAGGTGGATGTTCAAAAAACTGAAGCCGGTATGCTCTGTTTATAAAAGAGAGGACCCATCCATCGTCTGTTAAGATTGACCATACCTCTGAAAAGAAGGTTATTTGTGTACCCACGTAATTTATGGAACAGGGATGCACCGCAGGAGAGGCAGCAAGTCTCTAGAACTAAATTGGCCCACAAACTTCCTCCCTGGGCCTTTCCAGTGACCCTGTCTACTTCCTGACAGGTGAGTGGGAGGTTTAAATTGGGACTGTGTCTTGGACTGGGACTGCATGTCTTTAAAGAATTTTCTGATGGCCCCTGGGGGTGATCAGGATGATCCCACTCCATGGCCAGTTTCGACGGGCCAAAAGCAGATGCAAGGGAACAGTATTGTTGTCTCTTAGGTCCTGGGACGCCATGGTTAGAATGAGCCCTCCAAAGAGGGTCTTGGCTTCCAGGGAAGCAGCCCAAAGAAAGTTTTTACTGTGCTCCAGTTAAGATCTTCAAAGTTTCTTATAAAGCAACATCCCTACAGAGGTGGAGCAGCTCTGCTGATAGACCATGGACATGGACAATGCATGACAAGACGTTTTGCAACCCCTCCAGCAAGTGCTGTAATGCAGCTGGAGACAAGGATTTCTCTTTCAGCAGGCTGAAGTAGGCTGCCAAGAAATGATCAGCATGTGAGGCTATGACTTACCATTACGCTTTAAGGCCTTCAGTGTCTTAACTGGAAGGAGTGCCCAGGTCCCCATAGAAAACGCCACAATCTCCTCACCCTAAACAACCTTCTGCTGGAGGAACCATTCCAGACGAGGACCACAACCTCAGTCAGGAATGCCATAAGGTCTGGCAACTGAGTGGTCTCCATTGACCTTGAGGATGTATACTTTCACATCCCTATTTTCCTCACAGGAAGTACGTCCAGTTTTGCTTGGACTGGGACGTCTTCCAATTCCATGCACTTCGATTCAGCATAGTCTCCACACCCAGAGCTTTTACCAGAATAATGGGAGTGGTTGCCATCAACCTGAGGTCACCTGGGATCACTATCATCCAGTATTTTCACAACTGATTGATCCACAATGGTCTTTTAGAGTCCCTCAGACAAGTTCTGTCCCACTGCTGGTCCATAGAGACCCAGCTGGCCCTTTTTTTTATCCAATCCAGAAAAATTGGAGCTTGTTCCATCTCAGGATTTCGTATACATGGGGATGAATTTCCTTACAAACAAGGGATTAGTCTGTGTCCCTCGGGACAGAGTAGACAGGATCCTGGCCCTGTTGGAGGCACTGAGAGCAAGATCTCGTTGGCTTGCCCACATCTATCTCTTCTGGGGACCTTGAACTCCATGGCAGACCTGGTTCTCTAGGAAGACTGCCCTTGTGCCCCCTCCGTTTTCTACTTTTGGTGAAGTGGAAACCACACAGCGATCCCCTGATGGCTCAGATTTCTCTAGGACAGGATTTGTCACCACCACTTGAGTTGGTAGGCAAACAGGAGTCCCCATGCACACCCCAAACCCCACTCCTATCTGTTCACAGACACGTCAGATTCAGGGTGGGACACTCACTTGGAGCCGGAAGGGCTAGTTTTTTAGGGTTCGCTGTCCCAGGAAGAAACTAACCGACTCATAAACATTTTAGGAAATGAGGGGGGTATTTCTAGTCCTACAGGGATGCGTCAACACAATAATGAGTTGCTGTGTGTTGATCTCCTCCAACAACATGGTGGTAGCGTACCTCGGGAGAGGAGACATGTCTGCTCCTTCTCTGTGCATGGAGGTTTGGAACCTCCACTGAGCAACCCCAGAAGGGATTTCCCTATGAGTTCATCACACCCCTAACAAGAAGGATATTTTGGCAGACAGTCTGTCCAGGAGAGGTAGGTAGTCCTCACTGAACAGTCTCTGCACCAATCTGTAGCTGACTCCTTGTTCAGACTGTGGGTGAGACCTTTAATGGACTTGTTTGTGACAAGACTGAACAACAAGCTCCCTTTTTACATCTCCCCAGTTCCAGGCCAAAGAGCCTGGGCAGTGAATGCCTTTAGCCTGAAGTGAGATCACTGTTCACTTATATCTTCCCATCCTTTAGGATGATTGCGCAAGTGCTCCTCTAAGTCAGGACCTCCACTACTTAGCTCATTTTGTGGCCTTAATGAATGTGGTTCAGTGACCTTCTCAGCCTGCTGGTAGACCAGCCCAGGACATTGCCTCAGAGGAGGGACCTTCAGTCGCAGCAGAGGGGCTCTCTCCTACACAACAGCCCACAGATTTTCCACCTTCAGGCTTGGTTCATCTCAATGATCTGTCTGCAAGGACAGATTTTAGAGCAGTTGCAAAGTGCATCATTCAGGCCAGGAGATGCTGCACATCCTGGGCCTATGATGCCATGTGGAGAATCCTTTGCGATTGGTGTAATAGGAAACACGTTAATCCTATCTGTTCCTCTATGAGCACAGTGGCTGATTTTCTCTTCCTTTTTGAAGAGAGGCAATGCCCAGTTTCTACTATTAAGGGCTATAGGGCAGCTCTATCCAGCTCACTCAGTTTTCCAAAGGCCCAGCTGTCGGTTCAGATTTTTATATTGCCGACCTTATCATGTATTTCGAGCCGCAGAGACCAGTGTCTCATTCTTCAATACTTAGATGGAATCTCTTGTGTGGCTTGTTTTTAACAAGCCTCCATATGAACCATTGGGTGAAGGTTCTTATGGGAACCTTTAAGTGAAGGTTCTTATGAGAACCTTACCCATAAGACTGTTTTCTTGCTCTCCTTGCTCTTAAGACTGTTTTCTTGCTCTTCTTAGCATCTTTGAGAAGAAGGAGTGAGCTTCAGGCCTTGTCTATAGAGCAGGGTTGTCTACTGTTCAATGGCAATTATAAGTTGGTGTCTCTCCTTTGACAACCTGGTTTCTTAGCAAACACCAGCTTCCGTTGATAGCTCCACTCCCTTTAGAGATTCCCAGTCTCAGTCATATCTGTGCTGGGGATGGTCAAGATCGACTCTTGTGCCCAGTTAGGGCTTTATGATTCTTTTTAGCCGCTTCTAAAGGGAGAAGAAAGGGTAGGAAGCCTCTTTTCCTTCTCTTAAAGGGCTCTACTGATATTTCGGCATCCACTATTTCTAGATTGATTGTACAAATGATCATGAGAGCTTAACAGTCACTTACAGAAAGGGTCTTTTGGAGTTGTTGTTACCTTATTGGCCTATCTAACTCATTCATCATTGGAGGATGTTATGATTGCCACATTTTGGCAGTCACTCACTACCTTCTGCCTTCATTCTTTGGTGCACCAGAGTGAAGGCATATATCCTCTTAGGGCCCATATTCGCAGCACAAAAGTGGCCCAAACGAATACTTACAGTAGTGGACATTCCTACTGTAAGGCTGAGTATTTCTTTGTTTATACCAGTTCTTGAGGCAGTCAGCCTCCCACTGCACTGGCAAATTCAACTACACAATACAACAGGTAATGTATTACTGATATTAAAAAGTATTTGGGGGGGGGGGGTGGATAAAACTAATTTTAATGATGTAATACTTACCAGTAAGTATTGCCAGATTAACTCTGCCCACCCAGCTCTGATGTCCCATGAGTAGTCTAGTCCTGAAAAAAGATGAGGACTACAGTTCCTGTGACAATGACTTGGGCATCAGACTGGGTCTGTGTTCTGGTGTGGATTCCTTCCAGAATACTTTATGGAAGTTCATCCATAGGAGGATGAATTCTTATTATACGGACGAAGAGAATTCTGTCTTGGAAAAGGTAAGCTATGCTATACAGACAGATAAGTATTACATCATTAAAATCAGTTTTAAAGATTCCTTTGTTTGGGTTCCTTTGGTCAACACTTTACAAGACCAGTTTTCTATCTATCTAAATTTTTTTCTTTTCCCCTGTTCAGGACGCTGCAGCGCAGATTCAGTTTGAGGAGGACCTACGTCACCACCTAGCACGACAAGCAGCTGCACACAGTGAGCATCTGCAGGAAGTGCTGCGTGTTCGTGAGAAAGAGCTGGAGGCACAGTTTGAGAGGGTGCTTCATACTAAACTTATTGAGGAACGGTCGTCTTTCCACACAGAGATGGTCGGCTGGATTGGCAGGCTGAAAGGCATTGAGGCAGCTGTAGACAGTAAGCTACAATAGGCTAAAGTTTTTAATTTTGTAAAGCTTGGCTTATGCTATCCTGGCAAACTGGCATTGAAGAATAATTAATGGAGATATCAATTTAAAAAATAAGGGCTATTCCAGAAATAAAGACTTTAAAGGGTTTGAAGGCACTTAATTAAATCTTTTCAAGTGGTTTTTGATTTCATTGCATTTTCTTCCAAAGTATGTTATTTTAATAGCAGTAATACAATACCTGCTATTATTGCAATTGTTATATCTTTTCCTGATGCTAGTCCCCAGTCCAAGGACATTATTCCCTCCTCCATTTAGTAATTGGATGTGTAGAGTAAAATGCAACATTATCCCAGTTTGATAGTTTAGTCCACTTCTGATAATTGGAATATCTTTTTTTCCTCGGACTTTGTGCATGTACACATGTGTATCTTGGGGTGCTCAACACTTTGTCAATGTAGATTTTTTGTGGCATTTCTACTGTCAGTTGTGTCTTTTTTGTGTTGTATTTGTTTCTTTCTCCCCAGTCTTTGCTTTATTTTCATGCATCAGTGTCCAATTTCATTCATTGTGAGGGTTGCGAGTACATTACTAATGAAGAGGTGCTTCTTGTGTTTCATCCCTCTAATAGTAACTAGTGTCAGGATAAGTATTGCTTACCCTTTTGTTGTTCCAATTCTTGTTGTATTTATATATTTCCCTTCAGCATTCAATAGTGTCTCAAGGTATTGGTAAATGTGGGCATAAAAGGCAGCAAGGGACACTCACATCACCAGTCTTGCATGCACAGCATGTATACATATTGATAGTTGCCCTATTTGTTGTTTGTGGCCCGATGAGGTTTGGGACTTGGTGGAAGTCGCTGGGCCTGTAGGGCCAGGAAGTCACTCGTTTCAGGAGGACCCCCATCATTTTCAGGAGGTGGCTACAGCACTTCCTGGTGTACAGAAGTTGCCTGATTCAATGGTGACCTTTCCCAGTGTGCAGAAGTCGCCTGACTCAGTGGGAGAGGTGGCTATGGCACTTCCCGGTATATGGAAATCACCTGCACCTACGGCACGTCCCGGTATAAAGAAGTTGCCTGTTTCAATGAGGGCACTTCCCAATGTACGGAAGTTGCCTGATTCAATGAGAGAGGTATCTGGAGTTAGGAAGTTGCCAGCTTTCACTAAGGGTGATCTCTCGGAGAGGGTTCTTTGGTACTTTCTGGTGTAGGGAAGTCACCAGCCTCATAGAAAGCCCTGCCCTCCTGACTTAAAGAAAGCATGGTCGTCATCTCACGCTAGTAGACATTGAATTAAAGGAAGATTTTGTTCATCAGAGTCAAGTTTCCCAAACAGAGACTTTCCAATAAGGTCTACATCATTGGACTGGTCATTGCCCGATGACTGGGCACCACTCTCTGGGTAGTGTATCAGATGACCATCAGAGAAGATCTGTTACTAGACACCAATCACTGGGTAACCAGGCACTGGGCATATGTCGATCATCACCAGGACTTGTGTCTAGTGATATTTATAGAGTTTCTGTAATTGGGCATTGGGCAGCAACCACTGGACACTGGGCACTGATCACTCAGCACTGGACGCCGATCAGGCACCAATCACCATTTATGGTGTAGTGTGCTACTCTTTTGTTTTTGGTCTTGGGTCACAGAGCACTATGTGTCAGTCATGGACCACCAAGCGTTTGAGCACCAATCAACATAAGCTGGGCATCAGACAATGGTCTTTCGACCCGGTACATAGTTTTGACCACCAGTCTAAGTGCCAGACAGCAGGAGGAAGAGATCGGTTTGATAACCACTCTTTCTATGTTTCCTTTCAATATGGGGAATGGCCATTGAATCTTGAGAACCGGTCTGATGAAATCGATCATGTTGATACTCATCCCATTTTGATTTTCCCCATTCAACCCCTATGGGTTTTGGGGACTCCCACCACTTGGTGGTGTGTCAGTCATGTCTCTTTTTCTGACCATGCCACCATAGATGCAGGATTAGAAGCGGATCTCAAAAACCTCAAAACCCTAAAAATGTCATTTTCGCCCTTAGACAAAACCTAAAAAAAAGCCAAAAAACCTTGAAGGAAACCTAAATAAAAATAAAAAATTACAAATTTTTTTAAATGATCAGCAGCTCTACCCCGACCCCACAAAAAATGCTTTTTTGCACATGGTTTTTCGTTAGGCTAGCCTAGTGGTCGAGAAAGTATGCAAATTAAAGACATCCGGTCATTTTATTCTATCATTCATTTTCAAATTTTTAATAAATGTTATGCTCACCATAGAGATAATCTTGTAACTGCTTTGTGTCTTGAACCTCAAATTTTTTTTTAAAACCTTGAAAAATACACAAAAAAACCCCTCCAATTTTAAATGTTAATTTCACTTCTAACCCAGTAGATGGCTTTGCCGTGGCTCCATGGATAGGCGGACTGGGCACACCCTAGATCTTCTCTGCCCCCAGCACAGCATCCTCATTATCAAGGGAGAGAGGACCAAAGAGCTAGTCCCTGGAAGGAGATGAGATGTAATAGTCCTGCCTTTCCCCCAGAGCGAAGACAGAGCAACGAACTGTAGATTTTTGTGGATACAGAGGAGTTCCCAAAAGAACCCATCACACCTGGTCCTTCTCATCAGTTGGGTTCACCTTCTTAATCCAACTCTCCATGTCAAGTGATGGAGAAGGAATAGTTGAGGACTTTTGATAATGCAGATTTTACACCTTCTTGCCCCAGATCTATGCCCCAAACCTGCAGGATCTTTGGAAGCGATGATCCTTTCCAGTTTGGAGGAAGAGATCGGTTTGGAGGGGCATGTCTGGGGCACAGAAAAGTTGGACCTGCTGTTGCTTCTCACTCAGGGATGATGAGAGAGTAGACTCAGAAATTGTATAAAGGCCAAGATGGGCAGATGGTTGTGGTATGTCCCCACTTCTAAGCTACAGGGTCCATTCACCAGCTTGGCCCCTTAAGCCTCCTACTCGGGCCTTGCAAAGGCTGTTGGAGGCTGTGGCCAAGACATCAAGACATGCTCCCTCAATGTCTATGCCACTCTCTTCTGAGCTACCTTACCTCAGGAGGATGCAGCCTTGGAGACATTCAGGGTGTTGCTGGATCACAGCAAAAACCTTTTATGGGTCACTCAGGAGGCAGAGATGCTATTCGGAGGACAAATCTCTAAAGTGGCCTCTCAGGATTTAAGGGATCAGCAACACCATTCCCTGTATGCAGTACCAGGCCCAACTAAACCAGTGAAGAAACGCCACATTCTGGAAGGTCCATGGCTCCTCCTCCTAAGTGGTTTAAATGGTAGGAATCAAAATAATTCCCAGTTTAAAACCCCTATCAGCTCATCATTCTTATGTCAAGGTAGCAAGAGTGGCCAGGGGAGGAAGTCTGAGGACTCCTACCCTTCCCAAAGGAAGTGGTCACACACACTGCTGCAAAGTCCCCCTCTTCCCAATGCCCCAGTAGGTGATTAAGCCTTTTTTCAGAGGCTTGGTTGCACCTCTCCAATGATGCCTGAATCCTTTCCACACTAAGGGAGGTTTACCAGCTATGCATGCAGGACCCTCCACCTCATTCAAGGACCCCCATTCTGTTCCATCAGTCTCAACTAGTATCACTGCGGATGAGGTGTACTTCATTCTTAGGAAGAGAAATTGGAGAGGGTGAAGAACAGAAGTTGGGGATTTTATACTCCGATTTTCTTTATTTCAATGTGAGGGTGAAAGTTTTGATTCATCATTGATTTTTCCTCTTTGAACAAGATGGAGATAACCATCTGATTCAGAAATGCTGTCAGGCTAAACGACTTGAGAGTCTCTATAGATCTCCAGGATGCTTATCTTCACATTCCCATCTTCCCAGGTCACAGGAAATTTCTGCGGTTTTGTCTGGGACATGAGATCTTTAAGCTTGGGCTCTTCCTTTTAGGTTGGTTTCTGCTCTCAGAGCTGTCGTTACTTTCAATGACTGTTTGATGTTCAATGTTCTCAGATGTGTCATCCTGAGGGATCTGTCTCTTTGTAGGGAGACAGTGACTGGACTAGGCCTAATATCCAATCAGGAAAAGTTGGATCTTGTCCCCTCTCAGAATTTAGTTGACATGGGGATGAATTTTCTCATCTGTCAAGAAACAGTCCGTGTTCCTCTTGACAGAATCTCACAGATACTTGCTCGTGTAGCAAGACTGGATAAAAAGACATCATTGTCAGTTCATTTCTTCCTCTTTCTCCTGGGGACTCTAAATGTGGCAGCGGACTTAGTTCCCCTAGGCTTCACATGCGACCCCGCCAGTTCTTGCTTCTTGTGAACTGGAGACTTCACAAGGACCCCCCCCCCCCCCAGTAAGCCTGGATCCCCTCAGGATCCAAGTTTTATCACCATCTGAATTGGTGGAAAAATAAGGGAAGGTTTCTGACTGGAGTTCCAATTCAGGTTCCAGAACCTCACTCCTTCTTTTACACTGATGCCTCAGTTTCCGGTTTGGGTGCTAACCTAGAGCCTGAGGGAGTAGTTCTGAAGGGCTAGTGGTCTCGGCAAGAAGCTTCCCTCCACATCAACAATCCAGATATACGGGCTGTTTCTCTAGCACTTAAGGGGTACATCAACCACATAAGGCATCTCTACATGGTCACTACAGACAACACATTAGTCGTAATGTACCTCGGATGCCAAGGGGGCACTGATGCTCTTTCTCTCTGCTTGGAAGTTTGGAACCTCATCCATTGGAGAGCTTCAAATGAGATTACGCTTATAGTTTGTCACATTCCAGGCAAGTGGAATGTTTTGGCAGACAGCTTGTCCAGACAGGCAAACAGTGCTCACAGAATGGTCTCTACACCAGTCTTTAGCAGAGATACTTTTTTATTTGTGGAGAAGGCCAATGGGAAACTCCAGTGCCAAACCAGAGGGCGTATGCATCGGATGCCTTCAGTCTAGAGTGGGATCGACTGTACACCTGTGCATTCCCACCTTTCGAAATAATCCCTCAGGTTCTTCACAGAGTAAGGACTTTCAAGTCACGTCTCATCCTGATAGTTCATCTGTGGCCTTAGAGATCAAGGTTCAAGTTTCCTCGACCTGTTAGTTGATAATCCTAGAGAATTACCAATGAGGAGGGATCTGCTTTTGCAGCACAGAGTGTCCCTCATGCACAGCACTCATCAAATCCTCCACCTTCATGCCTGGCTAATATAAAATGATCTAACCTCCAGGACCAGTTGTTTTCAAGCAAGGTTGCCAAATGCATTGCTCAGGCTAGGAGTCAATTGACTTGGAAGTTCATGATGCAAAGTGGTGGATCTTTTGTAATTGGTGCAGTAGGAAATGTGTCAATTCCATCTGCAGGGTTGCATCTAGGATGCGCAGTTGTGAAAATTCAGCTAAAATGGAAATTTCACACAAAAGTTTTGAATCAGTGCAGGCATATTCACACATAAAATAAGGATTGGGCACAAGTTTTCATGAATAATGCATGTTCTAATTCCAAGAAATGTAGAAATTACCCATTTTGCTCCTGTACAGTGTTGCTATTGTGGACTGGTAAATTACATTATTGGTTCCTGTTGTGTTCTGATCGGGTATTGCAGAGCTTCGAGTCTGATTACTTTATTTGTACTATGCTTACTCTGATGCCTCTTTCTGCCATTTCAGTTGGTTGAAAAGTGATAGTAGCAGAGGAAACCCAAATTCAGTTAGCAAGCTTTTGAGTTTCTGCAGCAAAATGAGTATGTCAAATCATATTCTGCTACTGTGATAACACATATTCATTTTTTAAAGAAAATGCACCCCTAGTTCAGCCGACTATGACATTCCTCAGCTATCATCACTCATCAACCAACTGAATTGATGGTCAACAGAGTTTGAAATATGCAACCACTTGATTGTGACTGGATTTACCTCGATTAGGATAAAGGCATCGGAGTAAGTATAGTACAAATAAAGCAGTTAAAACTATAAGCTGTGGGACAGTGTCAATATGGCTACCAGATATTCTTATTTGGCCTCCAGTTCCACTGTCAACATGGTTGGAACAAGCTACAAAGCACTGATTAATTTAAATTGACAATACAACTTTGCCCTTTCCCCCATTCACATTATACATACCAGGGTCAATTTCTCGCATTGTAAGACTATAATCAACATAGACACTAACTATAATAATGCCAGGACATGATGTGAGAACAGATTTTGGACAATGTTTTCAAAGTTAAGCTGTTCCTGTTCATAAAATATAGGGTATACGTTGAACCCTACCTTGGATGAACAGCTTCAAATTGAGAAGAGATAAAACCTGTCACTCATTCCATTGGTGATTTATAAGATCAAACCCCCATTATAATTTATAAGGATTCAGGTTTATATTGCAATCTTTATCAGTTTTTGTTGGTGTTCTTGTGTCTTTTCAAGTGATCGTTACTTGCTAAGGGATCAAAGACTCTCGTTTATCTTTTTTTGTCCTTACATTAAACAAAATAATTTACGGTCACCCAAAGCAAACATTCTTATATTTTTTATTGTAATAAATGTCTCAGCCAATTTTCAGTTAACAATAAAAGTATATTTGAGGGATAATCCAAAATCTATGTAAAATTCATGTGCATACACTTGTTTAAAAATTAATTACGGCTTGCCATATACAGAATTTTGAAATCAATTAGGACTATGCACAATAGCTTATATGATCTGAATGTTACATGTATTGAAAGACAATACAAGTGTCAACATACATTTTATTTAGTTGCTCCCAAAATGTCCATTTATAAGCTTCTCAACAAATTTTACACAGTTCAGATGTTTTGTATTTTTCCTTTTTCCTTTTTCCTTTAGGGCGTGCTGACAGTGAAAAAACGGCCCAACAGGCTCAGACACTGTGGCTCGCCTGTGTTGCCCTGAATGGTGCTATCCGACTGGGAAACCCAGAAGGTGCTAAATTGGAACAACAACTAAGGCCGCTGAATAATGAGGTGAATACCATTTCCGAGGCTTCTGGAAACCATCCATTTGTTATAAATGTCATAGAGAAAATCCCTGAGCAGGTTTTGACAAAAGGTGTATGGACAGAGGATAACCTGAGAGCCAGATTCCCAAAGGTGCAGAAGATTTGCAGGAGAGTGTCAATGGTTGATGAAACTGGGGGTTCATTGTTCAGACACTTTTTGTCATACCTTAAGTCAGTTTTCATATTTGACTCTATTTATGCAAAAAATAAAGACACAGAAGTGGATGTAGATGACCTTAATACATTTTCGATCTTGGCTAGTGCAAAGTTTTGGCTAGAAAGAGGGGAGTTTGAGAATGCTGTTCGTCTGATGAACCAGTTACAAGGGGCTCCGCGTCATGTGGCTGCAGATTGGATTGAGGAAGCAAAGCTTTATCTAGAGGCAAGACAAGCTGCTATTACCCTAATGGCATTTGCTTCAGCTAGAGGTCTTGGAACAATATTTTAAACAAGAAGTTGATAGAGTTTTCAAATTGGAGCAATTAAGAAATTAATTTTAATAGAAATCTGGTGTCTTGTTTATCTAAAGGGTATACTGGAATTCTCCTTTGAATGAAATGAGAAATTGTGTTGCAAAAGAGTGACACATTTAAACATCATTCCAGATTCTGATAAACAGTCATGTTTCACAAAATATAATTGTAACAAACATACTTTCTTCCTTTATCTCAATGAATTATTTCTGTAATTTACAGTTCATTATTTCTGTCATAAAGGTTACAACCATATATTTGTTTATAATTCTTATCTCAGTAGTGTTAGATAAATGATTGCTATAATTTATAATTCTTTATTGCAGTTTATAATAATAGACTAATTGAAATGCTTCTTCTGCACACACATCAATGATATATATAGTGAAGATTCCTAATTTTCACAAACCTACGTCAGAAGAGCATTTACATGGAATCAGTAGACCTGCTTATATGAGCTCTCATCATGCATGCAACATGTGTGTATGCCATGGCAGATGAAATAGTTTTTTTTCAAATGAAGTAAAAATGTCCAAGGATCATTTTGGTACCTGAAGGACAAGAAGCAATTTTTCCATTGGTATTGATTCACATGTGGACAGATTACTTCCCAGATTGTTTTCTAAACATTCTCTTGCACAAGAATTCAAGGATATCCCTGACATTCACTTTTGAATGCATTGTTAAAATATGAGAGAAATTAAAATATTCCCTACAGAGACTGCTGGTAACCAGAGTATGACTGAAGTATATAAGTTTAGTACAACGTTTGCTTGTTGTATATCATATACTTTTATCTTATGGATGCTTTTGAAGATTATTTTGTATTGTGCTAATGATCCTTTGAATATTCAAACAATGTAATACACAAATATTCAAAGGGAGGTAGATAGTGAATACGTTTTTGTGAAATGTGGATTCAAAAAGGCTGTCAAATGCATCTTTATTTCCAGTGTCTTTGGATAGAAATTTGTTGTGATCAATGAAGAGTAAAATATTTACTACTTTTATTAGTTTACCTTGCTTGTTTTTTCAACCCTCCATATTGACTATTTCTTTTGTCATTATATGGTTTACTTGCACAACAGTACAGAAAATTTTGCCCACAATCTTGATAAAAATTTAATCTCCAGTCCTAATCTCCATTTTTTAACTCGCCTCTACAAAGTCGAGAAATATAATACCACAACTGTGATACTGTTGGTGTCCACATATATAAAGCATATACATATGTACAGTCTCACTCCATCTCAACCATTCTTTTTTCCTAGGTCCTATGCAACAGTTTGGAGTGGGTTTCATAATACCTACACCCTGTGCCAGGAGTTAAGGTGGCTAACTTTGTACATGTACATTAGTTGTACTGTACATTCTTGGTAAAGTTTTCGCATTTAGCTCAGTTGCTTTACACCATATATATATATATATACACACACACACATATTAAAGCCTGCTGTATATACTCTAATACCTGGAAACCTGAAACTTGACAAAGGGATGCATCTTAACAATAAGTTCACCTCATAAAAAGTAGGTCACTGTGAGCTATGTTTTACACTTTATTGACTTGGTTTCAATTTTGTGTTTTAAGTTTATTTCTCATGGTCTATTCATGGTAGAATCATCAAACTAGATGATTGTATGCATCTCTATTAGTACCACACACAAGAAAAGAAGGCCACTGTGGCCTACATTTCACCTTTACTGGCATAGGTCCATTTTTTGCTCCCTATATATACATACTTTTATACCTGTAATCATTAAACTTGATGAGAGGATGCATCTTGACGTCTACTACACCCTCATCACAAAGTAAGTCACTGTGACCCATATTTCATGCTTCACTGACTTGGGTTCCATTTTGTGTTTTAACTTGTAATGATAGAATCATTAAACTAGCAGATTGTATACATCTTTATGAGTACGACACCAATAGATAAAGGCCAATGACCTGCATTTCACATTGTACTTGGGTTATGTGTTTGAGTTTTATGACCACAAGTTTTTTGCATGCTATGTACATACTATGCTATTCAGAAATATGATGAAACTTGATGAAGGAATGAGCAATTTTCTCTCGTTGCAGACACAAGTCATTATGGTCCATATTTTATGCTTCACTGACTTTGGTTAAATTTTGTACAGGCTTTGGTAAAGTTTTTAAGTTTAGCTCATGACCACATGAGTTCTGGGCATACTTCATGCATACAATCCTACCAAGAATGATGAAACTTGATGAGTGGATGTATCTCAATAAGCAGTACACCCTTGTTGCATAAAGAGGTCTATGTGACCTATATTTCATGTTTCTGTGAATTTTGTGCTTAAAAGTAAGTTATTGGGTGCTATGTTTATGTTAGATTCATGAAACTTGATAATTGGATGCATCTCTGTTAGCACCCTTATAATCAAAAAAGGTCACTGTGACCTATATTTTATGCTTTACTAACATAGGTTAAAAATGTTTGTTTACCTCATGACCATATGAATGTTTCCATCCTACATACATCCTTGGCTACATAGAAGGCCTATTAGGAACAGTTCACCAGGAAGTTGGAGTAAATATCTTTATTCAGTGGTAAACTTTCCATATTTTGGTAAACTTTACATATTAAAGTCTGTACATTGTATATTATGATGGGTTACCCTCAGAAGGTTATCGGTTGGTTGGTTGTGTGAGCTAAACGCCATTTTTCAGCACATGATGGACTATACCTGGCAGCCAGTATATTTGGTGGAGGAAGAACCACTGACCCAGGGAAGCTACAGGCAAGCTTTCTCACATACCCAGGTCGGCCAATCCGAGACTCAAACCCACCTGGACAGAGGTGAGATGTCAGTGAAAACTACTGAAAACTTCTTAGAGGTGAGCTGTGTAAACATTGATTACAGTTTTTTTGTGGTGACACTAAGTGCTTATGTTTGCATGTTAGGTTGTTAACTACTTTCAGAAGGGCAGTTTTGGTACTGTGGTGGGGTGGGGTGCAGACTGTAAATTGAAAAATAGACTATTTAAATTCAGATGAGATACAAGTTGGGACAGAACAACTTTTACTAAGATTTTTTATATGAAACACGGCGGTTGTTTTTAAAATCAGTAGGGTCAAGCGTTGGTTTCTTCAACAGAGGCTTTACAATTGCAGTTTTGAAAAATGATGGGAATTCCCTGGATGAGAGAAAAGTATTAATAACATTGGTTAGTGAAGGCAATATTGAATCTAAGCACTCAAGTAGTGATGTCAGAATTGGATCAAGTTCATATGACTTTGCAGCACTTTTCATCAGGATTGTACGTAACAAACCCAACCTTTAACAGCATTTGAGCCTGTCTCGGGCCCAAATGCTGTTAAAGGTTGCCTTTGAAATTCTGTATCACAACTGTGTGGTGATGAGGAGTCAATTTAAATTGTGTTATCAAGGTGATCTCTAATGGTTTGGAATTTGTCCTGGAAAAAATTTGCAACAGGTCTGGAAGGTTGATTGGAGAGAAGGTCATTGGAAGTGGTGTACATTTGTTCTTGACATTAGCTTGTTAGTAATATTGAAGCGCTCTTTGCAGCTGGAGCTTTCAGTGACCTTAGTACTGAAATAGGTTGATTTCGCTGCATGAACTATGTTTGTGACATTCTTCTTAGTGGCTTCATAGATTTGCTTATGAATAGTAAGACCAGATGAAAGCCAAAGCCTCCTAGTCTTATGGTGTTCTCTTTTAGAAGTGCGAAACTGGTCCCTAACACTACTATACCATGGAGAACACTTCTGAATGGATACTCTGCACTTGGTTGCTGAGGCATGTTTGTCAAACAAAGAATGCAAGAACTTATTAAGTTGTTCTGCTGCATGAGGTAACATAGTTGTTAGGTTTGTTGGATGTCATGCATTACTTGGGTTCTATTTATCATATGGATGTTTCTCTTAGTAGCAAACAAAGATGGAGGAATATGGACTGATACATCAAGATGGCATGTGATCCAGAGGTGAGCTGATGCAAGTTTGTGGGACACCAATGACGACTGTAGAACATTATCATAAGGTCTTTGAAGAATCCAGTCTAAAATGTGACCATGTTTATGGGTGGGTTGGCTAACTGACTGTTTGGGGTTGAAACTTAATCCAGCTACTTAAAATGAGCTTGTGCTGCAACGTATTTATATTTCAGTAAGAATGAGTGGATCTCTACACTACACGAAAAGAAAGATTAAGCAGAGTAAATAACATTCAATGGATACAAACCTGAATAGGTCAAAAGGAAACAGTTTATAAAGTTCTGCAACAGTTATGAGTGAAAAATGAGACAACAAATCTATGAGATTGAAAATGTATTTCCATACTACCAGTATGTACATAATTATTTTAGTAGGTCAAATATATTAACATACATTTGTATAAAATGATTTCGTACAAGTTCCTATGCTCAGAAATGTTTTTAAAGTTTGCACAAGTGTTAAAACTGCATCTTAATTAGAAAACCATATATTTAATCTTTACAGTAATCTCTGCTTTGAAACACAGTTAATCACTTCAAAATATGGTCATCTGATTGAAATTAAGCAAGGCGGCAAACAAAACTCTGTCTGAAAAAGTTTGTTTGTAATCCAAAATATAAACTTTTAATTGTAGAACTGAGACATTTTTCAGTACCAGTAGATAGTTGCATCATAGGAAATAATATAGATTATCAGTACCAGTAGATAGTTGCATCATAGGAAATAATATAGATTATCAGTACCAGTAGATAGTTGCATCATAGGAAATAATATTGATTTTCAGTACCAGTAAATAGTTGCATCATAGGAAATAATATAGATTATCAGTACCAGTAGATAGTTGCATCATAGGAAATAATATAGATTATCAGTACCATAAAGTGGACTGTTTGGATCTTTTACCATGAGTTAATAGTGCTAAAAAGCACAATTAAACAAGACCTTAGCTGTCTGAAGTCAAGTTTGATCTTATGAGGTGATTCTATTGAATAAATAAAGCAATGTGGTCTAGTAGCAGGCATACTGATCAGAAAGTCTCAGGTTTGAGTCCCACCATTGGTGATTGTAGTTTCATCTTTAGGTGGAAACTTTACCTTGCTGACTCCATTTGAATCAGCTGAGAATGGATACCAGCATCTACTGGATGATAAAACTGAGAAGGACCAGTGCCCCAGCTTGTGGGGTAGGGAGAGTGTTAGGCTGTCTCACCTACATCCTATCGTCATCTACTGGATGATAAAACTGAGAAGGACCAGTGCCCCAGCTTGTGGGGTAGGGAGAGTGTTAGGCTGTCTCACCTACATCCTATCGTCATCTACTGGATGATAAAACTGAGAAGGACCAGTGCCCCAGCTTGTGGGGTAGGGAGAGTATTAGGCTGTCTCACCTACATCCTATTGTCAGTACTGATTACGTTGACAGTTGTCAGATTAGCCCAGCCTAACTTGGTAAGCCAGTATCATAGGCTGGTAACTAGTCAAATCTCTATCTCTCAATTGGTTTGTAAATGATGTCATTTGCACAATAGTAACATCATTTCCACAATGGCTAGTTTGGAAACTTCTCCCTGAACTGCAGAGATTTATTGGTAGTGTTATATTGGCATAGTGCATATGGGTAAAAATTACAAAATTTTTGTACTTTTGTTTTCAAATCGCAGTTGATAGTTACCTGTTGTCTCATAACCATCAAAAGTGTGATGCAGTAATCAGCAAAAAATTTTCAGAGTGTATTATACAATGAATGCTCTCAAGACTGAAATCCCTTGTGACCAAATTCAATTTGGGGTTTTGAGGGGTTTTCAGTTTACTAAGGTTCTCTCTTTTCACCTTAGAATGAGACCCGATCAGGTTGCAGCTCACATACAGGTAAATGTTGATGTGTTTTAACAAAACATCAGTAATAGTAGGTTAATGTTAAAAATAGATATCTATGATAATTAACAAATTGCCAAATGTCACTCAAACCCACACATGTACCAATACCTATGAACCAATGAACAATGCTATTGCTGGCAAATGTGTGAGCATCACATGATTTATAGATGCACAAACAGCTTGTTGTACATTCAGGCCAAATATCCGTCACATATTTAACTGACACTATATATCATATACTATTTAAAATCATTATAATTTAAACATTATTCAACCATTTTTCATGAAATTTTCAGTAAGCACAAAACAATTACCATATATACTTGCATATAGACTAGGTCCAAATGCAAACAACATAGGCTCTGATCTGCTGTCTCATAATGAGCTGGCAGATCAGGGTCCATGTTGTTTGTTCTACTAATTAGTCCTTACAAACTGCATAGACCCAGACCTGCCAGCGCATTATGCGATGGCAGATCTGGGTTTGTGCAGTTGGTACCGGCTTTTACGCAAGTATATACGGTAACACTAATTCACATGGAGTAAGTGTCAACATAAAATATTTTGATTTTATATGCTGTCCTCTGCTGATGAGAAGGGCATGGTTATCTCTGCTCTGGTGATAGGCAAAGGAGGAATCGTAGCAAGTTATCTTCCCCATAGGAGGAGCCACAGAAAAACCCTGTCCTGATATCTGGTTACCCCTTGGATTTTATCGTCTGACAGAACAATCTATTGTTAATCAGTCAAGCGACAAACAGCTGTCAAAAGTTGAAAACATTAAATTATAAAAATGCTGTGGACATGTTTCTGTGTACATAGCTGTCACAATAGAGGAAGACATTTGTTCCCTACGGGAAAATGGAGGAAAGAGTGTATCCATGTGATACAAAGAGGCAAGGGCATGTTCAAAGAGTGGACCCCTTCATCGTCGAGTGTAGTCTGTAGAATGCACTTCACAGATGACAATTACATTAAGAAAACCATGGTAGATTATTTTTGCATAGTTTTGGTTCATTTCTATTGAATATAATTCAGTCTGACACCTCTTATATTCAACTATTCTTAAATATAAAAATAAACTGTACATAAAGTTTGACTATTACTTTTTTCTAATGCACCCCACCCACCCATTGATGCAATGGTTTTATGTCAAAGAGAGGTACATCTGAATATTTGATACGATTTGTTTATAAATGATAAAAAGCATCACTTATTACCAGATTTATACTATGCTTTTTATGTGGTAAATTATCAAAATTTTTAATAATAATAATAATAATAATAAACTCCTAGATCGTAGAAAAGTAAATACCTGTGATTTTATGTCCTATATTATAATTTTCCATACTATATCAATAATTAAAAAATGAGTATTTTTTACCAAGATAAGGGAAAAAAATAAATATTTCTAAAATTCCATTCTTCTTAATCTTATATTTTTCTGTTTCTTCTTATTATCAGATATGTTATACCTGTCCCTGTTTTTGTTACTGTAAGTGTTGTTGCCATTATTATTATTATTACATACTGAATAAAAATTTACAATATAGTGAAATAAATCTTTTTTCTGAGAGAGAGAGTCCCATCCTATTCTGCCTGCATTCTGTAAAGGATTATGCTATACAAATTTTATTTTAAAAAAAAAAACAAATAATAAAATCTCATAACACAATGAAATGCAGTTTTTTCGGTGATTGCCACCTAAAAGATATGTAAATTTTATATGTAACAAATTTCAACATATCAGTGCAACAAGCAGCCTTAACATGAAACACATCATTTTTAATTTTTTAAAAATAATTCATATTCCATTTAATTTATGCAGACATCAGAAAATGCGATTGTCCACTTTTGACAGCAATATCACCGATTATGCTTAATATTTGCTTACCAATCGATTAACTCCTTCTTTCGCCCAGATAACTTAGCTCCTTGTTTTTTTTAACTCCTCTCTAAGCAATGGTAACATCCATGATCCGTACGATTGAGACATTTTTAAAGAAGAAGATGCTATAGGTTCTTTGTTTGTAAAACGGGAAGTAAACCGGAAGTAATGTTAGACTGCTTGTTCCATGCTGCCACCTATCAAATTAAAGGGATACTACTGACTACGATCCCTCATTAATATTGCATTGCATTTGTGCATGTTTCTATGATAGTTTTTATTTTACTTTGCATAGCTTTAGGATGTTTAAAGACCATTGCCTGGCCATATGGTTAATTATGTTCTATTTTCATGTTGCTCATTAGAGAGTAAAATTTCTATTTGGAGCTGAAAATTTAATTCAGTTTTTAGAGTACTATTGTTTCACTTAACAGCTTACAGAGTTAAAGTTTATTGAAATTAAAGAAGGACACAATCATCACAAGAAACATTATTCAGTTTTAAGGGGATTAATGTTTTCTGAGGTTTCAGTCTTGAGAGGTTTCAGTGCATATAGGCTAAAAAGGATAAAAATAATAATAAACAGTGACCCAAGTGAGTTTCATGTTGCTCACCTGCCTTGTCTGACTGTGGCTAATCTTGTTTTTGTGAATAAATTATATCTTTATTTTGTGCAGCATATTACTCTACATAAACTATCTTGTCTCTAGATATGTCAATGAAAGCTGATAACTGAGTCTGAAAAAAACTCCAGTCATCCTAGAGTCAATAAAAATAATCTATGTGCAGCTATGTTGTCTGTTTTTTAAATGCTCTGTGTGCTCAGAGCTATAGAATAGGCCTTATGTACCCACTTGCATGTCATAAAGAGGCCTTATGCACCCACTTGCATGTCATAGAGACCTTATGTACCCATTTGCATGTCATAAAGAGGCCTTGTGTACCCACTTTTGCATGTTATAGAGGCCTTATGTACCCACTTGCATGTCATAAAGAGGCCTTATGTACCCACTTGCATGTCATAAAGAGGCCTTATGTACCCACTTGCATGTCATAAAGAGGCCTTATGTACCCACTTGCATGTCATAAAGAGACCTTATGTACCCACTTGTGTGTCATAAAGAGGCCTTATGTACCCACTTGCATGTCATAAAGAGGCCTTATGTACCCACTTGCATGTCATAAAGAGGCCTTATGTACCCACTTGCATGTCATAAAGAGGCCTTATGTACCCACTTGCATGTCATAAAGAGGCCTTATGTACCCACTTGCATGTCATAAGAGGTGACTAATGGAGGCAGGAGCCATGATGGCTCAGTGGTTTGCTAGCTAGACTCACAACTGAAAGGGTGCTGGTTCAAATCCTACCATCAGATAAGCCTGGATTGGCTACCATGGGTGTGTCCCTGGTCAAGGCACTTTACTCCAATTGCCTTCTCACTAAATAACTTACTTGTGTTGCTGTGTTGTAAAACACTAAACCAATCACATTTACTGGATATAAAACCAACTATGGACAATGCAGTTGAGAATGAAAAAATTTATTAATTACTCTGCATTTACTACATGAGAAAAATGTTAAATCTTCAATAAGACTTTTTATTTCTCAGCAAAATGTCTATTCACAATAATATAAATTTAGAATAATTAAAATGTAGACACAATATATTCAGCTGCACTTACATGCACTAACTTTTGACTAGGAGTCACTACACATACATGACTACACATACATGTATACAATAAATACTACCTGCATTAAAATGATTCTCCAACAAACACTACATGCAAACAATAATTCGTTTTGACAATTCACCTAAGCATGTGAAATTCAGAGAGGGTTTTTCATGTTCATCATAAACAGGCATCATTTACTCTTTTTGAAGTAATACTTACAATGTGTGCTGAAAAAATGATAATTTGGGTCAGTTTAATGAAGTTACAGCTTGTCATCATAAGCACTTGCCAAAAATGTCATAAACAGCATCCTTATCACATGTATTTAGAAAGTACAAGAGTCAGCTCCCTTTGTCTATGTTTATAACTCTAAAGGTTAAATCTCTCCCTCTCAATATGGTTACACCCAATAAAAGTCACGCAATATCCATTTTTGAGACTGATTTAATCCACAAAGTTAAGTAGTAACAGTACATCAGGCAGGCATGGTGGTAGGTTCTGAGAAAATCATGATGTTCTAGTCCAATTTTCAGCAGCTGCCTTTCTCCCATGAAGTATGCTATGATCAAGGCACGTGCGCTAAGTAGTGGCTATTTTTATTCAAGTTTTGACCAAGAAGACAGGTGTGTGTTTTTATGACCTGTTATGTATTACAGCAAATATGGTATATTGAAGATTCTGTTAAGGCAGGTTTCACTTAACTTCCAATGAGATACACATCACACTGACAAGGAAACTAGTGATAAATGTAATTTAAAGATACAAAACAACAGCTGTCAGATGTGAAGAATGCAATATTTGTCCTAGATGAAAAAATAACGACCAAATAAACATGTATGAAATATTCCCAGACAACTTGAGCATTTGTTAAATAAAATTAAAAGAAATAAACAAAATCAAGCTCACATGTGCTGACATTTCAGTACATAATGGACATTATTTGAAATTTGCAAAGCACCATAGGTAAAAATATTTGGTGACAAAATGATGCTATTTTTGTTTACTCCAATATGCACAAAGTGATAATTTTCATGCTAATATAGCCAACATCTGCCTTGACAAGAGATGAAAACAAGCATTATATTAGAAGAAAAAATAAGTTTGCAAACTGTGAACAACAGAATTTTAAAGTGGAAGAAATAAAGTGCATAAACCACAACACCTAAATGGTGATCAAGCAGGCATATTCATTCAGACCAAGGCCAGATATTAGAGTCTTTTCTAACAGCATCAACAATCATGATCAGAAATAGGTATTTGTGTTGGCATGTGCACTTTTATGTATTTGTGTGCATGTATGAGAGAGAGAGAGAAGAAAAACAAATTGAAAGTTACCAGGCTACATACTTAAGGAAATAGCATGATGAATAAACTAACTGGTAAAATAAACGGTGGATCCAGATTTCAACATTTTGTTCAATTTAATTTGCTATTTTCCTTGATAACAGTTGGACCTACTGTATCTACAACCTAAATTCAGACAAAAAGACACATAGATTCTGCATAAATTCATTACTAGATTTAAATTCTACAAAAATGCTTAATTTAAATGACAATTGCCACAACAAAATTTTGAATTGGTTGAACGTCAGTGTCTATTCATTGTTTTGTAATTTCAAACCAAAAATGTAAATTATGCCTCACTAAAGTTAGCTATGGCAAGTCAAATCTCATCAACACAACTCTAAAAAGATCTGGTACCACTTTACCAATACTGAGGTAGACATCAGCTGATTGTAATCTTGAAACAAATTTATAACATTTGCTGGTGAGAAATGTTGAATCTCTCTCTCTCTCTCTCTGCTTATGCTTCAATGTGATGTCAGCTTGATTTTACATTCTGTATTATTTTGTGAAAATAAATTAGTATTTGTGTCTCTTTTAGTGATTTATTAATATTCTTTAATACTTAAAACAACAACCAACTGATTGGCTGTAATGTTCAAATTGCCAATTACACCTTCCTGTCATAATTAAAACAAACAAAGATGGCGTCATTTTGTCTTCCAATTTATTTTGCCCATCATGCTTTAAGAATTTATGATAAGGTCCATGGTGTGGACATTTTAGACATTACAATTATAAAAAAACAAACTGTACAATGGCTACATACATTTTAAATCACAATATTGTTATCATCCCCAGTATGTCAATCACAAATAAAACTAAACAATACATTTAACAGAAATGTTGTACAACAAGAAACCTGCTTTTTAACTTGTATGAAGTTTTTATGTCTTGTGTCAAGTTGAATAAAATGGATGTCTATTTAATAGTTCAAAGTTTATTCATTGACATATACTTTGAAGCTGGACTAAAGTTAAACAAAGTATATTCTCTTAAAAGATCCATCACTAATACACTGTAAATGCCAAAATTTGAGACAGCACAAAATGTTTGCAAATTAACAAGAAACCTGTATAATCACTAAAATCTTTTTCACTAAATTGAAATGATAAAGTTTTCAGAATTATTTACTTAGGAAAATTGTTTGTTGCTAACATGTGGAATTCAGTACATTTGCAAAAATGTAATGTTGAAAATACTGCAATTTACAGTATTTTTTCAAACGAAAAGCATACTTTCTGCCAAAAATTCTCAGTCTTGCCAGGCCACAGTTTTTCTAAACACGTCAAAATTTCATCCTCAAATTGAGTTTTTTAAAAACCTTTCTTATTGCTTTGCTTGGTTGGTAGCAATGAAATTTTCACAGAACATTCTGCAGGCATCAGGGATTCAAATACAGTCAAAATATATCATATTCTCCTGATAAGAGTCTTACTTTATTTATGAAGAAATTTTAAGAATTTCCTAAAATTTGAGGAATTACTCCACTATTTTTTCAGAAATAAAGATTTTCAGGTGTTCAACTTTAAAACTAAAAATTGATTTTGCATCCATTCCATTATGTCACATCTGATACTGTAATAAGTATTATTAGCAAGATATAGTAAAATCTCAATTTGAGGAAACATTTTCAGACATTTTATGAAACTGGGGCCTGGAATAATAGAGACATATCCTGAATAAGGCTCTAATATAGTACATCACATCTAATCTGATTATACATGTACCAATTTAACACACAGAAATAGGTCATATTCTTTACCTCTAATTAATACTTAGCTCCAACTAATCATTTTCTAACAATTTGATATGGACATCTGTTACAGTATCACATACTAGCATTTCAATTCCGTATCATGACAGTCCAAAAAACTGGAACTACTTTATTATGTCACATGAATGACCCCCACCCCCCCACCCCCAATTCTTGAGAAGTTAACATTACCAGTAGCTATAGGATTACAACAAATGCGTTAATAATTACGCATAGTTTCAAATTCATAAAGCAAAATATGTCCCACAGTCTTTTTGGCAACATTTAAAAGCATGCTGAACTACCCATCAGTTGTCACATGGAAATCGCAGGCCATCTTTGAGTTTCAATCATCTGCATCTAGTTTGAACAGTGAAATTTGTGAAAAATGCTTCGGTGAGCAAAATTGTTGAATTAGAACATCACTATCAACCTGGTGTATCAGTAAAATTCTCCATAATGAAGGATGATTTTTATTATTTACACTGACGAGTAAATCCAATGTAAACATATTCATTTTGTATATCCAAAAATACAACATAATATCGGAATGCATTGTGCGGCACCCCATATCAATTATCTTCTTGCACTATAATACTTGCTTCCAATAATTAATTAAAATAATAATTGCTTTTTCTTTAAAGGTATAAAAAGAGCATCAGCAATATAGTAAGATGGTCAGGAAAGTTCTATCATCTCTCATAAGTCTGCGACATCAGCAGATCACACTCATTGCTTCAAGTCTCATAAGATCCACTGATATCACACACACTTGAGATGATACAGTTTTCCCAATCAACATACTATACGTAGAATGAGTTTTTATTAAGCTTTATCTTGTAAAATTTGTATCGACACTATTGAAAAAGTACTTCCACTCTTAGCTAGGCTTCATTCCATAAAATGTCACAGTTTGGTCACTCTTTCTCCATGCATGTGCCGTCACTAATATTTGAAAATGAAATATATTTTAATGCTCCTTATGGTATATCAGTGCCATGTGCACATTGCATCCCAAGGACATTAAGATTTTTTAGCAGTATATGTAGCAATTACTTAAAATTCCTTAAACTAAAATTTACTATATTCTCTAAAATTAAGCAAGTCTTAATGAAGACCCTTGAATGCCAAGGTAAAAGACTGGAATAATGAAAAGAAATAAATGTCCAGTACAAGATAAGAAGACCATTATCAATTGAACTGAATCCATCATCCATAACTTAAAATTTCAGAAAATTATTTATAGTTTTTATTCTGGTAAATACACTGCAGCAATTATGGAACCATACACTGTATCTACCATGAGCTGCTGATAAAAATTCATGGATGCTGGTTTTAATGACAATTGTTACAAAAACACCAAAATCGGGGCTTTTGTAGTTTTGTATATAAGTTCTACTATATATTATCATTTACTTGATCAATGGCCATGCCAATGGAATTATATTTTTGTTTGTATAAAAACCAATAATCTGATGACTTTGCTTAAATTACAGTGGTCATAAATTTGGTTTTAACCTGGTTGACGGTTTCCTTGATATGAAGAGTCAGTAGCACTTACGTAGTTGCCCAAAAATGAAGTAAAAGCTAAATGACTGAAAAAAAGTATAAAAGCAGACAATTTTCCCTCATACATGCCCATGAATAAAAGCCAAGGTAAAGTAATGAGACTCGGCTACCTTGTATACTCGCATATAAGCCGGGTCAAATTCAAACAACATAGACCCTGATCTGCTGGCGCATAATGCACCGGCAGATCAGGGTCTATGTTGTTTGTTCTACTGATTAGTCCTTACAAACTGCATAGACCCAGATCTGCCAGTGCATTATGTGACAACAGATCTGGGTCTATGTAGTTTGCAGTTGGTATTGGCTTAAACGCGAGTATATATGGTACCTTGTTCTCATGGCTGTACAGTAATTCATTTTCAACTTAAAAGCGTCAATCTCAAAATTGACAATTGCACCTGAAATTTGTCAAAATTTGGGAAAACTTACTTCTGACTTGTCAGTTAATAAACTTGGTCATTTATACACATTACATAAATCTAAAAAAAATAGGATGGAATAAATTTCCATTGTTACAAATTGAATTTTAGAATTTGCAATTAAAAGTTACATAAGTTTTAAAGTCAGGGATCATTTTCCACTGTCTGGACAGACTATCTTCCAAAAGGAATTGTGCGATTGGGAGGGCTCCATGCAGGGATATAAATTTCCCCCATTTCTTCCAGTTTTTTCAGCTTCCTTTTTCTTTCTCTTTCTTTATTTTCTTGTTCCTCCTATAAAACATAAAACCATATTCAAATTAATGAAGACACTAATGAAATGCACATGAGATACTTTAAGATAGACATGGTCACAAATACTAATTAAGTTTATTCTTGAATGTTGACTAACAAAGTTTCTTTTATAGACCACCTCTTAATCTTTTCTGGTTTTAATTTATCCACACAAAAAACAAATAGGGTAACTTCCCTTTAAATAAAAATATAAATGCAGAATATGCCAAATTGTTTCAATAGATGTTATCAAGAAGTGTCAGAGAGGAAGAAGGGGGCAGTATTCTCCTGCTATTAAGAAACCCACTATTATAACCTTTGATATAACACCTACCCACTCTGAATGCTAACATGCATACAAGAGATATAAAACAACATGGTGATTACTGTATCGTGTCTTCAGGTTTGCTGATGTACATCTGTGGTTATACTTTCAAACCTTTAGTTTCATCCGTGATGTGTTCATTTGTTACAGAGTTAGTTTCATCCATGACGTGTTAATTTGTTACGGAGTTATGTTCATCCACAATGTGTTAATCTGTTACAGAGTTAGCTTCATCCTTGACATGTTAATTTGTTTCTGAGTTACTTTCATCCATGATGTGTTAATTTGTTACAGAGTTAGTTCAGCCATGATGTGTTAATTTGTTACAGAGTTAGTTTCATCCATGATGTGTTAATTTGTTACAGAGTTAGTTTCATCCATGATGTGTTAATTTGTTACAGAGTTAGTTTCATCCATGATGTGTTAATTTGTTACAGAGTTAGTTTCATCCATGATGTGTTAATTTGTTACAGAGTTAGTTTCATCCATGATGTGTTAATTTGTTACAGAGTTAGTTTCATCCATGATGTGTTAATTTGTTACAGAGTTAGTTTCATCCATGATGTTTTAATTTGTTATCGAGTTAGTTTCATCCACAACATGTTGATTTGTTACAGTGTTAGTTGAGAAAACCTCATATGTGCTCAGTTCACATTAACTGCATAGAATTTGGTAAAGAATTTCATATCTTGCTTGCCAGTGTTAAAAAAAGTCAGAAATTTTTAATCATATTTGGTCTGCAACTTTCACAAGAAATGAGCATAGACTTGCATTTATCGACATATATCATTACTTCTAATATAAAAAAATTAGTACAGCATTTTAATACATATTTAACAACGTATTGGAAAAATTCAGCATTAATACATATTTAATAAAGCAGTGGAAAATGTAACAGTCACACAAAACCAGACTCAAACTTCCTGAATACCAAGGAAACTCAGCCTATCCCACCCTCCCTTCTTTTTCTTCTGGAGAGAGATGGGGTGGCATAAAAACTATTTGTGAACTGTAACAATAATTAGTAGAAATTGCTAGTGCTTGGAACTCTGAACTCTGTACTAAGGTTACATTCAGAATAAATGAGATTTCAAATACTAGTCCGAATATGAATGTAAGATTAGAATATCTAAAAATTACTGTCTGTGACGTATATAACACATTTGCATGCACTGTACTGGAAATCTCACCATCCTATGTCATGATCATTTTAGAATATTTCAGGCTTTTTGGCAATGGTTTTATGGTAGCCAATCAAAATAACTGGTCAAAGTGTTTGAAGAAATCAGAGCTGCTCAGAAAGAAAAAAAAACCATGGAAGCATACATGTGCCCAAAATACTGTTTTAAAGGTCGTCTACTGCACTATGGTTCACTAGTACAATGACCGGTGCGATGATGCGTGGCAGAGGAATAGGATTAGAATTGTTAAAGAACAGCTGACATGTGTACATAGTAAGCCGCTAATTGATTACCTTATTGTTGGAATTTTGGGAGTTTAAGGCCAAATGCGGGATGTTTTTTTGAGGTGTTATAAGTAATAAAGGGATAAAAGGTGGTTCATGATGTCTTCTGAGCCTTTGATGAAAATCGGCGAACCCTTAGCAGAGGGGAGATAAATTGAAGAGACTGACTATAAAACATTATTTCGACAGAGACACTAGAGTAAGTATTTTGATTTTTGTTTTGTTTAATTGTTATTGTATCGTTCAAGATGCTTTTAGAGGACAGCTCTTACATTTTTTTTTCAATTCATGTCAAAATGCCGAAACATGCTTTCTGCCAATGCTAAGAAACCACCAGCTAAGAAATATTACAAGTTCAACAATGCTTGGATATATCAGAGTTTAAGTGTGTGCAGGCGAGTAGCAAAGATCCTGAGTTTGCATTGTGTATTTCAAAGGTATGCATCTTTTGTATTTCATAAACTATCTGAAGTTTTCATGCACCATAAATTAAGTTCAAGCCCTAGATAAAATATATCGCTTAAAGCTATATTACAAGATAATTAATTTTAAAGTTTGGATAAATTATTCATAAAAGCATAAATACATCATTTATTTTTTTTAATTTTTATTTCAAGTCTAAATCAATCTTTATTTCTTTTATTTACAGTGGTGAAACTTGCCAACAGATTTTTGGATCGGAGCAATGAAGAGAAAGAGGCCCTCGAGGATGAGGCTCAGAATATATCCCATGTCCAAGTCAGGAACTTCCTCATTGGGATGAACATAGCTTGGAGGAGTATTGGAGAGTAGTCAGCAACTTAACAAAATCAGCAACAGGAAAAAAGAAGTTAGAACTTCTTTGCAGGCTGAACGTGGTTGTCCTGTCATTTACAACATTCTAATCCTGATAAAGAGAGGACATTCTCCATTCTTCGCAAAAGACAAAGTGATTCAAGGGGAAATCTGGACCAGAGAACTATTGACAGCCTGTTAAGCGTGAAGCTTAATAATCACAATGAAAGTCATTAGTGATCACTAGACAGTGATCTTGTGAAGGAAATTAAAAATGCTATTGGATTTTATAAAAGAAAATTCTTTGCAGTGAACTATCAGATAACAACTTTTCCGTTTTCATTATTTGACCGTATACTGACACATATTAATTAATTATTGTAACATTTTCCATCAAAATCTGAATCTGATTCATGTTCAAACTTGCTGTTTTATTATAGAGTGAAGAGAATACATTATGGCACACAAAATAAGCCAGCACTTGTTTTGTTTTTCGTCCCCTTGAAATGTAAAATTTATGCCGATAAAAAATATACTGGTTTAGAGGCCAATCTACTGATCAAAATTTGTAAATCTCCTGGTTTGAAATCCTGGTTCTGTCACATGTATGTGGAAGATAAATTGCTACTACTTCAGTGTCTTTGGTGTGCCACATCGTTTTGTGAAACACTGCTTGTAGTAAAATTACAGGCAAAAACTTTGAATCAGGTGGAAAAATATGCAGATTCAAGGTAAATTTTTGCCTCTAACTTTGATATAAGTTATATTTTGTGAAAATAATGTAGTGCACCAAAAAACACTCAAGTAAAAGCTATTTATCTCAGCTGGTTTTCTAACCTGAGCAGCTCTTCATTTTTTAAACACTCTGACCAATTGTGTCAACTGGCTGAAATTAAAAGCTAATGTAGAAAATCCCTTAGTAATTGAAAATGCCTGTGACAGAGGATGGTGAGATTTGAAAGAGAGACAGAATTAAAGAGAAACTTGCACCATGGGAGTCAAGTAATGTGCCAAGCATGTTTACAGAGCCCTACCTTTTTCTTCATCCAGTCCTCATAGCTTTCGTTGGCAGTTGTCTCTTTCTTTTCCACTGTCAGTGCAACTGTCTTTTGAATCTCTTTCTTTTCATTATGTTTTTTTTTGTGCTCTTCAATTATCTTTTTATCTTTGCTTTCTTTCCTGGAAAAGAAAGCCAACATCAAACTATATTCTCAGGTCAGGGATGTGTGTATGTGTGTGTGTGTGTGTGTGTTTGTGTGCATGTGTGTGTGTGTGTGAGGACATAGTATGGAGATTAAATCTGAAGGTGTAGTTTCATGCCAACAAACAAACCACTACAGATTTCTTGGCACATAGCTTTTTCCCTATAAAGTTAGACTTCCTAATCCTGTCTTTGGCACTGAGAAGATTGTATTAATAAAAATTAAGAAAAACGAAAAGAGATTAAATTCTGATTACCAGTGTAATATTCACTAACTTAGCAACTGAAAGAACAGGACATAATAGTCACTATAAAAATACAGTGATCCCTCTCCATATATGCCACTGTCAAGAGAGGCCACCTCTTTTAATAGGTCACTTTGCCCAACATTAAAATACAGTACAACCTGTCTTGTAAGATCACTGCTATAAGAGACTACATCTTGAGAGACCAGATTCTCAATGCACAGATTTATTAATTATATAATTCTATGATCTGTCATGATAGACCATATGTCTTGAGGTACAGTACCATGACTTTTTGGCAGAAGGGGTAGTTTTTACAAGACAGGTTCTATTGTAGTATATTTTTAACATTCTGTACCCCTCAGTAGAGGCTATCTCTTTTGTGACACCAGCCTTTCAGTGCAGAAGAGGTAAGAGGGTGACCACTGTATTACAATATGGGTCATGGTTTTGATAAAAAGGGCATTTGATTGGTAGTTTCATTTATGGATTCGGGAAGAAGGCCAAGCTATAGTACATTAGGTCTTTAAATTCATGGTTTGTAATGACCATGAAATCCAAGAAAATTGGAAATTCATAGCAATATTGGGGTTAACACTTAACTTTGCAGACACATAGGATGACACCTAAAGTTCTGCTAAATAAATCATCTTTTGCAAAGCCTGAAGGGCAATAATATGTTCAAAGAAATGTATCCATATACAAGAATATGTACCAGCTCAAACTCTTGACCAGCTTACCAGTGATAAGTAAAACTTTGAAACCGTTTTTAAAAATCCAATATTTCAACCTCATATGCTTGAACCAATGAATCAACATAAAGTTTGGGAAATCCCACTCTGACAAAGATGATTGTTCTTTATTTTGTGGTATATATTCTACAGTAAGTGTGGGTGCATGTACATTGAAACTAGCTCTATTTGTGGCTGTGTTTCTATGATACATCAGGAATTGTGTAACTGATCTACCTTCAAAAAAATAATGGTTTGCCTGCTAGCACAGTATTTATAAGGCTGTGAATTAATTTATTTTCATGGGAATCAACTATCATGTTTTTGTGAAAATATTAATTTGTATTGGCCCTTAAATTTTTAAAATTAGGGAAGGATCCTAAATTGTCCAGAAAAAGATTACTATTCATGTGGATTTTAAATTCTTGGTTTCAAGCAACAATGAAATGCGTGAAAATTAAAACTTCCATAAAAAAATAGTCAATTCAAAGTATTTGAAATAGTTATATCTTACAGCTGAGAAATATCTTCATAAAGTAAGAGATACTGGACTGGTCAAGGTAAATAGCTTTAATACCATGATGATAACCTATTTATTATATTCCCATACTGTTCTATCAATTTCTTAATTCTCTCTTCCATATACATAAGGACATGTTCTTCCAATGCTTGAATTGCCTCTTACCAAGCAATCCTATTGCCTTTTGATCATTTAAACAGTTGATCTACAGCAGTGGTTCCCAGCCTGTGGGCCACGGACCCCTGGGGGTCGGTGGGGTTATTCTAAGGGGTACGCAAATACACATAGCTTCGCAGCATGTATTGCTCCTCCAGGCAGCTCTTGCTTTCCTCTGTTATTCCCGCTGCTGCGAGCAAGGCATGTTTGAATTTAGCACGCCAAGCTGCTAAATGTTTATCCCTGCCACAGCCTAAAAGTACAACTATTAGCATGTGGGGGTCTGTGCAATTTATTTTAGGTTAAAAAGGGGTCCTCATACTCAAAAAGGTTGGGAACCACTGATCCACGGCATTCTTGATATCTGTATTAGTGCTTTCTCATCATAGCTTGAAAGGTTATAAACAAATATTTGTATGGAAACAAGCAATTATGAGAAACTGATGCCACCTTCCATGTTTGGAGACCATTCAGATGAGGTTTTTTTTTTCATTTTTTATTTTAGGATGCGCTTGCTCAAAACACAGTGTAAACTCTCTCATATAGTAGAAAATATGACACTAGGACCATCTTAGAACAAAGCTTCATATAACAGTTGGTTGAAATCTCATAAAGAAATTTTGAAAAAAGTGATGTTCTTCAATTTCAAGAGCCATAACAGAATGAAATGATGTAAAATTCAGGCAATCACACAAACCTGAGAATTCATCAAATATATAAAGCAGCACACTAAATTTGATTGACACTGCAAGGGAATAAACCTATTTATTGTGCAGAAATTGTAGGAAGTACACAGGATAATCAGGACCGTAAGATCACCAAATGATGACACAGAATGCAACAAACAATCTGAAATTTGCCAATATAAAGCTGCACTTCAAATTTGGTTGAAATACTATGATAAAAAATACTCCAAATTTGGTTGAAATGCCATCATATTAAACAAAGTTTTTGTGTGGAAATGAAATTGAGTACCGGTATGTCCAGTAATCAGGAACCATAACTCCATCAAATGATGACATTGATTATTACCGGTAATCAAACTGATCAGAGATGGCTGCCTTAAACAATCAGGTTCCTAATGCCACCAAATGACAATTCTGAATGTTGACAACCAAATTCATTTGAGATCTGCTTATTATTAACCTGCATATCAAATTTGGTTGAAATTCATTGGGAATATTCAGAGTTATTGTGCCAAAACAAAAGTATATGTGTCAGAAAATCAGGTAACATTACTTCAAAAATTGATATAAAAAAGCTGTCAATGAACCTACTGCAAGACCATATCAATAGAAAGCTGGATACTAAATTTGGTGGAAGTTCAATGATAATAAACAGTTGTCATGCAGAAATGAAAGTAAGTCTGTCAGACAATAAGGAACCACAACTCCCCATAAATGAAAGTATGTCTATCGGACAAAAAGGGACCACAACTCCCAAGAAATGAAAGTAAGTCTGTCAGACAATAAGGGACCAGAACTCCCCAGAAATGAAAGTAAGTCTGACAGACAATAAGGGACCACAACTCCCCAGAAATGAAAATAAGTCTGTCAGACAATAAGGGACCAGAACTCCCCATAATTGAAAGTAAGTCTGTCAGACAATAAGGGACCAGAACTCCCCATAAATGAAAGTAAGTCTGTCAGACAATAAGGGACCACAACTCTCCAGAAATGAAAGTAAGTCTGTCAGACAATAAGGGACTACAACTCCCCATAAATGAAAGTATGTCTGTCAGACAATAAGGGACCACAACTCTCCAGAAATGATGACAATGAATGCTGAAAATCAAATTTGATTGAACTCTTATAATAATAATAATAATAATAATAATAATAAATTGATTTAATATGCAGAAATGAAAGTAAGTAAGATAGACAGAAGGATGGACATACAGAGATCTAAATTTAGGTTTCATGCAGCTTTTATGTATACAATTCAAGGACTTTATAAGGACTAAGACACATGGAAACATATTTAAGGACCAACTTTATGACAGATCATGAGATGATATAAAGTTGTTTATATATATATATATATATATATATATATATATATATATATATATATATATATATATATATATATATATATATATATATATCAGGCTTCATTAAACCCCTGTATTTGCAGGACATGACTGCCAGTTCAAAGGTTTTGACCGGCATATACTCGGAGCAAGTGGACATTGGTTATATGATATCCCAAATATCATTATATCAAATTTTCTTTGTCGAACAATCAAAAGAGGTGTTGCCAATTAAGCTTGTTACTGCTCAAATGCCTGAAACCTATACCGCTCACAGTGGTTAGATAAGGGCAATTTAACAGTGAATTAGATTTCAAAGACCGGCTTCCCAGTAAGCAGTAAGATATTTTGTTTGTTATTCTGTTTCTTTTTTAATTGGTTGGCTTATATATACCTAAATGAGAATATAAAATGACATTATACAAATTCATGTTTTTGCTGCATTTTCTTTGTGACATCTTTGGAAAAATAAACATCCTTAGTCACTGTTTGCAGACATGAGATTTGCCATACATTACCATGAAGCAACATGTTGATGGATTTTCTACATCACTGGATGCTGAGTACTTGGAGATACACCCCATTTTGGGCCCCACTGCAATGAGTTTCTTACAGCTAGATATACCCCATTTTGGGCCCCTCTGCAATGAGTTTCTTACAGCCATGCACGACAGTGGTCACTTCAAAGGGATAGAACTTAAGTGTTCATTACCTAACAATGACTTGCCAACCAATGCAGTACAGTGTGTATGGATTATTTATGGAAACATGTGAGAGATTCCTGGACCATGGGATTTTTAATGCATTCACTGTGTTTGAGTCTAACACTTTACCTGAAAATGTTAGTGACATGCCACAGTTTGGTAATGATCACATAGACACGTTGATTGCTCATTACGGTCGAACAAGAGAGAACAGTGACACAGTAATCAGTTCCAACGAAGTAAAGAAGGAGTGGGGGATTTCTCAAGTACATTGTGTACAACAATTACAGAGGTTTGTCAGCAGCTGAATTACTGAGAAAACTAGTTTCAATGAAAGAACAGTACCCAAATGTGATTCATTTGATGGAAATTTCACAGGTAATTCAAGTGTCGAGCATGGAGTGCCAGCAAGGATTTATTCAGCAGAATTTGATCAAATCAAAGCTATGGTGCAGTCTGAGTGCTGACACTCTTGATGAACTTATGAGAACAAAAATCTTGTTGGTGTTGATATTAAAGACTCTGATCCGATGTTGGCATTCAGGAAGTTGAAGGGAAATTGAAACAGACATCTGTACCAACAAAATAAAGAGAATGCTTTCACCAAATTGATGAACTTTAAATGAGTGGATTTACCATAATGCAAATGTGGCAACATCATGATTAGTGACAGGAATATTGTGTAAATATGTTTTGTTAAATAAACAAACAAAGCCCAAACAAAACTTGTGGGAAAATTCATGGCAAATCATAAAATCATAGGGATAAACTTATGGTTTGCTGCTACCACCTGATGGGACCTACGGTGGGGTCAAAACAGTTTGCTTTTTGTTCAATGAATATATATTATAAACAATAGATTCATGTGTTTCTATCAAATATGTCAAAATGTCAGGTTGCACTCAGGAAAATTTCAAGAAGCCTGAATATATCTTTATATATATATATATATATATATATATATATATATATATATATATATATTATACTTATATATATATATATATATATATATATATATATTATACTTCTACTATTTTACTTGACTGTCCTTTAAGTAAAACTTTGTTTTGAATATGGGCTTTTGAGTCAATCAATGCAAATAATCAACATTACTCCAACTGTCTCAGAAAATTATGCAAGTGTCATTTGACCTTCCTCTACAATTTTAAAGTCTTTAAAGAACATTTTTTCTAACACGTTAATTTTCAAGTACTTTTAAGGCCTTGACTTTGCTATCTTAAAATTCAAGAAATGTCAAGGTTTTCAAGGACCTGTATCGACCCTGTAAATGAAAATTCCCCATTTTTCTCTGAAACAAAGGTAAGTATGGGGGTGGGTGATTAAGAAGAGCCAAGAGCTTGGTGAAAATAATGTTCTTATGATATTAGGAAATCATGACTAAGCAATTGATATATGCCCTGCTTGATACATGTAGATGCCAAAGACATGCAAAAAAAACAGACTAATGCATATATAACAGATGTCTCCCTTCAGTAAATAACAATTTAAAGAACAACTGCTGATGGCAAATAACTGCTAAAGAAATAAAGCCTTTTGTAGTCCTAAAGGTTTTCAAGCACTGCATCAGAGTGGCTTACCATGTTTTAAATGCAGTTTCATTATCTTTTTCTTTGTCCTTTTTTGTTTTTTCTTTTTCCCTTTCTTTTATCTTCTCTTCCTCTTGTTTTTTCTTGTTTTTTTCTTGAATTACTTCAGCTTTCTTCTCTTCCCAAATAGCAAAGTTCTAAAACATAAAATGACATGGATTTTATAGTGCACAGAATAATACCTAATAAGAATATATTAAATGGCAAGATATTAAGATAATGTTATTTGTATTCAATACAATATCATGATTGATGATCAGTTAAAAGGCTACAGGTATTGTTTTTATGTCATGCTTGATGTTTTTTTAACCTGTATGTAGCCATGATGCAAATGTAGAATGGTCATTTAATGGCATCAAGTCTCTGTTGGCGAAAATACTTTTGTTCATGACAGTTCTGACCCTGTGCTTTCAATGAGAATTCTCAAACCTGGACATGTGCAAAAATGAGACTTTACTGAATTTATACCTCCAGAAATAATTATGACTCTGGAACTCTGGCTTTCATTGGCATCTAGCTGGAATCAATTGAAATTTAAAGATCAATGACTGGTTCATCATAACCAATCAACCATCAATTTTAATCACATATAATTTCTATATTTTTTCAAGGACAATGTCATTTTCACATACTTTTTTAACAGTTAAGATAACTGTATTCCATAAAGTCAAAAGGTTTACAGACACAACTGCTATCCGCCATATTGTTAGTGCTAAGGCTGTGCTAAACAACAAGAGGCTATACTACATGAATGCTGCTATTCACATATTTAACTTTTCCTGGAAGATTTCATCCCAGAAAGTCAAACAGTTAAAAAAAAGTGGAAATCATAATCAAATGCTTGGTCATTGACTTTTCTGACTAATTTTTTTATTGTTTTAATCATCACACCACCAGTAACATCCAATATAGTCTTGTATACACTTAGTGCATAGTGGATTAATTTTGGATTTACATGAAAATGTGGTTGCATTGAGGTCAAATATGGAGAAAATCTTTAAAATGTAAATTTTTCATGCTTTCAGATGAACATTATGTATAGATTAAAAAGTCTGTTTCTCTGATAAAACTGACTCTAACCTAAATTTACCATTGAAATGAATGAAGAGTTAGATTGTTTGAAATTACTGACTAGCATTACCCCCCTTGATTATGGCTTGGTTTGCTGTAATGTGCAACATCGTTATAGAATGAGCCAACCAGCCATTAATGTAGTCCAAGTTTCCTCTGACCCTTCACCCCCCATTTTTGATATTTGGACATTTATGTTGGGGTGCCCACACCCCAACATAAATGTCCAAATATCAAAAATGGGGGGTGAAGGAACTCGGACTACCATTAATGTAGAATTGCATTGATTGTACGGTCATTTAAAATAACACTGACAGATTTGGTGCAGTATAAGGACAAAACCTGGTATTAAAAATAGAAACATGGCTATTGTTTTCCCTCTTAATTTCTAAATCAAGAAAGATGCTGAAAACAGGAATCTACTAATTATACTGTGTCACACCGAGAAGTATTTGGAAGAGCTTTCCAAATAGGCCCTACTACTAATTTTAACTGTGTTTTCCAGGCATATCATAAGTGATCAAATCATCACAAATCATTGTATATGCAGAAAGGATGAATTTAGATATATCATTTAGACAATCATCAGGAGAAAATGAGCAAGTGAGAAAGAAGAATACTGAAAAATATGTTATCCCCTTTCATTGGATATAGAATTTGAACTTCAAACACATATCTTCATTAAGTCTGTGCTTTATAGATTTAGGATGAATAAATAAGAGCAGCAATAATAGAACAAGGCAAAATATTATGTTAGGAAATAAGGAGTTGCATTTAAAGGGAGTGGGATCCCCCATGTACTATTTCAAAGAACTGCTGTTTATTTTCAAAGAGCATTGTCGATTATTATTTTGGACTAAAAATAAGGATCTAATGTATTTCTTTTATCAGTGTAATTTATATCATATAACAGTCAGAAAATATGCAGAGATCCTGCTTCTACATCTGAATGAATAATATTTTCAAATTCTTTCCAAAAATTGTCATCATGTGTTTTCTTTCTATATCTCAATCTATCATGACCATATTGACTGTAAATGTAGCATTAGTTGTTTCAATTTCTTAAATTTCTGCTGGATCACTGTTGATTTCATAACCTAATACTTCCACATATATATCGGGGACAAGTAATACCTGCACCAACTTTTGTGACGGTCATACATAAAAGATGCAACAGTAATTTACAATAACAACAGATATGGGGTCTTCAGACATGGAAGATTCATAAGTAAGTTAAACAGAAACCTCCACATGTAACTTTTTACAAAGACGATTTTAGGGCAGGTTTGACTGTATTTAATAACAGATTAACTCTTGCATAAGTTGCTGGTTCTTGCCACCATTTTCTGCTTTCCAAATAATCTACAGCTTTGTAAAAATTTAGGAAAGATTGTGACTTTTCAATAAATTGGGTTTTCCCTACTGTAACAGGTTTTTGAGTCCTGTAGACTATTTAATTTTCTAAATGAGAGTCCTGAAGCCATAAATTATGAGTCTTTTCAGTGGAAAACACTGCAAGAAATTTTTCATAAGTCATGCCCCTGTGACTCCCAAGATTTTTGAATAGGAGCCCTAGAATAGAAATTTGAGTCAGGGATGCAAGTTTTCTACTTTAGGGAAAATCTTGAATAACAAACTTATTTATACCTTTTTTGCTTGACTTTTCTGTTCATCCTCATCTTTTTTCTTCTTATCTTCCTTTTCTTTCTCTTTTCTCCTTTTCTCTTGTGCTTGTTGTTTCAATAATTCCTCTTTCTGTTCCATCCAAGTCTTGAATGTGGCCTGGTTTTCTTTTACCTTATCTTCCTTCTCCTTCATGAAACATTAATAATGATATAAACCACCACAAATAATATATGAATAATGAAATTAGTATGGCATCATTTTATCATATACTCAATCTATTTTCCCTCTAACAAAATGTCCAGTAGTAGCCAAAATTACATTAATAGTCTAAATCTTTGTTGGTAATCACAATACATGCCTTGTTTTTACAATGGATAAAGAAGAAGCCAGTAGCCTCAAATAGATTATTTTATAAAATTTAGTAGCCATCTGGGAAAAATTACTGCTGATGGCTATTATGTCTTCTACAATCAGGAACATATCACAATACACAGTTATAAAATAATTAAATAATTAAAATAAATCAAGTAAAAGGAGGTCTGGGGAAAAATAATATAAATAAAAGCCTTGATCTTGTGTTTAAAACTAATGTGAAACTTGTCTTAGCAGATAGTTTATTATAAGAGACACTTGGTCATAAAAGACAACATTTATAAAATCTATTTCTCAGTTTTACTTACATGAGTAACAACTGTATAATGGATAATTGTCAATAAAAGACCCAATTTTGTTATCAGTTGAGTGTCCATTGCAGACAGGTTGGAAATGATAAGACGTACATAATCTCTCTCACCTAATGGACCATCATTGGGCAGTTTAAAAAACCAATTATTTGCTCCAATATCACAAACAAAAAGAACAAGAGATAATTCTGTTTGAGGAGATTTTATTCTTACTATGTAAAGATTCATAAATCATGTAGGGTGATTTTTATATGGCACTTTACAGTAATTGTTATAATATACAGTATGGTTTACAAAGTTAAATGATTGCTTTAATATTTTGCTTGGTTACATATAGAGATAGTTTATTTTCATTTAAAGTAAGAATGTATATGATCGATATGTTATTGTGACTACATTATTTCAGTAAATTAAAAAAATACTGTATTGGGAAATTTAGTAGATTGTGTATACTGTATTGAGCAAGGAATGGGTTCAGTAGCAACATCGATTCAATGAACACCTAAACACATTTTATGGAAAATAAATGCATACTGAGTATTGCCAGCTTTAGGATATATACCGGGTATTACCAACTTAAAGTTAGATGCTGAGTATGGCCAACTTTAAGACACATACTAAGTATTACCAACTTTAAGACATATACTGCCAACTTCAAGATGCATACCAAGTATTACCAACTTTAAAATAGATACTAAGTGTTACCAACTTTAAGATAGGTACTAAGTATGACCAACTTTAAGATATATACTGAGAATTACCAACTTTAAGATATATACTGAGTATTAACAACTACAAGATAGATACTGAGTATTACCAACTTTAAGATATATACTGAGAATTACCAACTTTAAGATATATACTGAGTATTAACAACTACAAGATATATACTGAGTATTACCAACTTTAAGATATATACTGAGAATTACCAACTTTAAGATAGATACTGAGTATTACCAGCTTTAAGATAGATACTGAGTATTACCAACTTTAAGATATATACTGAGTGCTACCAACTTTAAGATAGGCACTAAGTATGACCAACTTTAAGATATATACTGAGTGCTACCAACTTTAAGATAGGCACTAAGTATGACCAGCTTTAAGATAGATACTGAGTATTACCAACTTTAAGATATATACTGAGAATTACCAACTTTAAGATATATACTGAGTATTAACAACTACAAGATATATACTGAGTATTACCAACTTTAAGATATATACTGAGAATTACCAAATTTAAGATAGATACTGAATATTAGCAACTTTAAGATAGATACTGAGTATTACCAACTTTAAGATATATACTGAGTATTACCAACTTTAAGATATATACTGAGTATTACCAACTTTAAGATATATACTGAGAATTACCAACTTTAAGATAGATACTAAGTGTTACCAACTTTAAGATAGGCACTAAGTATGACCAACTTTAAGATAGATCCTAAGTATTACTAACTTTAAGGCAGATGAAGAATCAGTGCTTTTGTGACAATTATAAGGCTTTGTTCTTTGTGTGATAGTTGAAGAAATAATGGAAAAAAAAATTACTAGATTGGAGCTACAAGCCACATAGTCACAAAAACTGATCCTTAGAACCCCCAATATCATGGACAATTGGCAAGCATGTAGAGATTGAAAAAATTAGATATTTCCAAAATTATCATGACTCTAACCTTGTTCTAAGCAATATTATAAAAGATCACAATTTGTTTAAAATTTTAGCATGGAGTTCAATTTGTTTGCTAATACAGTATTGTCATGGCCCAAGAAATGATGTTTTGCAATGGCCCAGGAAAACAATGGTATGTAATGACCCAGGAAAATAATGTTTTGTAATGGCTCAGGAAAATAAAGTTTTGTAATTGTCTAGGAAAATGATGTTTTGTAATGGCCCAGGAAAATGATGTAACGGCCCAGGAAAATGATGTTTTGTAATGGCTCAGGAAAATGATGTTTTGTAATGGCCTTGGAAAATGATGTTTTACTACTAATAATAATACCTTTTTCTTCTTCATCTCCTCTTCTGTCTCTTTCTTTTTCTTCTCCTCAAGCTCTTTCATTGTCTTTTTCCTCTTTTCTCTCCTCCATTCCTCATAAATTGCCTGCCTGATGGACATGGTGGAGTTAAATGCCTCTGTGTTTAGGGATGTTCTGGAAGATTTTGCTGATCCAGGAAGAGAATGACGTGGCTTTGGGCGCTTGATGTCACTATCATCCTTGGATCTATAATAGTAATTTGGTATGCATGTCAGAAACATAGTATTTTTAGCCTTAAGCAACTGTTAAGTTTTTGGTAGAATCAAATAAAAAACTTCAAGGTAACAAAATTCTGCAGCCATCTGAACTTTTACAGATCTTTTGGCATCAAAAGTTTACTCTGGTGTATCCCTGTTGCTGCAGATTTTGGACTTACACTATAGTTTTAAAGCTCCAGGTAGGAACTAGTCTGTCTACACTGCAAAGATCACGCATGTATGTCTGATTTTCAACAGAGTTCATAACACATCTTAAAGTGCTATGATGCCATTTAATTTAATGTTTATGTGTTATTAGCCAAGTCTGCATATGAATATCTTGAGATTGTTATTTACATTTGAGATTTTTTTTCCTTTTAACTTCATGGGAGACTGCTAAGTGTGAGAGAAAATATTATGTGGAATTTAATATGAAAAGGTTTCAATAGTTGCCAAATATGCTATAATTTGCATTTGGTGAAAAATAATATCGTAGGGTTTATTTTCTATCAATTCATACCAACCTGAATATTCTAAACTAAAAAAGTATGCAAAGTTTAAGTACTTAATCTGCTAATCTACATCATTAAAACTAAATTCTCTTTAAATTTAACTATTACAAATTACTTTTCCAGAGAAATCTGAATTTCTTATTTTTTTTAAAATTACAATGAAATTGTAAAAACATGAAATTCATCACCAATAAATAACTCCAAAACATTTCCTAGTTCACTGTAATCCTTAGGAATCATAATCTAATCAGAATTTTCCAGAACATGCCTTTTTTTTGTCTCCTCCTCAGGTTTGATTGGCTTCAACATTGTTTCTTTCATCTGTGCATTCCCTACACTTCTGATTGCCTGGTCATATGCTTCCCTTTCTGACATCTGCTTAGCGGGCCTGTAAAGATATCCAAAAAGATTTTGATTCCTGCTTCAATGATCCACATTTCATCAATTTTCTATGTGACTAGGCTAGCCACTAAATACTAATATTTAAGTTACTTATCCTTTTCTTATAATTTTATTAAGAATATTGCATTTCTTACCAATTAAAAATTAGGATCTCCCTCGACTCACCAGCTTGGTTCTTTTCAGGTACCAATTAAAAGCTCTCACTGGGTCCTGTAGACAACCTTGTGATGAAGTATCCAGAGTAGACAGGGGTTTCACCACAAAAGCCTGATTTTCCATGAGCGGGAGTCTGTTCTTGGCAATGAAAACAGGGGTGCCCATGAGTGACACTAACTCATTTTGTCTGAACTGCAAGTAGTTCAGGTCAACTGATAAAGCATGTATTTCGCTGATTCTGCCTGCCATCGCTAGTGCGAGTAGGAAGCAGGTCATACATGAGAGCTGAACCAATGAAACCCATGAGAGTGGTTCAGACAGTGTCTTATTCAGCCAGGTAAGCACCCCTGATAGAGTCCACTGGGCTTAGAGACAATGCTTTGGACATGTGAAATCTAAATTGACAGAAGATCGGATAGGTCTTTGTTTTGTCCGATATCCTCTCTTCCATGATGACGCATGTTGGAGATCGTGGAATAGTAGCCTTTTATCATGATTGGCACTAACTGTTTCTCATCAAAGAGCCAAAGTAGGAAGTTAACTATTTGAGGTATTGATGCATTCAGTAGTGCAATGTGTTCACGCTCACACCATTGTGTGAAAATTCTCCATTTTCCCTCATAGGCTTTCAAACTGGAGGGCCAACTCACTCTAGCAATTCTCTCCACCACTTGCTGAGAGTACTGTTTGTTCTTGAGGGCTTGTTTAATATGATCCAGATGTGCAGTTTCAACAACTCTGGATTGAGATGGAACGCATGCAGTTCTGGTTGCTTGTGCAGATGAGGAATTATCTCTATTTTCCTGGGGATTTCCGCTGCTAGATTTATTAGGTCATTGATCCATGAATTTTCCCACTTGTGTGGAGCAATCAGGATGAGGTGACACTCAAATTCTCTTGCTTTCTGTATCATATTCAGAATCAGAGGTGTTGGGGTGGGGTAAGCATATACATACAAACCGTTTTAATTTATGGAAAGAGCATCGACTGCCCAGGTCTGGTTCCACATTAAGCAAACCCAGTAGGTGAAGGATTTCTCAGGCTGTGAGACTGTCCTGTGTAAGAATTGAAGCCACCATTGAACTGATTTTTGATGCCCGTTCCTGAGAAAGACATTCTCTGTTTACCTGTGATTTGAACTCCATACTTGAATGGATACAAGTTGGTATGAGCTCCGATTTTTCCTTGTTGACAAGGAATCTAAGGCTGAGAAGGAGAGTAACAAAGTATATCATGTATTGCTACAAGATATTACTCACCTGGTGTTTTTTGAAAATTGTTGTCCAGGTAGTCGCATCCATGGCCATGGTCCTGAAATGGGCCATGACCCTGTCCATAAGACATGTGAAGACCCAGGGAATGATGTTGAGTCCGAAAGGGAGTGCCCTGAACCGGTGAACTGTCTGAATGAAACTGTTTTTTTTTTTGTTTTTATGGATTTAACGCCATTTTTCAGCACATGATAGGCTATATATGGTGGCCAGTATATCTGGTGGAGGAAGAACCCGGGAAAATCGCAGGAAGAACCACCGACCCACGGGAGGCTACTGGCAAGCTTTCACACATAACCACATTGGCCGAGCCCGAGACTCGAACCCACGCGGACAGAGGTGAGATGGCAGTGATCGGTAAAGGCGAGCGCCTTAGACCACTCGGCCACCTGGGGCCCCCGAATGAATGAAACTGAACCACAGGAACTGGAAGTTTGTGAATTAGGTCATGCAAATATGCATCTTGCAGGTCTATACTGATAGTGAAGTCTCTTTCCTGAATGTATTTCAAACCTGCTTTGGTGTTTCCATTTTGAACCATGGGGCGCATATTAAACAAGTGAGGGTGTTTAGGTCTATGACCAGTCAAAGAGTGCAGTTGGCCCTTGGGACCAGGAACTGTCTCGAATAAAAACCTGGTGATTTTATATTGTGAATGATATCTACTGCCCTTTTTTGGAGAAGGTTGTTGATGTCTTGCTGCAGAATGTCTGCTTTGAATGGGTCCTTGGGGACGTCTGTAGCTAAAGGGATCCTCAACAATGGAAGTGCATTGAACATGATAATGAGGCTCTCTGAAACTACTTGCTGGGTCCATTGATCATCATGGCAAATACTTTCCCATTCAACAGTGAAGAATATGAACCTTCCCCCCCTCCCCCCCCCCAACTGAGATATCTGACAAGGGAGGCATGAAAATGGTGTCATTTCTTATTATAGGGAGGCTGGCGTGAAGAGAAAAATGGGCAAAAATGATTGCCTTCTCTCTGCCTCTTGTCCACTTTCGTTCTTGAGAAATGTGGCCTTCTACAAATATTGGATTGGTAGAACTGCTTCCCTGTCTTTGGTGGCTTATTTACGTATTTCCTCAACCTGGCCATGGAAGAGAAGGTTAGAAAAGTATGGCTGCGATCCTAGCTTGACTTGTGATAGTCTTTCAGAAAGGTGGAAGTGGATAGCACTGCATCTCTTTTCCCCAGTTGTATGTTTGTTGCTGCTATTAGGGCATTGGCCAGGGTGTGTTGAGCAGCTCTGTTTAAGACTTACACCATTCGAGAAACAGACTCCCAAGCGTGTCCTGTTGGATTCAATGTGGGAGATGATAAAATGTTTTCTGTCTGTTTGAAGATTGCCAGCCCAACACAGAGCCCACTTACACGACATTCCACAACAGCTATTGTGTGTCATTAAAAGACTTCCGCTCTATGCGTACTGAGTAGGGTTTATAGAACCTCCTACTAAAATTTGATGGAAGGCATGGCCGGGAAAAGAAGAGTCTGTTAACACTAGAGTCCTGTAATTGTGTAAGCCACCCAAAAGGTCAGCAACTCGCCCAGACTGTGGTAGGAGTTTGAACACCGGTTCGTCCTTCCTGATTAGTAAATCAACTGATGCCGGAACTTTAGATTATGCTGTTGATGGAGAAGAAGGAGGAGGACAAAACTCCAAAGGCAACAAGTGAAAGACTTCCTCAATTGATGCTAGGAAGGCAGAGTCTTCTCTTGTCATAGCGAGATGTAGCAAAGACGATGGAGCTTGTGAGCATACTTCGTTATCTCTATGTGAATCTGGTGATGCTGACACCTCCTGTGCAATCTGAGATGAAGCTGGAGAAGATTGTCTAAAGGGGCGGACCACAATGCTCGCAGAATGTGCTGATTGGGATACAGTTACTTCCAAACAATTACTAATGATCACTAAGCAAGTGCTCCCTCTGAGCGGCAAAGGCATGATAATGCAGTGAATCCATATCCTGTGTGTACTGGGGCACTAAACTGGGCACTGGGTGCATTGAGTGACATGTGGCACTATGCTAGGGATGCTGATCTCTGAGAGTGCCTGTGTGGTGTGGGGACAAACTGGACAAAGACCTTCTGTCTTTTGGTATACATGGTAAGATCAACTGTGATGATCTGAGACATGTGGCCGAGTCGGGTCATGATGGAACAGTGCCATTTTTCTTGTATGACAGTGTCCAGTTCTTTGTATTGGGATGAGTTAGGGGATATTTGATCCACAAAACTGGTTCGTATTTCTGATGTGCAAGATATTATCTGAGTTTGCTTGCTTTTACTCGATCTTGCTCAAATGTAGCTGATAAAGATGATTGGCCATCAAACACGTGCGGTATCAGGCCTACTGGTTCTGCCGAAAAAGGTCTATCAGGTTGAGGCAGTGAGGGTGGAGCCAGAGCTGTCGCTGTCCAGGATTATATGGATTGCTTCATGGCTGATGAGCCTTCTGGAGTGTGATACCCTTTGAAAAGAAAATCATTTACTGTAGTGACATCAGCATGTATACTAATGGCGTCTTCGTCCTTCAAGGTGCATTTCTGTGCCTTCGCCTTATGTGCCCCCATTACTGCAGCCCACAGACATTCAATCCATGCGGTGCACGTCTGACATGTATTCCTGAGTGGAAACTGGAGCCAGCTAGACATATAGAATGGTTGTCATTCCCATGTTTCTACTGTTTACATAGCTTACACTTTATCTTGCCAATGGACTAAATCTGTAAGACAAAAATAGATCGGACAATATATACAGGTGTAGGTACGTATGCATCCTGCTTTATGACTCAGACAGTGGAGGTACCATGCTACAAACTATATGAAAATTTACCTTTAAGAAAGGCCCATGGGGCAGCCAATACAGGAATAGTATTGAAGAGTGCTATTAATACTTATGAAGTGGACATTATAATATCAATTCTAATAAATACTTACCTGTAGGAAAGGCCAACTGATGGCCTATAAATCACAGAAGTGTCGCTTATAATAACTACGAAGTGGACACTATGACTAGACTATGTATAGAAAACTTACCTGTATTGTATCTGACTGCAGCGGAAATTAGACACCAATTTAATTTGAGTTTTCTATAGCACACACAATACCAACACATAAAATAAACCTACACCAATGTGAGGGGATGCACTAGTGACCCATGCAGGTATGTACGAAGGGCACCTATGTGTGTGAGTATGACAAAGTTATAATTCTACAAAAGACAGAAAACTTTGTTGTCAAAAAAAAAGAAAAAGGAAAAAGTTGAAAATTGTAGATGGAGTATACTCCCCTTCGAAGAGAAAACCCCTCCAACTTGCTTTAAGGCAGAATACTTGCACAATTCTTGTAGGTTTGGATTGCACTGCCTCTTGTCAGGAGAAAGCATGCTACTTGGCACGAGCAGAAGTAGTAACTGGTGTATGCATGGGATTTGGTGCCAATCCTTGTATCAAGGGGAGAACACTCTATCTAACTGCTATCTATGCGGGTAGGTAACTTTTAGCTTCTTAGCTAAAAAGTTTAGCCTGGGAGGGAGGGATTTGTGAGGTGGTAGTAGTTCTTCTAAGGTATTATGATCGGGTAACGTATTTGAAGAAGAAATACATGAACATAAGCTGGGCCCTTCCAGTTAGCATCTCTCTCTCAAAACTGAATTGTCACTTATTGTTATGATTGTGTGGCTAAAAAAATTGACAAAATAAATTGTTAGTCGTGCTTTTCTTGAAAAAATGTACACAACAGACAGTGATTTTCATAAATACTTGTATTCTTGGGGCACATGAGTTTATAGCGACTGAGATCAAACTCCAGTCTATACCAATCTCTCCATCTCCCAGACAAAGATAGTGAATTTAATTGAACTTATTTTGTGAAAATTATATAAACGATTCAAGCACATGAAGCTGTATTTATTTTTTTGCTAGCATATGCCCACATACGCCCACTTGCTTAGGCTGTTATCATATTTATTTGCTAGCATATGCCCACTTGCTCAGGCTGTTATCATATTTATTTGCTAGCATATGCCCACATGTGCCCACTTGCTTAGGCTGTTATCATATTTATTTGCTAGCATATGCCCACTTGCTTAGGCTGTTATATTTATTTGCTAGCATATGCTCACATATGCCCACTTGCTAAGGCTGTTATCATATTTATTTGCTAGCATATGCCCACTTGCTTAGGCTGTTATATTTATTTGCTAGCATATGCCCACATATGCCCACTTGCTTAGGCTGTTATCATATTTATTTGCTAGCATATGCCACATACGCCCACTTGCTTAGGCTGTTATCATATTTATTTGCTAGCATATGCCCACTTGCTTAGGCTGTTATCATATTTATTTGCTAGCATATGCCCACTTGCTTAGGCTGTTATCATATTTATTTGCTAGCATATGCCCACATATGCTCACTTGCTTAGGCTGTTATCATATTTATTTGACGGATTAGCAAATGGCTCTCCAGGAATTTCAGGTAAATAAAAAGCAAGTTTGCTTCATAATTTCAAACCATTTCTGACTTTTCAACTAGTGCTCTCTCTTTCCTTCTGACACTTTAAACCTAATTGATCTTGTTGATTCTGTAACTCAAAATAAGGACAAAATTAAGTACTGTTCATACTTTCCTTTATAAAACGTTTTCACTTGACAGTGAATATCAAAAAAGCATGTAATACTTCTTAGTTCATTGTAGTTGTAGGTAACACTCTCTCTCTCTATTTTATGACTAAAAAAAACTTAAAGGATTTATACCAATGTCTTTTATGTGTTCTCTCTGACACCTGCCCATAAAACACAGAAGACATTCACTGTGAATAAATACACAAATATAAAGCACATACACAGCTTGTTTCTTTTTATATAGTTGAAATTTAAATGCACACAAAAAATTGGAAATTTAAACAATCATCTCCCAGATTTAATAACAACTGGAGAAAAAACTACCTGTCATGTTCTCTCATAATATTCATATAGATGACTATACACAATGAAATGCATGATTTTAAAAAAAAAGGTTTGTGCAGAAAATGATGAGATGATAAAGAATACATGATGAGATTGAAGTTAAAATGTAAATCCTAAAGAAATGTGAGAGTGGTAAAGAATGAGATAATAAATGATAAATGGTGAGATTGTAACTTATACGCAAACACTAAAAAAAATGCATGAGAGTAAACAATGAGTTAATAAATGACAAATGATAACTGATGAGATTTTAGCTTAAATACTAACACTAGAGAAATGCATAAACGGTCCACACTAAGATGATAAATAATAAACATTGAGATTTTAGCTTAAGACACAAATGCTAAAGAAATGCATTTGAAATTAACCTGAAATGCATCTCAAAAGCATTTGATATGCATTTAAATGCATTTTTATGGTTCATAAATGTTTAAAATGTCTGTACAAACATACATTTATATATGAAAAGAAATGCAAAATGAAAACTGACTTTTGACTTGTTGCCTCCTCAGATTCTCTCCTGGCTATGAAAGGATCCTTCTCTATCTCCTCACAGAGAGAGCTGTCCGATGCTGTTCTGTCAAAGGTTGGGCTTCTCCGTTGTTTGTGTAATTGGGTGGGTACAAGTTCCTCTGTGATAGAATCATTGGATTCAGATTTCTGCAGGGGTTTCTCTCTTTCTCTCTTATCAAACCGAGATTGTGTTTTCTGTTTTGGAGTCTTTATATCCTGTTGTAGAAAATCAAGGACAGATGGCAACTTTTTCTTTTCATCCTCTTTTTCTTTCCTTGTCTCAATGTCTGGTGTTTTCCTACCCATTAAAGATTTTTGCCCTGGTGTAAGTCTCCCAGTTGGTGTTTGTCGCCCAATGGTTGTCTGTTGCCCTGTGGGTGTTAGTCGCCCAGTAGGTGTTTGTTGCCCTATGGGTGTCTTTTGATAAGTGGGTGTCTTTCTCCCTTCAAATGAAGACAGCTCTTTAGAAAAAGGATCCTTCTTCCCCGGTGCTTTCGTATCAGGAAATCTGCGGCGATTTCTGGCAGCTGTGTTCCTTTTCTCGTCATCACTTTCAAGGTTGACTTCAACTTGCTCTGTTTTACCAAACAAATCAGTTTTTGGCTTGACTCGTGGAGTGATCCTGGGTGTTTGCTGGTCAGATCTGGGTGAAGAACTTAAAGAAAGTGTCCTGGAACATTAAATGTGAGCAATTCAGAAATTTTGAACACTGTCAGAAAATTAGAAATATCTCATCAAAAATCACAAATACATAAAAATCACATGGCAAAAAAGGCTTCAAAGAGACTGAATATGTGACTTGTGTTTGTCACCCAACGTCTTTTATTTGACTATTTCAATCCTAAAGGTCGACTGTATTCTGAATATTCTTTTTCAAAAACACTGTTCAGGTTATCAATTGAAATTTGTCAAGATAGGAAACAATGGCAGCATCAATTTGATACTCCTGTGTGACTATTTCACACTGGATATGAGATGTTTGTATACTTCAGTTTTACAACGTCTTCAAATATCTAAGTTCAATGGTACTTTGATCATTAACATTTTAACAAGCAAGTTTTTGAAAAAACCTCAGTTTTACTTCTCTTGAGCAGTCAAGCACTGGAAATTAAACTCATGACGAATTGCAAAATCTATTGCTGTTCTTTTTTCAAATGCATCCCACTCTGTCCCCAGGATGGGAAATTCAAAGTCCTTCAGAAATGTTTGGTTCGATGTGGAAAGCAACGAGGGAAAAATCCAGTTTTCAATCTTTCTGTTTAGGTCTTTTGTTTCTCAGTTTGTATTTGAGCCAAAATCTGGTGAGTGGTGGTAAATTGATAACTAATAACTTTAAAGATCAAGTGCAAAAAAACCTTCATGGACTCTGACCAGTTGAGTAGGTGGAAATAAGTCACCTAAATATTTAATAAAAGGTGTGAATAATAAAACATCTATTAGTCAATGATGAGGTGCAGGGAATAGTAGATAATTCAAGACCCTCAAACAGGCAATTTTACCAAATCTGTATTTTGTTTGCATTTCATATGTGCTGAACTGCATTTCATCTGGTTCTGCATTTCATTTGCATTCTGTTTGCAATAAATTCATGTCTGCATTGCAACTATCATCTTGTCATTTTTTGTTTAAAGTCTCAGAAATGCATTCGGATTTTGCATTTATCACTTTATTTCATCATTTCCTTTCACTGTTGTTCATTTGGAATGCATTTAACAAAGTTGGGGTTTCCATTTATGATATTAAATTCCTTTGCATTCATTCATCATTTCCTTTGCATTCATTCATCATTTCCTTCATTTCCTTTGCATTCATTCATGCATTTAACAAAGTTGGGGTTTCCATTCATGATATGAAATAGAAAGAACTATTGCTTTTGTATCTTGCATTATTAAAAGTGTGCTTTAACAAAATAGAAAATGCATAAAATTCAAAAGACAACATTGAATTTACGATAAATAAAATATAAGTATTTGTCAGCAAATTTTATTTCTTAACTCATTTCATTCAAAAAAAATGGTACACTGATACCAGTACTGGTGATGATGTCATCACATCAATGGAGGATACTAGAACAATTTCACAACTTGCTAGTAGTGAAAAATTAAAAAATTTAAGTACATAGAATCTGATCCTGAACTATTATGCAAAAAGGGCTTTCAACCGTGTCAATTTAGTGGCAGTCTGAAATATGGGTACACAGATTTTCAAATCCATTCATGAATGCATTGGCATTTCATTTAATTTTTGTTTATCATTCATTATTCTGCATTTTACATTTGCATTCTCCAATTCCTTTGAATTGCATTCATCATTTCCTTTGCATTCATTCATCATTTCCTTTGCATTGATTCTGCATTCTGTTTCTGTTTCGCTGGTAAAATCACCTGTTTCAGGTTTTGTAACAACACAGTGCCATGTAGTTTCCTAACAGCCAATCAGTTCTCAATAGGGATAAACTTTCTTTGATGACAACAAAATTCAGACTAAAGAAAAAGTGTAACCTGCTCCTTTTTATACTGGGGTCTTGGCCTTTAGAGCGTTATGTACAAAGTGAGTGAAATATACAGAACGTGAGTGTAAGAGGATAGCAATCATAACACAAATTCCATACAGGGAACTGAGACCAAACTATCAAGGTTGCAAAGTAAGCACTCTACTGAACTGTAACATAAAAGCTGATGATGGTTAACCTTGGAGTGGAATCCTTGGATTGGGTTTTATCTGTTGGACTTGGAAATCTCTGTCTGGGGGTTGGGGTGAGACCCTCTGAAATAGTCTGCAGCTGATCCTGAGGTGTCTTCCTGCCTCCTCTTGAGCTTAGAAAATCTGGTGAAAAATATGATCACAGTAAAAAACTAATGGTTATGTTAACACAAAATAAGCAAACTGCATGTTCTGCTTATACTGCACATGCAAATATTACATTAGTTGCAATTACAACTGTTACAGTCTGCTTTCTATCTAGATCAATAATTCATATGTCATGGGGATAAGAATTCTTAGTAACTGATGGGCTGTATACGACTGACAATATTATTCAGGTACTTTGAGAACTTTGAAGTAATTCACTATTTACCAAATCAGGACTGAATATGATCATATCTGCTGAAGTAAAGCTTGAAAATATGAACTGGAGTCATTACTGTATATACTTGCAAATAAACTCGGTTCAAATGCAAACAACATAGACCCTGATATGCCGGTGTATTATGCTAAAGCAAATCAGGGTCTATGTTGTTTGTTCAACTGATTAGTCCTTACAAACTGCGTAGACCCAGATCAGACGGCAGATCTGGGTCTATGCAGTTTGCAGTTGGTTCCGGCTTATACGTGAGTATATACAGTATAGGTTAGTCATAAAATAAATCAATAAAATCTGTTCTTTATATACAGCATCAGAATTCCTCTTAGGATGAAGCTTTGTGCCAAACATTGTTGAAATCAAAGAAAAATGTGGATGTTAGTGTTCACAAGTGGTTTAAGTCTTAGGCTATGGCACTGAAAGAAAAATGTGGATGTTAGTGTGTTCACAAGTGGTTTAAGTCTTAGGCTATGGCACTGAAAGAAAAATGTGGATGTTAGTGTGTTCACAAGTGGTTTAAGTCTTAGGCTATGGCACTGAAAGAAAAATGTGGATGTTAGTGTGTTCACAAGTGGTTTAAGTCTTAGGCTATGGCACTGAAAGAAAAATGTGGATGTTAGTGTGTTCACAAGTGGTTTAAGTCTTAGGCTATGGCACTGAAAGAAAAATGTGGATGTTAGTGTGTTCACAAGTGGCTTAAGTCAAAGGCTATGGCACTGAAAGAAAAATGTGGATGTTAGTGTGTTCACAAGTGGCTTAAGTCAAAGGCTATGGCACTGAAAGAAAAATGTGGATGTTAGTGTGTTCACAAGTGGCTTAAGTCAAAGGCTATGGCACTGAAAAGACACAACTGACATAACTGCTTATCACGCACATACCGTATATATTCGCTTATAAGTCGAGCCTAACTGCAACTGCACAGACACAGATCTGCCATTGCATAATGCACTGGCAGATCTGGGTCTATGCAGTTTGTTAGGAGTAATCAGTAGAACAAAAAACATAGACCCTGCTCTGCCAGTGCATTATGCAATGGCAGAGCAGGGTCTATGTTTTTTGCAGTTGCACATGACTTATAAGTAAGTACATACGGTAATTGGAAATCTTTTTTGGAATAAAACTTCACACCAATTGCCATTAAATTCCACTAAAAATGCAAATGTTTCAACATTAATGAAGTATTGGGTTGAAAGTCTCCAGCCAAACATTGGTCAAACAGAAAGTTTCCAGTCAAACATTGGTCATACAGAAAATCCCCAGTCAAATGTTGGTCATACAGAGTCTCCAGTCAAACATTAGCCATACAGAAAGTCCCCAGTCAAACATTGGTCATACAGAAAAAATTTAATCATAATCAAAGTCATACATGGCCTTATTTGGGAAGAGTTACAAACCAGATTCATTTGACATCAAACAAAAATGTGGAAACAACAGTGTTCATAGGCCAATGGGATGTATATGGTAAGTTGCTAAGAAGCAGTAACTAAGAAATATCAACAAAATCTGCTCACTATCACCTTATCAGAAATGCTGCTATAGACTGAGCCTCATTTGGTTAGAATTAAACCAAGTAAATATGGATGCAAGAGTTTTAGCAAAGTATGGACAAAACATTCTAGTAATAGTGTACTTGTCAGAGATAATATTAGTAACAGACACTTGTCAGAGATGATATTAGTAATAGTATACTGGTCACAGATTATATTTGTAATAGTATATTTGTCAGAGATAATATTAGTAATAGTATACTGGTCACTGATTATATTTGTAATAATATTCTTGTCCAAGATATTATTAGTGATAGTATACTCGTCAGAGATAATATTAATAATAGTATACTGGTCAAAGATAATATTAGTAATAGTATACTGGTCACAGATTTGTAATAATATACTTGTCCAAGATATTATTAGTGATAGTATACTCATCAGAGATAATATTAGTAATAGTATACTGGTCAAAGATAATATTAGTAATAGTATTCTTGTCACAGATAATATTAGTAATAGTATACTTGTTTCCAGATAATATTAGTAATAGACACTTGTCAGAGACAATATTAGCCTTTTTAAAACACTACAAGGACAGCTCAATGATTCCCCAGAAAAGTATTTGCAGCCAAATGTTGGGTTACCATGAGGAGACTGCGCTCTAGCACCTGGGGACTGTGCCCTGTTTCCTGGTGTAGTAATCTGCTCTAGTGTAGGACTACTTCTTTGGTAGGAAGGAGGCTGCCAGCTCAGTTCCTTACTTTTCCTGTTACAATGGAGAAGAGAATCTGGTGAATTTAGTATAATTAAAACTATATCAAATAGTCATTAGACTGTCAGGATGAAATTTGTTTCCACTGACATCAATGTTGACTGTTAATAGTAAAACCTCCCTATTAAAAGATGAGACTGGTAAAAAAAAATGGTCTGAATTGGTCTGAATTGGGAGTTGGTCTTATTTCAGGGCATATGTTCCTGAAACAAAATTGATGTAAAATGCAAGAGTCCCTCGAAGGAAGTGATGCTCTACTGGTTGAAAAGAATTTCCAGTAATTAAAGATATTAACATTTCTTCCTTTTAACTGCTGAGTGTTGAAACCATCTCTGATATTCAGCAACAATAACAAGATTTTCAAATTAGCTGCTGTGGTGAACATACTGGATGTGAGCTTGGCACCATTTTCATTTAGGACCAACAAGGCATCATAAGAAGTCTTATGGTGAAAACCCCATGTTGATATGACTTTCCATTTTGAAGGAGTTATGATAACAAGACTGTCAAGATGGGTGCCATGTGGCCATATACGAAATCAGATTGGCATTATTTCTATGTAGTATCAACTACACATCATATTAAGTCTTTTGGTGAAAGTACAATGTCCATATGACCAGCCATTTAGGAGAAGTAGTGATAACAAGATTTTCAAGATGGCCATTGTGGCAGCCATATTAGAAGTCGGATCGGCACCATTTTCATTTACAACAACTAGACATCATGAGAAGTCTTTCAGTGAAAACACCATGCTGACATGACCATTCATTCAGGAGAAATAGAGATAACAAGATTCTCAAGATGGCCACAATGGCAGGAATACTTAATGTCTGAATGGCATCATTGTTATTCAGGACCAACTAGATGTCACAAGAAGTTGTTTAGTAAAACCCAGGGGTCACGCTACCAGGTGAAGTGGGCGACTAAGTCGCCGAAAAATGTAAACTTTGCCTTCTTATATTAGGAAAGCAAAAACTACTTTGCCCTGTATATTTTTTTTATTTTTTTTGTTTAGATCTACACTAAGTGCCTGTAGTTTAAGTCTTTTGAGATGCTCCATAAACCCAGCCAAGTAGTGTTAAGCTCCAGGCGAAATGGATGGCATGTTGCCTTTGCATGTGTACATATCAATTGCGCTGACAAAACAAACTCTTGCAAATTCACAGGCATATGTTTTAATAGCTGATTTACCAATTAACTCTTTCCCCCCGCAAGATATCGATGCCCGATTTCCGCAAGTTATCATTTGTTGATGAAAACTTTATAACTGGTGTTTTGAAACTAAATCATCTATATGTAAATAACAATTTGTGTTTTAAGAATAGAATAGGTGAAAGCACTTTCTAAATATATCTTTTGAAGATATTAACAGCTGTGCTTGCATTATTTTCTTTATAAAATCTGTTTGAAACCATAAGTGAACCTGCTATGGGGTAATAATGGCGGACATCGCTCTGCCTTGGAAGTACGTCTTCATTAGACTGTTTTCGTAATTCATTGGGCACATATATTAAGGAAATTATAAAATTCGTAGAAGGCAAAGTGTAACTATTATGTGATAAAAGATTTAGCCTAAAAATAAAAATTTGTTGGTCAGAAACGTATGAGACAATTCTATGTTGTCGAATTGATAAGCGCTGTAATTTAAGGTCAAGGTTGTTAGCTTACATCACACATATCTGTGCAAATATGAGAAAGAATAGCAAAGAAAAAATATCCAACCAATACACGACGTTTTTACGAGCACATAGACAAATATTAAAACCATAAACTTTCAATCCTATATTGGGATTGTTGCAACGAAGCTAGAAAGTGAGTGGTCATATGAAGAAAATCCCTGTTTCCAAAAATAGATGCATCTACTTTTAAAAACAATACCAAAAAATGTCAGTCTAAAGATTCACATTTTATTCAGAATCAACTCCCTCAAAATGCAGCTGTAAAGATGAGATTACTCATCAGTGATCACTGTGGTTTGAATGGATGAACACTATGATCTTGAAGACACATTTACATGTGCTCTCATGTGCGTGTTATAGCCTATTATAGGGGTTGTTTCAAACTAATTTGGAAATGTTTTCAAATGGCATTTTCTAGTGAAGAATCTAAAAAAAAATTAAATTTATTCTTTAGCTGGCAGTTGCTTAAGTATTTTTACCTATTTGTAATTACAATCCTGTAATCTAGGTACTTCTGCTATGCTTTTTTGAAGTCATATGGCCAAAATACATTGCATTTTCTCTCCATCTAAACATACACACTTTTAAGTATGAATACACTGCATATGAGTATAATACATTCGTACACTTACAAAATATGTTTATAATATAAATACAATATAGAGAATTTTCTATTTTAAGATGAAATATTGCTTCAAACTAATGTTAAATGCAAATATGCATAATGAGATATACAAGACACAATTCAAATAAGAGAACCATAACACACACACACACATATATATATATATATATATATATTGCATTTTTTCATCGCTGCCACTTCTCCCTGTTCTGCTCTCACTTCTCCCTATTCTGTCCAAAAGGAGAAGTCACTTCTCCCTAACTTTCAAGTCTAGCTTGACCCCTGAAAACCCAATGTTGATATGACCATCCATTCAGGAGGGGTAGTGATAACATTTTCAAGACAGCCACTGTGGTGGCCATATTGGACATCAGATCAGAACCATTTTCATTTAGGACCAATTAGACATCATGAGAAATCTTCTGGTGAAAACCCCATGGCAATATTACTTTTCATTCAGGAGTCGTGGTAACAACATTTTCAAGATGGTCACTGTGGCAGCCATGTTGGACATCAGATCAGCACCATTTTCATTTACTACCAACAAGACATCATAAGAGGTCTTCTGGTGAAAACCCCATGTCAACATTACTTTTCATTCAGGAGGAGTTATGATAACAAGATTTTCAAGATAGTCATTGTGGCAGCCATATTGGCCATCAGATCAGCACCATTTTCATTTAGGACAAACTAGACATCATAAGAAGTCTTTTAGTGAAAACCCCATGTTTATATGACCATTCAATCAGGAAGAGTGATGATAACAAGATTTTCAAGATGGCTGCTGTGGTGGCCATATTGGCCATCAGATCAGCATCATTTTCATTCAGTACCAACCAGACATCAAGAAGTCTTCTGGTGAAAAGCCTATGTGAATATGACTTTCTGTTAAGGAGGAGTAGCGATAACAAGATTTTCAAGATGGCCACAACAGATTTTCAAGATGGCCACTGTGGCAGCCATATTGGACATCAGATTGGCACCATTTTTATTTAGTCCAACTAGACATTATAAGAAGTCTTCTGGTGAAACCGCATGTCAATATGACTTTCCGTTCAGGAGGAGTAGCGATAACAATATTTTCAAGATGGCTGCTTTGGCATATTGGATGTCTGAGAGGCACCATTTAGGACCAACTAGAGGAGTAGCAATAACAAGATTTTCAAGATGGCCACCACTGATTTTCAAGTTGGTTACTGTGGCATTCATACTGGACATCACCTCATCACCATTTTCATTTAGGACCAACTGGACATTATCAGAAGTCCTTTAGTGAAAACCCCATGTTGATATGACCATCTATTCAGAAGGAGTAGCAATATAATGATTTTCAAGATGGCCACTGTGGTGCCATATTGGATGTCTGAGAAACACCGTTTAGGACCAACTAGACCAGTGGTTCCCAAACCCAGGGTCGCGAGGATCCTTGCGACCCTATACTGGTACTGCATTTTGGGTCACAAAAGATGGTATTTAGGGTCGCGATCAAAAAAGTTTGGGAACCACTGAACTAGACCACGGGATGAATGTGTGTGCAAAGTTTCATGGCAATCCTCTAAGTAGTTTACGAGGAGTAGTGATAACAAACTTGTGCTAACAGACAGACGGATGATGGACGACGGACAACAGACCATCCCATAAGCTCTTCTGGTCTATAACCAGTCGAGCTAATAACTGGCTTAATATGGCTGTGATTAGGAAGTGGTCTTAATTTTGGGGTGGATGTAAGATATGTTATATTGTATCAACATTGACATATTCTATTTTAATCATCTTATCAGACAGAATGCACAACATAGCCTCAGGTAAAAGATATGGATGACACACTTGACTCCTGAATAGTATGAATTGATAATTATTATGTACATGCAGAAATGTCAACGGGCTCTAATGATCTATTCTAGAACTAAATATTTATGGGGGAAAATCCACCCTCCATTTGAAAACATGGAGGCATTTTTTTAAATATAGGAGCAATTTATAGAAGAAATAAAGGTAGGGCTTGAAAATATAAAGCACAATTTTCACACATTCAGTCGATATCTTCGTAAAATTTTAGACATTAGTGTTAATCTTTCAATTACGTGTCCTGGAATAGACCCTCGACCCTACTGGTGTAGTCTCTTAAATTTTTTAGCACAAAACTTCAGTTCAATTTAAAAATTTTAACATCTATAACAAAAGTTTATCTATGTTATACCCAGAAACATTTTTAAATTGTTACTTGTCCCTTATGACAAGAGACCATAATGTGACTATATCTGTTTGCTATTTGTTTAGAAAAGAGCTGCTCTACCCCTTACCCACTCATGACTCATAAGGACAAGCAGAGTGGATTTATCAAGCCCTGCCTATGATAGAATTAATTCAAGTATGAAAAGAAATCAAAGTTGAGAAAATCAAGGGACTTCTTTTTTTCTAGCTTTGTCCTGAACAAAGTTACCAACATCAGAATTCTTAGGACTTTGACCTTGATTTAGAGTTTAGAGGTATGACATTTGAGAATACAAGCCTGAAGCATATAATTAATTTAAAGGTTAGTGTTGTAACATTTGAGAATACAGGATTGAAGCAGATAATTAAGTCAGAGTTTAGTGTAATAACATTTGAGAATACAGGCCTGAAGTGTATAATTAAGTTAAAGGTTAGTGTTATAACATGAGAATACATGCCTAAAGCATGGGCTTAAGTTAGAGTTCAGTGTTATATCATTTGAGAATACAGGCCTGAAGCATATAATTAAGTTAGAGTTTAGTGTTATAACATTTGAAAATACAGACCTTAAGCATGTAATTAAGTTAAAGTTGAGTGTTATAACATTTGAGAATACAGGCCTAAAGTGCATAATTAAGTTACAGTTTAATGTTATAGCATTTTGAGAATATAAGCTTGAAGCATGTAATTAAGTTAGCATTTTGTGCTAAAACATTTGAGAATAGAGGTCTGAAGCATGTAATTAGGTTAGAGTTTAGTGTAATAACATTTGAGAATACAGGCCTGAAGCATATAATTAAGTTAGAGTTTAGTGTTATAACATTTGAGAATATGGGCCTAAAGTGCATAATTAAGTTAGAGTTTAGTGTTATAACATTTGAGAATATGGGCCTAAAGTGCATAATAAAGTTACAGTTTAATGTTATAGCATTTTGGGAATACAGGCTTGAAGCATATAATTAAGTTAGCATTTGGTGTTATAACATTCGAGAACACAGGTCTGAAGCATATAATTAAGCTAGAGTTTGGTGTTATAACATTTGAGAATACAGGCCTGAAGCATATAATTAGGGCTAATCTTGATGCAATATTTAGAATTGTTTGAGATCGTCCTTTTGATTCATGTTTCAATGAATCATGTCCCTTTTGCTGAGAAAAACATATGAAAACGCTTATATTAGTAGAAGCACTGCAAAATCTCCTTTGTACATCAACTGGTAGCATGATACAAATAAAGACTATATATATATATATATATATATATACAGTCAAACCTGTCCTAACAGTCAACTATACAGGATTCCCACAGGATTTTGAAAGTTGCGGTCCAGGACTGCTTCCTTGAAAAAACTGCAGTCAGAGCACTAAAATTTGCAGTCCCAATAACAACACTTTTTTTCCCCTTGCAATAATTTACAACATAATGAGTGTATTATTGTGTCACAAATATATATGTCACCTGATTGATAATGCTCATTCATTGTGAAATAGTTAGTATTACAATAAATGAATGAAAAGTTAAGGCAGTTGATAACCATGATAATTGTGATTGTTTGTGATGTTACAACTATAACAATTGTCAATGCCTTTACCTTGATATTTTTTAATTTTGTGTGCAGCTAGAAGGAATCAAGGAAGAGATCACACTTTCTTTTCTATATTAATTTATTTAATTAGCTTAATTCCATTTCAAATCAATCAAATTTCCAAGACACTGGAATAAGAAACAAATGACCATATTCCATTCACTATTTTTTCATTTCACCATTTTTTTTCATCTCATCTTTACGCAACACACCATATAGCATTCACTTTTTTTCTCAACAAACATGAACAAATTTCTCCACAGCAGGTTTTGGATCTAAATCTTTTAAGTTCTGGACCTTCCTCCATCACCCTCATCAATTTTGTGTTAGTTTCTTGAGTTTCTTGTTTTAAATGTCCATGGCCATTTGTCCTGATGCGATTATGTTGAACTTTGCAAGTCCAGTGTTCCTTGGGTTGCCATTGCATTGTTTCTTCCACAATCACGACACAATGTGCATCTAACAATTTCTATTGGCTAGTCTCATGAGAATCGTGCTCATCTAAAGACTTGCGCTTGGCACGAAATAAATTACGTAAAGTTGCCATCTGAATAATACACAGATGTTAATCATTCGAAACCGAAAGTATCTCTGTACACAACACAGAACAACTGCTGATTTTATGATGATTAACATGAGTTCATATTTCTATGACATACGAAATAAATCTTAAAATCTTGGCACTATTTTTCTACATATGGTATATGATAACATACAAGTGTTCCAAATAGCATGTCAGGATTTGTAATCTGATGAATCACAACTGTGTAATGCTGATCAAAGAGAGGTGTCAAGCACACAAGTGTGTAATTAGTCTTTTGATCAAAATGATCATTAGGCACCGACAATCGAGTAACAGGTGTCTTAATCTCCTTGTCTGCTAAGATCTAACCTATGTGGCTTCACCTTATCCCAATAAAATCACTATAACTTTGTTTGATAGCATGTACACTACATGAATCGATACTTTATAGAAACGGATCAAATAAAACAGAATCTTGCCAACAAAAAAGCTTGTTTACCGAGGACTCAGCTGTTGGAACTTTCATGCATCCAAAACTGAAAAGTATGCACACTTTTACATGGATTTCGGAGTTCCTGAGAACCCTGCTTTACTCAGTGGTCACCTGTTTACAAAGGCCATTCTAATTCACCTCCAAAAAAATTTCCTATATAAATCTCATGTAGTAATGGTCACCTGCCTTCCATGGTCAGTGGTCAGGTGTTTCCTAACCAAACAATATTTTTTCCCTGCCATACACAGTCACTGGAGCATATCTACAGTGACCACTCAGTCAATGCAAACTGAATTTTTCCTTCATGAGGAAGGCATTGTTTAGATAAAGGATTATCATGTGAATTGATGTGCAAACATTTCTTATCTTGCTTGCACTCGAAACTCCAGTCACATTGACAGTGTAACTCAAAGGTGCCAATATGTCAAATTCAAAAGCAAGGCACTTTTTATCATTAGGGAATAGGCTCAAAGCAATTTGTTGGCTGGATGGTGGGAAAAGTAATTGTGCTATCGCAGCAGAAGTGTACCAGTGTGACAGGTATAGTTCAATATCTTCATCTATTTGCCTGTGAATTTAAGATATCTCTGAAGAAAAAGTTCGTCTTTGAGAAGAGATATGAGTTATATCCCTTTTCATTAGTGTCAGGGTAATTCAATATTTAAAACTTGTCTGTAAAGTCAGGCAAAGTTTTGGTTCATGGGTCTTAAAGAATAGACATATACGGCATCTTTTGATTTCCTATTCATCACAGGCTTCTGACATAAGCAGACTGTCTTTTGATCTCATTGAGTTGATTAACTGGCTAATCCAGATTTTATTTTTAAAGCATAAACAGCTATTTCCAAGTGAAACTTATACAAAGTTGGTCAACGAAAGAATCAGTCCTCTATTTTACAGTCTTATGCAAGCTGTAAGTCAGTAGTGAAATTATTGTTTTGTCATGGTGCACAAAACAAACCATGATTGGTGATAACTTTAAGTCAGTGATGATTTAATTTATAGGATGGATTAACATGAGCAGAATACAGTAATCTTGTGTGGAACATCAATTTGGGAGAGAACATATATGCGTATTTTATGATTTTGTTGAATAGTGCACATAAAATAATATAGAAAACCTAATGGCAATAATAATAATAATAATAATAATAATAATAATAATAATTGGTGCATGGTATTTGTTCAAAAGCAAATTTTAAAAGGTGAACCTGTGTACACAGGTCACCTGTGTCTGTGTACAATGGCCAGTTTTACCTTTTCCCATGGCCGCCTGTTGTTTACTGGTTTGACTGTGTGCGTGTATATTTATATATATATATATATATATATATATATATATATATATATATATATATATATATATATATATATATATATTGCCTCTTTATAATGCTGTCCTTGGCAGTCATTATAGTGTACCATGTTACAGTGAGGCTGCCTTATAATGAAGTAGATGATATAACTTGATATAACTTTACTACCACTTAATGAAATGGGATCCATGACCATACTCACGATACAACACAAACCATGTTAAAATGAAGGTCTTTACAGTGAAAGAGTGCTAATATATATATATATATATATATATATATATATATAGCCTCGTTATAATACTGTCCTTGGCAGTCGGATAGTATACCATGTTACACTGAGGCAGAATCACACAAACCACACCTTTCCTTCAAAAGGTATGGGGATAACAAAATGAAACGATCCCCGACTTCATACCTGGCTTGGAGTTTGATTCACAGGGTGCATAACACAAGAAAGGAATCATTAATGTCAAACCTTTACTGGAAGAAAAAACTAGCTGTCAACTGGCAAAACAGATTCCATAAATTATTAACATGTATACTTACAATTCATTTGTTGGTGTTTTTCTCCCAAAAAGAAGTTCTTCTTTAGTAAGAGGTTTCTCAGTCAACGATGATTTAGGCGAGGCTCCCTTGACAGGGGGAACATTCTCTTTCATGGTCTTCTGTTTCTTGTCATCTGCCTTCTTCAACCACTTGGCTGCTTCCCCTGGCCGAAGTGTGTCCCCAAGAGATGGCTGCTCTTGTCGCCGCTTTGCTGAAGATGGACGATCTGGTCTCGTCTTGTGCGTGCTGCGGTACTGTGACAAGAAGTCTGAAATAGGAACCAGTGCATAATTCAACACTGGAAGGGGCAAACTAATGCAATGGAACTCAAGACCTACATATATGAGGATACCAACAAGAAGCTGGCCTGGCTTGTATGTTGAACTTACCCCCAAGCTTTTGGTAAATTGCTGATGTGCACATCAAGATCCACATAATGAAAAACATGACTCTGTGACCAACAGTACTTGATAAACTGACCACATAAAATCTTTAACACTGTGGTTAATCTAGGGTATGAACAGATGTATAGACAGACATATGGACATGCACATGGACACCAAAGTGGCCACTATGTTGAGTGTCCACCAAGGAGGGCTTGATAAAACTGTAAGCTGGCTCAGTGTCAGAAAGTAATTAGATCACTCACTCATCCCTCATCATGCCTCAGGTGGCACATAAGGCTTCAATGAGAGAGTGCCACTGCTGACTGTCTGCAGCCCTACATGCGATGGTGTTCCATGTCAGACTGCATTCCTTCATCTCTTTCTCTATAATCCTCCTCCAAGTCTCTTTGGGCTGACCCCTCTTTCGTCTCCCATCCTGGGTCCAGCAAAGAGCTGTCCTGGACTGTGTATCCAGTGACATTCAGCATACATGCCCCAGCCATCGCCATCTTATTTTTGTCACAATCTGGACAAGAGATGTTGATTCTATCCTTTAATGAAGGTCTTCATTTTTTATCCTGTTTGGCCCGAAGATGCCAAGAATCTTCCTCAGACATTTGTTTTGGAAGATTTTAAGCTTTTGTGCTATTCTTGATGTTAGCTTCCAGCATTCAGAGCCGCACAGTAGCACTCCGATGACATTGCTTTGGTAAATCCTCATCTTGGTCTTGAGTACGAGTTGTTTGGACTTCCATGTGTACTTCAGCATACAGGAGGTTTGATTTGCTAATTCTGGTTGCTGCTTCTCCCCCTGAGTCTTCATCTGTAGACACTTTGCTTCCAAGGTATGTGAATTCCTCTACCTCCTCTATTGGTTCATTATTCACAGTGATAGGATCGCTGGTTTTATGGTTCTTCCTCATTAATTTTGTTTTCTTGCTGTTCACCTTCAGTCCTATCTTTATGGCTGTCTCACCAAGTTTATCTGTCTTTTCTTGCATATCTATATGCCGAATTGAAAACAGTCCAATGTCATCAGCGTAGTCAAGGTCTTCTAGGGATGAAGTGAGGGTCCACCTAATTCCTCTTTTGCCGTCCACAGTTGTCTCTTTCATCAGCCAGTCAATGGCGAGGATGAAGAGGAAAGGTGCAAGGATGCAGCCTTGTTTCACGCCTGTGTTGATGATGAAGCAGTCTGTGAGATGGTTGTCACAGATGACTTTACACTGGAAGTCCTGGTGCAGAAGTTTGATGATGTTTACATACTTCAGTGGAATACCATAGTATTTTCCAGAGGGTGTCATGATGAAGGCTGTCAAAAGCCTTTTCAAAGTCTATGAAGTTGATGTAGATGGTACTGTGCCATTCAGTTGTCTGCTCTAGTACCTGTCGGAGTGTGAAAATCTGGTCAATGCAGGATTTTCCTTTCCTGAAACCAGCTTGTTCCTTTCTGATGAGGCCATCAGCTGCGATGGTGATCCTCTTGAGAATGATTCTTCTGAAGACCTTGCTGGTGAGGGATAGTAGGGTGATGCCACTCCAGTTGTTACAGTCCTGAAGGTCACCCTTTTTTTGTAACTTGGCGATGATTCCAGTTTTCCACTTGGAATACTTCTCTGAGGATCTTTAGGGTTTCTGTATCTTCTGACTTCAGCATTTCTGGGCAAATGCCGTCTTCACCGGGAGCTTTCCCATTTTTGAGGGCTTTGATGGCTTCTGTGACTTCAGTCTCAGTGATGGCCTCCAGACTAATGTCAAGGTACTCTTCGTCTTCTGGCATTAAGGCTGTAACAGGTGGGTCTGGTCTGTTCAGTACCTTTTGAAACTGTTCCTTCCATCTTGACATTTTCTCCTTCTCATCAGAGAGGATGTCCCCAGCTGCACTCTTCAGAGGTAAGTTTGACCTGTCCCATTGTCTCATTGAAGCCTCTTTGTGATCTTATACAGAATCATCATGTCCTGTCTCTCTGCTGCTTGTTTGGCGTCTGCAGCGAGCTATTCAATGTAGTGCCACCTGTCACTTCTTGTTATTTTTCTCTTCTCTGTCCTTGAAAGAGTCCTCTTGGGAAATCCTGTCTTTCAGTCTGGGTGATTTTGCCTCTAGTAGGTGTTTCTTAATCTGTTTTCTTTCTTCAATTGCATTCCAGGTTGACTGGGAGATCCATTCCTCTTCACATCCTTTCCTGTAGCCGAGAACCTTCTCTCCAGTTTATGTCATGACTGTGTTGAAAGAATAGACAGTCATTTCAGTTTCATCACAGAGTATGCTGATCTTGTTTTTGAGGGTAAGGTTGAACTCTTGCCAGGCCTTGGGATCTTCTAGTTTGGGAATGATGATATGTTGTTTTTTCATCTCCGCAATTTGGCCTTTCTCAGTTTAAGGGCAAAGTTTGACTACCAACAGACTGTGATCGCTGCCTACATCAGCATGCCTCTTGACTCGTACATCTTGCAGGGGAAGTCTCCACTTGCTGTTGATCAGCACATAATCTGGCTTTGTCTTACCATTCAGAGACTTCCATGTCATCATGAGAATTTGCTTATGCTGGAAAAGAGTCCCTCCTATAGCAAGATTGTTGTCTTTGCTGAGGTCACAAAGTCTTTCACCATTGTCATTTATGGGTCCTATTCCAGGTCTACCCATGAACCACTCCCTATATGTGTTGTCTGAGCCTGTTCGTGCATTAAAATCACCAACAATGAGTAGTAAGTCAGGCTTTGGTGTTGTTTCAACAGCTGAGTGCAAGCTGTCATAGAAAAGGTCTTTCTCCTAATCGTCAGCGTCTTGTGGGGGCATAGCAGGTGATGATTGATATCTTGGTGAATTTTGAGTTAAATCTGGCATACATCATTTGTTTCCTGATGGGTTTCCATTATAGTAGTGTCTTGTTCAGTTGTTTCTTTATGACCATGGCTATGCCTTCTTGATGTTGGTCATCCTGCCTGACCATAGTACGGTGTCTCCTGTGGCCAGTGTTCTTTTTCCTGCTCCTATCCATCTGGCTTCTGTGATGCATAGTAGACTCAACATGTACTGGTGCATTTCCTGGAGAACCTGTGCTAGTTTTCCAGTCTGATACAAAGTCCTCACATTCCAGCACCCAATGCGGATGGTAGTTTTGGGTGTCAGGAGATCTACTATTTGAGTAGAGGCTTCCTTGCGAGTTTGATCTCCATCCATCATTGAGACAGTTTCCTGGTCTGCTTTACTCCTTCCTCCTGTTGCAGTGTTTTCTCTCATTTACGTTTCCACAGCTAGAGCTTTTTTACTGGTTAAGTAATTAGATAGTGGTCAGTAATGAAGAAATATCAGGTTTGCAAGAATTCGTCCATATCATTAAGCTGCTTACTGAAATCCAGTAAATATGACCAAATTCCTACCACATATTAAGAAAACAAAAAAACAGAAGGTTACCATATGGTCAGTATCAAGTTTCATGAATTTACACGTAATGGTTTAGTAGGTAAGATATTAATGGACGAACTGATGGATGGACAGAAAAAGAAAGTATCACAATATCTGCAGTCTAGACACTTAGGCATGGGGATAGAGAAAAAATAACAAATAACCCTCATCACTTTCTTCCTCCTCATCATCATCTTCCTCAATAGGCTCGCTTTCTTCACTAATATCTGCTGCCAATCCTTGTGAACGTCTTTCACGAATCTTTGCATCTAACTCCACCTGAAACTTGCTTTTAGGCTTTTTTCGCCGAACATTAAGTGGGGCATCAACTTCATCCATGGTTTACCTGCAAAAAAGAAACTGAGGAAATTATATCAAAAGGGAAGTATTTTCAAATATGGCTTTTGTTACCAAGTTTATATCATACCAATCCTTTGGATAAGTATAATGAAAAATATACTTGTATATGGACCAATGAAGAAATCTATCTGAACATTTTAAAGTTTCATGAAAGTTCACTGTAACATTGATAGAATAGTTAAAATATATTAGTGAATTACTGGATTTTCCGAGTGAAATAGTTGTGATATTTCACTGCAGTGAAAAACTATATTTTTTCACTGGCCGTCAATAGAGATTGATAACATTATGAGTAAGAAATTTCAAGCCTTTTGCAAGATGCTTGCGTGGTGTAAAGGTTAAGATGGCCGCCTCGCACCGGGTTCAAAACCAGCCATGGACAAATATTTTTTTTCTTTTTATATGCTGTTTTACCTTGAATTGGGAAGAAGCATTATGTAACTACTGATATCTACTGATATTTTTTTATGTGCAAATATACACAAAACAGAACAGAACATAAATGGTAACCGCTGACATTAACAATCCGGATGCAGCAAGAAATCAGCTACTTCAGTGTGTTATACAAATTGCTAGACAATACGCTTGAGCATAAAATAAAAAGAATATTTGCTTGCTCCTAGTGAATAACGGATATATTTCATCTCATGGGTGAAAAACTTAAGTATTTAAGCTGAAGCAACACCAAGGCTTCGCCACTCATGAAAATACTGAGTTTTTCACCCACTCAATGAAATATATCCGTTATTCACTCGTTTCAAACAAATATCCCCTCTATAATCACTAAATGTCATTGAATGGAGTTAAGAAAATGTTGCAGTTTTATCTATTTGTTTTAAAAAAAGACAAGAAAATCAGCAGCCATTTCAAAAGTGAAAAGGAGAGTCATACCTTTATCAACCCAAAGCTATAATACTTGATCACATATACATTTTAATCTGATATACTACTTGATCACATATACATTTTAATCTGATATACTACTTGATCACATATACATTTTAATGTGATATACTATTTGATCACATACATTTTAATCTGATATACTACTTGATCACATATATATTTTAATCTGATATACTAAAACAATCAACACTGATCAATGTAGTATGTTGCTGCATAGATATTCAAACCTGTCTTTGAGGTCACTCCAATGAGGCAATTATCCGTCGCAGTCACTTTTTTAAGGTTCCCGACAAAATTATTGTAGACATCAACATTTATTCGGCAACCACCTGCCTTAGTAAACCACTTTTCTCACTTTCGAGAGGTGGCTGCTCAGACAGGTTTGACTGTACAGGGGATCCCCACTATAATGCACATCATAATAACATGAATTCAGATATATTGTATTCAGACACATGTAAGCCAGTCAAGTCAATCTATGAACTTGGGTGAATTTTTAGGCCAAGTAGATTTTCCCTTGGGTCGAGTGGACCAGAATTTTGGGCAACTGGACCATCAATTTGGGCTAAGTGGATTCAGATTTGGGTTGATTGAGACAAGTTTGCATCAGACCAAACTCTCCTGGTACCCTGTATTACTAAACAGTAGCTTTCTACTAACTGAAGATATTGTCAAGTTTTATGTTGCAGGTGGAAAGAGGCAGTCCTTATGTTAATCTCCTTAACTTGATTGGATTAAATAGTTTTCTCTTGCAGTTATTATGTAAGGTATAGCATAGGATAAAACCAGATAAAACCATTTCTTTTGTACTAATTCATTCATATAAAACAAGTGATTAAAAAAAAAAATGTCTGGCCTGCCATAATATTTTCCAATAATAATGGCTGCAGTCGAGAACAAATGTACAAGATGCAATTCAGTGGTGAACAATCTGCATGCAGGCATTAGCAGTTTGCATAGGGGTTCAACAGTTGCTGGACTGATAGGTGGCCGATTCAGACAGGAATTGGTAATAAACAATTCCTGACAGCAACAGTTAGACTTTGCATTTCCTCACACTACATTTCTGGGCTCAATCCTAACTCTCAGTAGCTGGTGGTCCAGTTAAGAATGGGTTTCAACTGCTCCGAGAGGTGAATCTGGATGACATTCAAAGATGAATGTCAAAATATGAGGGGAGGAGTGTATCAGTCTATACTAAAAGTCATACACCTCATGTATGTGTTCATTACTGACAATTTCAGTAACGGGTGTCGTTTTTTATAATTTGATTACACATAGCTTTTAATGGCAATTATTCACTTATTTGGATCCTCATACATCCATATTCTTTTGTTATGTCATGATTTAAACGCCCTGAGAAACACATTCAGCAAAACTCAATGTTAAAGTACGTGGACATTTTTGGACAAGGTCAATTTAAAGGTGTGATCCAGTACAAACCAGATTAAAGAGTCCCATTCTGTTATGTCACAATGAAAGCTATGCATGTTGAAAAAAAAATTGTACTACCCTATGTTGTGATAATTAGACCCAACATACTCTTATCTTGACCCAGTTTAGTACCTGGCCACCATTGCAAAAGTCCAATTAAGGTGCATAGCATTCAATAATCAGGATTGAATAGACTTTGATTAAACTATATTAGTTTTAAATTTTAGTACAACAATTAATATTTAAGATGTGTAAATTGCGCCTACATGGCCACATTAATGTACACTTCATGTATGTGTAGCCACTTACTAACCAGCCTAAATGGTCCGAACCTTTTAGTCTTGGGTCTAGTAGTATGTGTGCTTGACTGTGAGAAAAACAAAATGGGTTCGAATCCCGACCGCGACAGTTAGACTTTGTGTCCCCTCCTTTTACAAGAGATCAACTTGTTGGTCTACCTTGCTATGATGTCTGGTAAATATATGACTTTATAACACTTTGACACACAAAAAGTGGCAGAAAACAACTTATGATGTTTGATTATATTACTGATACTGACATCGTAGCTGTAGTCACCAGGTCATCAAGAAAAGTGATATCTACTGGGGAAGGAATTCTGGTGACTCCGTGTTAATGAAAAAAATTAAAATAAAAAATAAGGTAACATGCCTCTTGTTTAAAAAAATCGCCCTTTTTACAAACCAATTGTAGAACTCCTTGAGTATGTGCATTAGGATATTAGATCTATTTAATCAGGGGTATCGCATATGATTTTAAGACATTAATTGGTTCTATTTTGAATTCGTGTTGTTGCATGTCTCGTGTTTTCACACGTTTACTGCACATAATATATAAAGTATTCATGATTAGACATTTCAGGGTACTTACTTATCTACAGAACACACACAAGCGAGAAAGAGTACTATCAATAATACTTAATCTTCTGCAATTATTTGAAAAAATAAATAGTTCCAAACCAATATATGCTACCAATTAGCGCCATATTGTGTACGTTACCATGAATAACTGGTTACTTATACTATATGGAATTATTTTTAAACGGACATAACAAAACTAATAAATTCTAAATTTAATATTTTAATAGTTTTTAAATATAGAATAATTTAAATCCACACATTTTTAAAATTTTAAGTTTAGAAAATCAATATATTTTAAACATTTTTTTTTTTTTTCAACAAGAGAGCACATTATATCAATTCAATTCAATCTGCCCCATGAATACAACATTGGGAAATCATGAGATAGTCACATAATCGACATATCAGTAACAAAAATTACAAAAGCAAACAATCCGAAATATTTAAACACTGAAAAAGTGGCGGTTCAAATTTTGTTACACTCGCGATGGAAAATTTCGGCGGTACTAAATATTTAAAGTCAGTGTTATACTACTTTTTATTTCTTTAATTCCATTTTTGAACACAAAAGAGCTTTGTTTTAGCTTCCATTCTTACTTATAGCATATTAAATAGACATAAAAATGAACAAAATTATAGCTCGATATATCCAATAATAACTCATTTAACATTTGAAATACCACTCAATGAATATTTATTTATTTATTTATTTTGTTCGCGAAAAAAACATTCTCGGATCTTATGCTGATAAAATGTAACAGTAAAGATCCGCCTTGTAATTCAAATATTTTTTTTTTTTTATTTTAAATGTGTACTAGTTTGGGAGGATTACTAGTTCTTAAATTGGTTTGCTCTATAAGCAGCGCTGGATTACCCACTAGGCAGACTAAGCACGTGCTTAGGGCACCGGCAAAACAGGGGCACAAAAAAAAAAAAAAAAAAAGAAAAGAGAGAGAGAAATAACGCTTTCTCTCTCTCTCTCTCTCTCTCTCTCTCTCTCTCTCTCTCTCTCTCTCTCTCTCTCTCTCTCTCTTTTTAATTATATATGGGGGGTGGGGGTGTCTTAGTCCGGCCATGGCTATATGTATTTGTAAACGGTAAAACCCGAAACGGAAATATTGACCTGTTATTTTACACGTTTGTTTTGTTCATAGTCTGGGGATATTTCAAGTTGTTCGTGCTTTATTCTTCTATAGGTGCGACGTACAAAAAAAATTAAATAAAAAATAAAAGGTTAATTGCTTAAGGTAGCGCTATTAAATCTAGAATAGATTGGACGTATAAATGACTTGGTTGCGACTTCTGTCTCTTACTAAGAAATGAAAAGAAAAATGCTTGTACAATTACTAATCACGATGATAGTCCTGTGAAAGAAAATAATTAGGTCAACGAAAAGTATGCACGACCTTGGGAAATCTTTAGCGATTTACGATCTGCCGTAAATTGGCCGCGCGGACTTAAAGTTTCGAAAAACCGATGTGATCTAAATAATTGTGTCATACTGAAAAAAAACTACTCACCAACATAGCCTTTTATATATATATATATATATATATATATATATATATATATATATATATATATATATATATATATTTGATAAGAGGTGTCTCTGATCTTCGACCTGTGCAAATTTGATGAATTTTTAAATACTCTTTCAGTTATTATTTTATGGACATTTTATAACAGGGTACTTTATCCACATACTTGTCTATGTAACGAGCGTTACATGCGGATATATTTTCACTAAGAACAGCACAAGGAAATGCGCACCAACCTATGCATTTTTTAAATTTTTTATTTTTTATTTTTTTATTTTTTTGTTTTGTTTTGTTTTTTTAATTTAGATTGTTTGGATCTTTTTAAAAAAAGTTAAATACTCCAGAAATATAGATGGAGTATACTTCCCATATGTGAGAAACTCCTCCAACCCACTCTGTAGTGTGCAAAAATACCACTTGATACAGCAGTTTTGCGAGGTCTCTAAAAGTTAATGTCTTAAAAAATCAAGATCAATGGATACCAAGGCAAGGCATGTAAATATTCTATGACAAACACACATCCGATTAATAAACAACATAGAATAACAATATCTGTTACAGACAAAACAGTAACAACAACAAGAACAAAACAACACCAGTAAATGAAATATGTATTTTTGTCCGGTCATTGGATTTTCCTACATTTTGCCACTTACGTTTTGTCATAGTAGTGCATTTAGCAGTATGAATAGATGTTTGTAACTCGGAAGCAAACTGGGAAAATTAAATGAAAGAAAAGATCTCATCAGCTTCCTTTTGACAGTATCAAAATGGCGATTCTTTGCTGACGTTGTATCGTGTTCGCCGTAAGAAATTTTGATAGTATCGGCTTGCATAGTGTGTATGTTGGCTTCATTAAAAATACAGAGACGCTTTTCATTTAAAAATATGACATTTGATGGTTCATGGTCTTTGACAACCAGCGTCTCAAAACCTAATAAAACCTCTTCACTTTAAATTTCCACTACCGAGGCCATTAGCACATGAATGTTTGTTCTTAGTGAATATATTTCAAACTGTTTAATTGCCGTTTCCGGCAAACTGACAAGTCATATTGCATCCAGTATATGAGATCCACGGGGATGATTCGTGTCTTATGCTTCATTCCGGTACATATGTATACTTTCGGACATTTATAACATGAAAACGCTATCAACATAAGTATAATACCCATGTCTTGGCGGTTGGCATAGATTGTCCATGAACAAGACATCAATAGTTTGAACTGTATGAAGATTACGTTGTGTCATGTTTATAGAGCTTGGCTGAAGAAACTGCAATGTCTGTCCGTCAACTGTCACTACGTCACTACCTATATAATACCCGAAAACTCAAAGGCAGTAACCAGAACATTTTTTTTCTCATTTATTCATCTAGTATAAGTTCAAGTGATTATTTATCTGTGAGTCCGCGTGGAAGCCTGCGTCAGGGGTTCACGGGTTGGGAGACGTGATAGGTAAGCGTGGTCTCATGCACGTCTATTATGATACTACTCAGTGAGGCAGATTGATATACGTTAACAACACATAAGTGATCCAGTAATAGAGAATTGCAGTGGGCTATTATATGATGCCATTAGAAACTACTCAGTTTGACACATATACTATTATGAAAGAATTCACGTCTGCGGTTAATGCAGGAATTAAATTACCCAATCAATGGTGCGTTTGTAACGTCACGAAAAAGATGAAATCACTATTTAGCTTGAACGCGTCATATCGTTTCGTCAAAGATGTGATATAATTTTTCAAAGACGTATCCGAAGCACTTGATCATGCCGCTTAACCACACGAAAAGATTCGATTCACCAGACAATGATGTGTTAAAAATCACAAGACTGTGGTTACACAGTGGTGTTCGTACAATCTTGAACCGTGAAGACACTGATGCCATAAATTATGAAATCGACAAAGCTTTTGCAACGATTCTCCAAACGTTGGAAAAATACATCAACGCAGGTTTAGGATGGACTCTTGCCAGAATCGTGAAAGTTGAACTTTATATTTCCCCGTACAAACCTTTCCGGTTGTCCAGTTATATTCCAATGCCAGCGTGTATTCCCCTGCGGGCAGTGATACACTTGAAAAACGACGAGAACCGGTGTTTCAATAGGGCGATTTTGTCGGTTCTGCATCATGCGAGCAACCATACAGACCAGCCTAAAAAATACAAACAGCTCCTGGGCGAACTCAAGTGTAGTAGCATAAAATTTCCTGTGCAGGTTACTGATGTCGGTAAGTTTTAACGACTCGACCCTGACATCGCTGTTAATGTGTTTGTTTGGAACAAAAGCCTTCAGCCGATTCAGTTATCCCCACAAAACTAAACTTTCGGATTTACTCTTGCTGGGTAACATGGACGGCTCAGCGGCGCGGTACCACTATGTGTGGATGAAAGATTTTCAGCGAATAATTTGCCGGCATAGCAAGCATCATGAAAGAAAGTTTCCCTGTCGACGCAACATGCATGTATTTAGCACTCAACATCTGCTTGAAAAACATGACTATCACGATCTGTATCTGAGTACGGATGTGTTGCTGCTCGCGGATGTCTTTGAGACGTTTCGTGATACAGCCATGCGCGTGTACAAGCTCGATCCCGCGCATCACATCTCATCACCGGGAATGGTCTGGGATGCAGTGCTGTCAAAAACCAAGATCGAGTTGGATCTATTCATTGATATTGATCAACATTTATAAACTTATCGAACGCGGTATCCGCGGCGTGATTTCCATAGCGAGTCACCGTTGCGCTGACGCAAAAAATCCGCTCGTGGACGAATATGACCGGGTTATCCCAAACAGTTTTATTATTTACTTGGACTCAAACTCCCTATACGATTGGGCAATGATGGAGCCAATGCCAGTAGGTGAGTTCACGTGGATAGATTCCGCGGATGTAGACATACACAAACATATACCCGAGTACGACAGCAACATCGACCATGGATACTTCTTTGAAGTTGACCTGGAGTATGTAGACGAGCTGCACAACACCGTCAGTGTCCCGCGAGTGGCTGTCACCATATCAGGGTGGAATCGTGGACGATTCCGGACGCAAATTTACAGAACCTGCGCAAGAATCCTAATTATGTATTCCGCGTGGTGTAATTTACAGTTGAATCTGCGGTTGGGGATGCGTGTGTCACGGATCCATCGGGTGCTCGGATTTCGACAGTGCGCCTGAATGGCGCCGTATATACAAATGAATACGGATCTGCGCACGGTCGCAACTAACGAGTTTGAGAAAGACTTTTCAAGCTCATCAATAAATCCGTATTCTGTAAAACTATGGAGAATCTGCGGAAGAGAATTCACGTAGACAAACTCAACAAGCTGATTGCGGACCCGACGTTCGAGTCCCAGAAGTTATTTGACGATGGACTCATTGCCGTGCACAGTCAAAAAATCAAAACTAAAGCTGACAAAGCCAATCTATGTCGGCGTGTCGGTACTTGATTTGTCAAAACTTTTAATGTACGAATTCTATTACGACAAGATCAAGCCGCGATAATATACGGATGCTGTATACGGACACGGATTCGTTACTTATGCATGTTACTACCAGCGATGTCTACGCGGAGATGGGCATACGAACGAGTTTGATACCCGTGAGTATCCGAAAGATCATCCGCTGTTTAGCAACCCCAACAAGAAACTCGTGGGCAAATTCAAAGAAGAGTGCGCGGGCACGCTCACCGAGGAATACGTGGGACTGCGCCCCAAAATGTACTCGATCTTGGTAGGAACTTATAGTTCCATCAGTGGATCCGGCGGATCCAGGAAAAACACCAATAAAGCGAAAGGAGTCCCGCGCATGTTTGTGCAAAAGGATCTCCGACACAACATGTATGTGGAGTGCTTACGAGAGCGACGCGAATTCACACACGCGGCAAATCTTATTCGGTCGAAGAAACATCGCATACACCAAGGTAAGTTTGTACCGCTGAATAGCAAGCGATGGATATCTGAATATACGACGGTATTTCTATGATTGAAAGCTTTGTAAATGTATATGGCCAAATTATTCAAAATTGTAGTATTCTGGGTATTAATAAGTTCCATAAATTTAAACATATTTGGTCTTTTTTCTGAAATATTTCTCTATATATTTGGCTCTTAGATCTTGATACAATAAGCATTCAAGGACAAAATGATATCCATCTTCAATGAGATTACAAATAGAACAAAGTCTGTCATGAATTGGTTTATACGGTCTCGCCCTTCCACTAGCTTCGACTTCAAGTTTGTGAGAGGATACTCTAAATTTAGCAATTGAATTTCTATATTTCAAAGAATAGATGCTGTCAAGGTAATGTTTTTATCCGAGATTTTCAATTTTTACATAAAACAATGCTCGACTACTGTTCATAAGACGATCCATCCAATTTTGGATAAAACTGTCCGATAACCTTATTTTAAATAACTGTAAAAATATATCAGTGTTACCGACCCCTTGATTAACCCAAACTTCATAGAATCATAATCTTGACAATAAATCTTTAACTAAGTATACCTAGTATACTTTATTTGGTAGGGCTTCAAAAGCGTTCAACATCATTTGGTATATATATTTTTAATATTTATCCTTCTATGCGTCTAATATCTTAAACCAATACTTCACAATGTAATAAAACCAATTTACTATCATTGTCGTACTCCCTAACTCCCCATAAATAAAATCATTTTGTGTTGTCTTTCTCACTCCAACTATCTTTTTGCACTATTTCAATGCATTTAGCAGTAATAAATTGCCAAACTTGACAACAATAATTTAAGATATGTTTTATCAGTCTGTTAAAAAAGATTCATGACATGGCTTGTTTTTAAGGATGTAAATTTATAAAGGTATTTTTCAAGTACAAATATCGCCTTTTAGCTTGCCATACCAATCTTGTCTGTGGTTTGGTGAAGGAACCACCAGACGTCATAACAAGTAAAAAATATGTTTAAAATTTCTAGTGTTTCATTACAGTACGTGAATCCGATATTCCTAGGTAAAGTACTACTTTTTCTAAAAATTATAACCTTTGTTTTTGAGGTGTTAACCACAGATTTCCAGTTAGCACAATAATCTTTCAAATAATTTATCCCGGACCGAAGACCTTAGGGCGAACCTTAAAAGATGATAATGTCATCAGCGTATAGAAGAATAAAAAGGTGTAACATGCCAATATCTATACCTTCACTACCATGCATGGCTAACTTCCTCTAAACCATTTACAAATATTGAAATAAGAAATGATGATAAAACATTGACCTTGCCGGACACCAAGAATACAACATAATTCATCACTTAACATATTATCATAAGTAACTCTTGACTATACATTGCTGTATATCGATTTGATTATATCTAGATTATTTTCCATTAAACCAAGCTTTATTACTTTATACCATACATTATCACTTACCATGTAATAAAACGCTTTGGCGAAATCAATTAAAGCACAAAATAATTTTTGTTACCTTGATTAATAATATAAGCCCATGTAATATAAAATAATGTCAACTGTAATCATGTTTTTTTTTCTTCTAATTCCTGCCTGTGCTTCAATAAAGATATGATTGTTTTCTGCCCAGTCAGTAAGTATACGTGCGAATAATTTACCGATGCAATTCAGAAGCGCTGTACCTCTAAAATAATTAACATCATCCAAATTGCCATTTTTTATGCCGTGGTATAACTAGACTCCAGACCACATTTCTGGAAAATGAGCAATTTTAAATACAACATTAAATAAGTTACAGAATGTATTTAAAAGTATATCTTTACCATGTTAAATAAACTCATTCATAATCTTATCTGGAACAGCACTGCGGCCTTATTTTATTTATTTAATGTAAAGCCTTTTTCTACCTCATAAAGGGGAATATATTTATTTAGTTCTTTAAACATTACATTAAACTTTTCTTTTACATATCTTTCATTAAAGTGTAAAACATCTTCATCTGGTAGAAACAGTGAAATTAGAATTGTTTACAGCTTTAAAGTATTTTTCAAAAGTATCAATTGTAATATTTGAGGGTTTAGGATTCGCATCATCTTTTAAATTTTCCAGTACATATTTGCATCATTAAATTTCCCTTTTTGAAATTCTAATGTTCTGAGCTCATCATATTCATGCCTATATTTTCGTAGTAGTTTTTTATAGTCTGATCTTGTACTTGTCATTTTTTGTCTTGTTTTAGGTATTTTTACAACTCGATAATGATTCAGTTTGCTCATAAAAATTAACCGTATTTCTTCACATATATCATTAAACCAAGGATTACCAGTATATTTTTTTCATCATATTTCTCCGGCACTATGCTCTACTCAAGGATTTTACGGAAGCACTTGCGTCGTCGAAGACGTCTTCGTCCTCCAACATTGAGTTCTTTTCCACAATTGATGAAGCCCCTGCAATTGACGACCTTGACCCGGAGCACAATAATCTTGTCGTGGACGACGATGTGATGCTTGACTGGCAAGACAAACCCGCGAGAATATTTTTCCGGGGCCGGCACAAAAACACATACGTGATCTATGTGACCCAACGATACGCACACGTGCCTAAAGTGATCCGGGACAACTGCAACATGATGATATTTCGTAGGGTTGACGCGCATGGCCTCGCAAACATTCATCGAACCTGGTGTGCCATCGACTATTCGTGGAATGAGTTTCGAAAAATATTCGCAGAGGTCACCCGGGACCCATATAGTTTCCTCACGATTGACTTGAGTGGTGTGGGGAAAAAGTATCGCGCTGGTTTGGACATGCAATTTAACAACCATGATAAATATATACAATGATGGAACCTAAGAAAATTCCACTTTGCAGCAGTGATGACCTGCAGAGTATGCGTACCGACGCCACAAAGTCACCCAGGATCGATTCGAACTTCTCCACGATTACAGAGATGCTCGCAAACGTCTCAAAATTTAGCTTCAGTCGCAACAAACGGCACGGGAAGACCTCACAGCGGGCTTCGAACAAACGATTGCACCACTGATTAAGCCCGCGCGCGAAACCACGGAACACGTCCAATATATCAAGGAAGCCACGAGAACAACCTCGGAGACTATTGGACATTTGTCAGAGACGATTGAGGGAATCAAAGAAGACATCGCAAAAGGAACCAATGCATTCGACCAAGACTTTAGAGAGGCAATTGCGAAGATTCCACAACTACCACCCGAGTACAAGTCAGTACACCGCCTCAGTTCTTTACTGAACAAGCTCTCCAGACGATCTTCAAGAAATCTGTGTAGCCCGCATTAACAGACCCCCCCCCCCCTTCACCTTCACTGGGAAGAATACATGTTGAAAGTAACATCGAAGATAAATGATGCTTACATGAACCGTGAATGACCCAAAAGAGTATTCAGGGAGTTTACTGGAAGATATCTGTCACCGGTGATCAGTGGAATCATTTTGCAAGCGCGCTCAATGCATATGTAACCGGGAACCCTGAAGAAGGCAACGAATTGTGGGCAGAACATATAAGAACATACATACATCAAGATCCCAGGCGGCAAGCACGTCTACTTGAACCTCAACCCGGACCTGAACCCGGACCCTCGTATGAACCGGAACCCGGACTAGAACCCTCGTACGAACTTAAACCCTTTCCCAAACGTAGACCTTATGAAGATTCCACACCTGTTAAACATACCCTCTGACAACGGGCACGCGAGCAAAGACGCCCAAAAGTTCAGGAAGTGCATGCAAAAACCGAACCTCCGCGCAAACGTACATCTTTAATTCCAAAACCTTCCTCAGCGGAGGCGCCAACACAAACCGAACCCAGGCAGCAAACAAGACTTGCAAAAATTCCCGCGTTTGAAGAACTGCATCCAAAGAAACAAGGAGAAGACTTTGGTGGATCGTGTGACCCCCACAACCTTGTTGATCGACTGGAAACACTCGTGGGGTCAGTTCGCACCGGCAACAACGCGCCGGAAGTCATCAGTGAGACCACATCAATTTGTCAGCTGTTGCTCACAGACAGCATTATGGACCCGGAAAACTTTCGCGTGTTAATACACGAACCCATTGAAGATATCGATGATGTATAGAACACCGATGATGAGTTTTGAAGCACTTCCCATTGTTCACGAAATCAATGCTGCGATGCAGTTTGTCGTTGTAAATACAATCAGAGCGTCACCTCGATGATCACGATCTCGTCAACAAAGCCAGAATTTTACGTGGTTTTTCCGACGTCGATCAACGCGAGGAAATCCCGCACACTTGAGATTGCACTAGCGTTGTTGCACGTTTATCGCAGTTGGCCTACTATTCGACCGCAGCCGTTCGGAGACTTCAACGTGAATAACTCGTTTGTGTTTTCGGCAGAGGGTTGTCGAGAAGTTACTTGGAACGTTATTGTACGCTCCACGGGCGCGTACGAGACTAGATCAATGATGAGATCCGACAAAGGATTTCGTTGGTGACCAAGCGCGATTCTTAAATCTACATACGCATACACGAGCCTACATTCAGCTTTGCCAACTATATCGAATCTCAACAGCACGCGGTTGACATCGGACTGTCATCGATGAGAACGGTTCTCGGTTGTCCTGAAGATGTTAATAAGATTCCTGCAGACATTTTAATCTCATTCATTAAATAAAATATCGCTCCAGATATTGTCAGGATAACCACAACGATTCAGGTTAATCTAACCTGTGACGCCATTAGCGGCAGTTACCTGAGCGAACCTTTCAGTTTCATCAAGTATCGCGTCACAGGGTTACATATTGTTTGGGTTCTCCCAAAATGCGCCCCCGGGTGATCTTCTTTCAATTACTCCGACAGCGCCGGTTTAACTTCCATGCAGCTATCCCCGGTTGACACACTTCCATTTTAACCTTGTGGACCAGGACGGGCACGCGTTGGATCTCCGAGGGGAGACGTTCAAGATACAACTGTACATTAGAGATCGACCTGATATTTAATACAATGACAGTCATATGTGGACGTGTGATAGCCGTGCGTGTTGCTAACTCGAGAAAACCCGTTTACTTGACATATTACTAAAATGGCCTTGGCGATGTTGTCCGTGGATTGTTCACAGGAGCGCCAAATGTTCTCGCGGGCCAAGCCTCACGCGCATCACCGATTGCTAAACAAGCCGCAATGCGAGTCGTTGACAGCTCCAAAGCGCCGCTGCGGGTCGGTTAAAAAATCTGTGAACGCAGGCGTTTCAATCAATTCGAGATCGACTACGACTTTTAGCGACTCGACAACCAAAAGCGGTTACACTTCCACTCACGGCTACAATGCCCGCGCCGGTCAGTAAAATCATCACAATGAAGTTGCACAAAGACATCTGGTACAAGTCAATACCGATTCAATGATTGCAAATCTGGCAATGGGGAGCGGATTCTGAAAGCAGAGCTTTTTGAAAAGGTATTAGACGAATCCAATAATGTATAAGTAGAAACTATCGCAAAATTCAAAGATGTATCCGATCCCGCGTCTGACATTGACTTGCCTCTGTTGCGAGATCAAAGCGTCCAAAATTTTCAATATCAAACATACCGCGCTAAGGAGCCCATTGGACAGGGATGAATAGAAATGCAAGTGCATGACACGTCTCAAGACACGTGTTTGTGGCGTTTCAGTCTTTGGTTTGTATGAATGGCGGACAGCCCATTAGAAGGATAATATTTGACAAGTTGGGTATGTCTGAAGTTTCTCTGCGGTTAAATGACCATCAGAAACCCTCAGAAGAAATTATGTTTGACTTTGCAAACAATTTAGCCGCACGTGCATATCACAAGCTGTTGTCGTACATGGGCCAAGACCAAAACGTTGACACAGGTCTGCAGATTTCCCCAAAAGACTTCACTCATTTGCATCCGATTTATTACTTTTCGTTGGAACACCTGGAGCTGGTAAATCAGTCTGTGGTTGACATGCACTTTAATGCACGTATTACTGCTGTTCCCGCCGGCGGTTACAGATGCATAGATGTGATTCTCTCCGACAAGACTCTGTTATTGGAGGGCACAGGTGGCCGAATGAGGGTCATCTTAGTTGTTTTCACAAACTCGTAATTAAACAGCACAGTTTAAAATAATGTCATATCACAAACTTAAGGTTGGTCATAACCAACACTAGCTTGCGAAAATAAAGACCGCAATAAGAAATGATTGTGGGGTCACATTGAAATTTTCTCTGACAAAGTTAATTGAAAATGTCCCCGTGTGGCTAACCCAAACACAACTTGATCAGCTCAAGACGGCCAAACAAAAGAAATCCTCGCTAATATTAAAGTTGTCGAAATCAAAGGTGACGAAAATGCAAAAGAGCGGCGGAATATTTCCATTCCTCGCACAATTCCAGCGTTGTTTGCGGCTGCGGCTTCCGCTGTTGCAAAAGCATCTGCGTTATGGGCCGTCGGAACCGCATCAGGGATGACTCTGAATAAGACGCTGGAGGCCGCATTGCGTATCTTAGAAAAGGTCAACTATTCAGTTGGATCCAAAGGTTCCTGTGCGGATGCAGTTTTCGGTTGTAGTTTCTCCGTTGACAGCACGTCCTTTGACTACTTTTAATTTACTCGCGATGACAAAATCAGTCAAGCATTTTTGAGGAGGTTTTATGCGTGATGAACGTGCGTCGATGATCCCCCGCATATGATAAACAGGTATCGTTAGCCTAGATTTGACAACAGGACCTGAAACTCATTTGGTCGCATACGCGGTAACTCTTCGACATCTTTTATATTTTGACTCATACGGGCTTGCACCGCCAAGTGAAGACGTTGATTATCTATATGGTGGTTTTGCCACTCGACGACAGAGTCGTCTACCGCTGTTTTATTAAACGCTGCTGTTGCAAACTCGGATGGACGGCCCAATATAAGGACATATTGTTGTTGAAGCACAGCACGCACTCGCGGAAAATCGGACACAACAAGTTCTTGTTGATTTTGCATTGTCAATAAGAAGCTACACTTGAAACATTTACGAAATGCCTGTTGACATTTACGGACGCGAGGGCCTAGCGACCCGACGCGGCGTCGAGGATTTAACCAGGTTGCCCCAAAACCGATTTGACTGAGTTTACCAACCGGGTTCTTGTTGACATTGACCCGGGCGAGCTAGAGATTTTTCAAGATCAAACTGGAAACTTAAAACATCCAGCCTGGACATCAACGATGTTGTTCTGAAGATGCGAGGCGCCATCGCGAAAATCCTAGCCGAAATCAATGAGAACCATTGAGTCAGAGATGCTGGGGTGTCGGTGAAATTTATTAAAAGTTACATTGATGTTTCCGAGGCTACAACAAAACATTACGTGGTTGCAAAGGTGCACCCACCAGTACGTGTAGTAACATCATGAGGAGAGATGAACGGAATATCAACCAGCAAAGGAGAAGAAAAACTGACTTCTTAACAAATGTTTGACTTACTTACAGTGTTATGGAAGGGGATTATTTGATAGACCTGAACATCACATCTTAAAGGTGCGCAGGTCTGGATCGTATTTGTTCATTTTATGCGGATATAAAGGTGAATGGGGTATAATAATAATATTGGTAAATGATTACCAGAGTTTTAATATACCAAGTCCTGGCAATGTTCAAGGGCTTTTTATATATGCAGCATCGATATCATTAGTCGCCGGAGATGAAGTTCAGTTCGAAGGACTCAAAGTCTATCCAAACGGGTACTTAACCGTCTTTGGTGTTTGTGTGTAAGATTTATTATTACATATACATGATGGATTCTGAACAGCTACGTGTTGACGATGTTGCGGAATTTACCTACGGAGTGCTAGACCAGTTGGCAGGGGATGAAAAATATCGATGGGAAATTGCTTTCCACTTGTCGACGAATATCTGCGTAAATACAAAGTTACCAAACCCACACATACGCTCAAATATAATCTACGCAAGGGCCAGTTAGAAATCGACAGTTGGGACCACCATCCTGGTGTGCCAATACCAACTTGAAACAAGCTTAGAATCATTGCATTAGCACGGGAAAACGCCCAGTCGCAGACTACACGCCAGGCGTGAAAACGCCCAGGGATTGTTTCTACAATGGTAGAGTGGAATTCCCCTACAAACCCACCGCGATAAAATTCCCGGTCAATCATATCAAACCATTAACATTGACTTGGCCAGGAAAAGAAAGACCTAAATTTATATTCACCACAGACGTACTTGTAACATTTTTTTCGCAAAAAGGATAACCATTGAAAGCACAAAGCATGGGCGTAATCTATATAGTTTTAGGTGAACGTGGTGGCAAGCCCCCAAACCTCACAATCACCGGAGATATAAATATTCCCCCGGAATATATTTTCTACACTTGCATGGCAGTTGTACCAGTGTAGAAAAATGCTTTGTTGAAAGTACGTGTACGTGTTACACCGGACGTGATGAGTCTGGACAAGGCCAGACTATTGAGCAATTATACAATGCGATCATATTATTAATACAAGAATTGAGATAGACCCTCAAAGTTACCGACGTGAAAAAATACTTGAAGCGGAACAACAGCTGCGAGATGAAATCACCAAGAAAAAACGTTTTACTCGCGAAATACAAACGTGTGTGTTGTCGTGGATGCAATTTGTGGACTATCCGCAGCAACAACCCTTGGTATTAGTGTGGTGGAAATTTGGAGTACAGCAACTATCATAGGCACGCCAATCGGAATTGTTGTCGGAGCCATATCACTAGTAACTGGTGTCGAGATCTACGCTGGAAAAATAATCTTGTTACGTTTACATCAACGAGTACGTGTCTATTCAGAAATTCTCGCTGCAGAACAAAGCAGTCTCAACACAATTAGTAAACTATACTCGGTGGCTATCGAAGATAAAACCATTACCATGGTAAAGTTTGAGACCGTGTTGGCGGAAATGGAAAACAAGCGACCCCAAACAGGTAACTGATTTACAGACATTAAAAATCGAGTAACTTATCTCTGGAACCTAATCTGACTGAGTGAGTATTATAATAATTGGCAAGTATGAGACCACACTTACCTATCACGTCTCCCAACCCGTGAACCCCTGACACGGGCTTCCACGCGGACTCACGTGGACTAAAGAAGTAAAGCTTCCACGCGGATGCACGTGTGTGCAAAAAACGCCCAGTGGGGAAAAATTACGGGGAATATAGAAGGAGCTCTGGGTTGAAAGACATGATAGGTAAGTGTGGTCTTAAACACCCATTATGATACTACTATTGGGGCTTGGAAGGAAATATGCCGACGGAGTGGAGGTTAATTCATTTTGTAACAACTTTATAGAGTCCATTTTCCACCACATTTCCTGCAGCAAATCGTTTAATAATACTCTTTTGACTGGACTGATTACTTGATGGCTGTGAGTGTTTGGATGGATTATTTTGACTGAACTGATCATTTGTTAGCTGTGAGTGTTGACTGGACTGATTTAATTGATGGCTGTGAGTTTTTGGAAGTACTTGTGTTCCTGCTCATGGATTATTGCCGAGTCCGCATTGGCGGAAACTCTACAGTGCAATCACTTTGCCATATGTGTGCGTGTCCTTCTGTCTGTCCATTCGTCCACACCCTATATTAACCTCAATGTTAAAATGTTTTCTTTCGTTTTATCCCATGCTATTAGGATTTGGAATAAGGGTTCAGTATGCACTTATCTTTATCAAACTAAAGAAATGCCCTCATTATTAAAGCTCAGTGGCGGGCTCGACACGCCGACCCGGATCGGCTTCCTGTTTTTCAAATATTTTAGACTTTATGCTTACTTTTAACTTTACAGTAAGAAAGGAATGCATTAACTGCACACCTCTTTATTAGGCTATGACAATGTCCCATAGTTCATCTTTAGGGAAGCGTAACTATTATCCCTCCACTTTAGTGGGGGATATTGTGATATCCTCTGTCGGTCCGTCCTTCCATTTGTCCGTATTTATATTTTATTCTGAACCGCTGAGTGGAGATTCGTCAAACTTGGTACATAGGTTACTCATATAAGCAACAGAGTATAGTTTTGGGCCTTTCTCCGGGGGCTCCTGGGTGGGAGTCAAAGGTATAATATACAAAATTGCAGCTACAGTGACTTTTAAAAAAAATATTCTTTGATCAACCTTTAAGCATGCAGTATAGCATGAGGACACCACATAATATATGTAACGGGCTTTGGGTTACCAGGTCGGTGGTGGGGGGTGGGAGTAAACCTATCTCAATATGATTGAAAAAATAGTTGGACCATTAAATATTGAAATCCCTTTCTTGAAATCTCTTCACATCTCTTGAAAACATGTAACACAATATCTTCCAACTGATGCACATCAGTCAAATATAATCTACCCACCCTGTTTTCAACACCATAATCCTGTGCGATTTACTATTGGTCTTCCATTGATTACTCTTGCATTTGCAGGAAGCAATAGTGTATTTATTTTATTTGATCCAAATGGAACTGATTAGAAATAAAATAGGCATGACAAAACTACGGAAAAACTGCTGAGACAAAGTGCAGAGTTCAATAAAAGCAGAGATAAAACACTTGAATACTTTAATGAAAGATTGCGAGAACAAGGCTTGGTGACCCAGATATTAAACAATGTGGATTACATATATTTAAATTCCCCTATGTATTGTTTTTCGGTATTGTTTATTTTCTTTTTGATTGCATTTGTCTTTTCTTTTTTTTTTATCTCTTTGTACCTGTTGTACTCATTGATAGTTACAGTCCTCATGGTTAATTTACTTGACACTGATCGCCTTGCTTATTATGTCGTCGATGCTGTTCAAATGACTTATGGTAGGTGTTACGATTTCATCATATTTTAAACCGTTGTTGTAGATCGACTTCTCCTTGAAAGCTTTTGCCAGAAATCCTATTGCAGCAAACCCATTAAAAGTCAAAGGAACAATGACACCAATAAGTGTCAATGCAACACTTAATCCAGCTTCTGTTATACCCATAACACCTGAAACTGTTTTAATTCCATCTTCTATTCAGTTTAAAAATGTATATGCTACATTGTATTTCATTCTAACACCTGCACAGAGTTCATCTCTTTGACCAAATCAATTTTAATTTCATTTTTGCAATCTAAAATTATTACCATTGCTAATAACAATTTTATTTGGTGGTAAACCATCAACTGTGAGGTATTCTGTTGTGAACTGGCTAACAGAAACTGCAATGATTAGCTCTGAGGTATGCTCTTCACGTTCCACTGTCTTTGTCCCTGTAATCGAGGTGTCCGGGTGCTATTACGATATTTTCAGATTCCTTATTTTCTGTTGGCCTATTGAAATTAATATGTTTGAATATAATCAAACTTGCACTCTATGCAAATGGAGGCAAGTTCAGCTTTAGAACAAAATTCCAGTGAAGTATCTAATACGATTTGAAGCCAAGTAATCATCTTTTAGTGCATTTTGTAAACCGTTCACAATTTTCGACTGGAAGAAATTTGCTAAACAATGATTTTACAGCATAAATAACAACATCTGGCAATGATTTGGAAATTTTAGAAGCTCTAAGAAGGACAAAGATTTCGCATGTCTTCTTGATTTCATTTTCATCCATCCTTTCCAACTCCGTTTTGATTCGCTGTTTATCGGTTATCTCCGTGTATGTTCCAGTTGCAATGTCTATGCTCAATTCCTGTTGGCACTCTAAGATTTCTGTTGCTATTTTTGTCTTTCATATTTTCTAATTTATCTTTGACAAGACTCCAGTACATTCTTAGCTATTTATATAACTGAAAAAAATGGCTTTTATCGTTGGCATATTTTTCATCACAATAAATTAAGTATGCTTACGCATAACATTCAAAGCTAGACAAATGGCAGAAGGTCTGAAGATGATACTCACTATTGAATATATTGAAGCTACGATCGATGATACGGTTAGTTTTGCTAATAATTTGAATGATCAAAGTTTAGGGCAATTTAATACTGGATAACAATGTGTCTGTTTTGGATAATACTGGATAACAATGTGTCTTTTTTGTTACCGTTTTGTCCCATTCATGTACTTTGCACAAGACCAGCCCCTTCCTGTTGTCTTTGTGATAATTATGTTGCTTCACTTAGCCCTTACGTAGCAATCTAAATTTGATTTATATATTTTTGGGGGAAACCTATCGTATAGTATTTAATCTGTGGCTTTTAGGTGCTGAGAGATGCTCAATATAATATGAAATATAATTAGTCGAACATGAGTCTCGATCCATCAACCTTTAGTTTATAAATCCAATTATTATACCACTGAGCTATTGAAGTCAGTTACTATTGCTGTAATTCTAGTCCACGTGAAGATTGGTGTCTTCCTCAAGCCAGTACCTTCTGTTTGATTAATTTTATCAGCTTTCAATGTATTGTGTGTCTGTCCGTCTGTCTGTATTTCAGTATCTCCCTCCAGCTGAATTAATTTTATCAGCAGGCAATGTTTGTTCTGTTGTACAAATACTAATTGTTTGCGAATAGCACTACGTTATGAATAACTTCCCAGTGTTATCATGTGAACGTTCTAGAAAGGTCTGTCGCCTAATGCTCTCATGTACAGAGTGAGAGAGAAAGAGAGAGGTATACATAGGATAGATAGCATGTAAATCAATCGGTCATTCATTAGTTTAAATCAATCAGCTCGTTTTCACTTGACACACTTTCAGAACACGTCTCGTTCGTTTTGGTTGGTTTATATAAGCATTGTATTTCTTTCTTATTTGTGGCTATCATTCTTTCTATCCTGTTTGCCTGCACATCACGTGCATTGAAAAAGCGCACAATTATCTTGGTGGTAAAAAATTCGGAACAAATCCTTACTGAGTGCACATTTCTCGATTTGGACATATGTGTGTGTGTGTGTGTGTGTGTGTGTGTGTGTTATTTTAAAAGCGCACAGTGCGGATATTACATCGCATAGTTACCCGTTAAATCTCACATGGTCAGTCTAGCGTTTGATACGAATGTTCAGTCCCTATTTCCGTATTGCACACCCAGACTGGAACTACTAAGGTATTTTCACTGACGTCAGTGCGTCGATATTTCTTAGACACATTAAATCGAACTTTCATATATATCCGGATGTGTTTTGGAATTCCATTCACAAAGTATAGCTGAAAATTGCCGGAAAGTGTATAATAAATGTGTTTAGTTCCTGGTCTATGACAAGAACTCTTTTGATATGACGTATAAATATGTCTCCGCCCGACGGCTTCGAAGTTTTTGCTGTCTCTCCATGAAGACGGCTTTTATCATCGTTAGCAATAGGCCAATTTACGTCCGCACCACTTGCAATATGGGCTTTAGAGAATCAAGTATTTCGATTTGGATAAAATCTAACGTTTTCTGTTAGTAGGCAGGATCTGTTTAATACACAATATGCCGATTTATTAAAAAGGTTCACGCTACTGGTCCTTCAGAACTTGTCTGTCTCTGGCGGAAACAAGGGCGGATTATCTCCCCGGTGGCAATGCCTTCTGTTGGTATTGTTCCAGTGGTCTTGAGCAATGCTTCGACTTGATTACACAGGGATTAGTTTTCCGGAAAAAACTTACTATTTTGTGTCTACTCCAGCTAAATGCCAATGTATGTCGACCCATCGATATAGTAACAAACCTAGGGTATGTGTTATTCGTATTTACATCACTGTTTAAAGATTTGTTAGATTTTAGCGATTATTTGTTTAATTATGGGCAATCGGTATTGGCAAGATGTTTCTCAATCCGAGTATTTAGCCAATTACTGGATACAGGCGTCATAATGAACAGTATTCACGAGACTTTATGGTAGCACAGATTAGTTTCGTACAATGTCTCATTTCCTAATATAATGCATCCCTGAGATATTCTCACGTATACATGTCTAGTAATTTAAGATAGGAATAATTTATGTGTGTTAGTTTAGGGCCTTTTTTGTGGTAAGTGGCATGTACTACGGATCTACAACTTGGAATTGCGTTCTGATAAATCATACCAATGTGAAGCAAGAAAAAACATTCAAGTGTGAAATTGGAGTCTCTGAATGTATGGTTCTTAGTGTAATACGAAAAACATATGAACACAAAATTTTCGTTTCATTAAAGTTAAAGCTTTGATTTTAAAGGAATATATATATATATATATATATATATATATATATATATATATATATATGTGAGTGTGTGTGTGTGTGTGTGTGTGTGTGTGTGTGTGGTTACGATGTTGGTGTGGTGTGGTGTGGAGTGATGTGGTATGGAATAAGCAAAAGCTAAAGGTGTCCCTTTCCAGTGAAGTAGTGCAAGCCACCAAGCTGGAGTAATCACATTTGGGTCAAGATTGTTGAATACGATAATGCCGACTTGCGGATCTCGAAAGGTTAAAGAATAGGTCTTTCATTGACCAGAGCAAGAGAGCTTCAAGGCCCAAGAAAACATATTGTTAATGAAGATCCCTCATCTCTCATTACTTCGTCTCTGTTCGTCTCTCTGTCGATCTTGAAGGAACAACGACTCAAAACACGACCCAGTCGACGACTCAGGCCATGACTAGTCAACGACTTAGAGTACGATCCAGTCGGTAACGCAGTACACGATCCAGTTTCAGACACATGGAACGAAACAGTCAGAGACCCGACAGAACGACCTAGTCGGCTACCAGGCGGCGAGCTGAAGCCGGAAATACGAGAGATCACGCTGGAGCAGAGTTCTGTCACATTTTGGAGCGCCAGACCTTAGACAGGTTCAGCGGGGTTTCACTCCAAAATAAATACCTTTCCAAAGAACCTGAGGAGGCGAGACTATGGATAGTGTGGCCGAGTGATCTGCTACAAAGTGGGATAGGTCGTGGAGTAGCATAAAGAATCTAGATGGCTTGCGCAGAGTCACCATTCGGAGACTGAATGATGACTACCGAAACGGAAAATAATAAAGACGGCAACTACTTTTGATGATGAGATTCGGCTCTTAACAAAAGAATGTAAGGACTTGGAGGAAAGGTTAACTGCTAGAAGGGAACTCTGGATAGGAACGCTGGGACGTTCCGAAAGGTAAGGGCGACGTCGAAAGAGGGACTAGCTCCCCTACGACAGACTTTGATGGACAGGTTATGTCGACACCTTCAGAATTGCCGAAAACCAAGAACGTAGTTGATACCATGTATATAAAGGACGATAACATGACAACTCCTTGCACTGCAGTGCAGTTCAGGTAGGGTTCAGAGACAAATCGAAGTCTGAGAGCGAAGGAGCAGTTACAGAAGGAAGCGGTGCGGCGACTAATCTTTTACGAAGAACATTAGAGAAGTCGATCGTTACTCAGATGTCGTACGACGGAACCACACCCTAGATGGATTTTATCGTTCACTACGAGACGTGTTCAACCCTTAACTCTTGGACAGACAAAGTACACGAGAATAATTCTTACGCTGAATTGATTGAGGCTCTAAACGAGATGTTAGCAACCCCGAAATCAGACCGAGTTAAACCGATTTCAACTGAGGAGTAGGATTCTCAAGACTGAAGAAGCTTTACCAGACCTTGCGTCATCACTACGGCTGATTGCAAGTCCAGTCTACCCAAAAGCAAGTTACTTTTAGGTAGACACCCTCGTGAAGTAACAGTTCATTGATGCCATGGAAGATTCTGATATGCGCCTGAAGATGCAATGGGCGAGACCTGCTGCCCTGAACGATGCAGTACAGATAGCTCTCTAATTAAAGGCGTTTGCCAGAGCGAAGCTGCAACGACAAGGAGGTAAAAGGCATGTCAGGAAGAAGAACAGGGATCAGCAATACGAGAGTTGAAAGAGCAAGTATTAGAGCTGTTAATCGCAGAACTTATGAATGAAGCAAAGAATGCCAAGCAATCGAGACCGGGCCCAGAGCGACGCAGAAACAGAAACCGTGACGAACTTGCTTGCTATGGATGCGGCCAGCTGTAACATTTCAAGAAAGACTGCCCTGCTAAAATGCCTAGCAACAATATTTCGCCAACGACCCCAAAGTCGGCAGGTCGCGTGAGATATGAGAGGAACAAAAGGCGAAATCGCAGGAGAAAGGAAGCAAATTATTGGTTTGAAAACTGATGTTTGGCTGCGGACATTGGGTTGTATGTGGCAGGTACCATTCACAGCACTGGTGTCAATCTTCTAATTGATACAGGTGCTACCGTAACTATCCTGTCTAGAGAGATCTATTGAAGAATTAAGTCGGAGAAAAGGCCAAACCTGATACTTATAATAGAAAAAGCCAGTTTCGCAGACGTTAGCCATATTTCGGTCGATGGATGAGGACAGTTTGAAGTAAACCTGTGTGGGGTTCGTCGTCAACAGAATATGCTGGTTGCAGAATTCCAACAGAAGGAATATTTGGATTGGATTTTCTCAAGATCAGTTCATGTCAACTCGCTGTTGAAAAAGGTCTCCTTTCCCTTGGTAAAGAGAACTCACCTTGTACGTTTGAAGGACAAGAAGTAGGATGTGCCCTAATAATTGTCGCTGAAACAGTGAACGTTCTGGGTATGCACGAAATTATCGTTTCATGAAAATTAGACAAGCTGACGTCTTCATTAGTGCCGGAAATCGGAATGGTTGTGCAGCATCAAAAGTTCAGAGAACGTCACAACATCATTGTCTCGAGGACGCTGATCAGGGCCAAGGAAGGGAATTTGCCAATACGAATACTAAATGCGATTGGGGATAAACAGCCACTCTATGCTGGGACAAACATTGCTAACATGGAAGCAGTCGAAGGAGTCGTCGACATGCAGAGGACCGTTCGTTATCTTCAAAATAGGGAGTCGTAGCTTCGGGTACCAACTCATCTCGAAGAACTGACCCAGGCAGCAAAGGAATCGTTCTCCAGGGAACAGACGAGAGAGGTGGATAAGTTGCTCTGCAACTATTAGATGCTCTTTGCTGTGTCTGACGCTGATCTTGGAAGAACTACAAAGGTGAGGTACAAAATTCAAACGGGGAGGACGAGACCAATAAAACTGCCCCCCCTTCTCCCCCAAGAAGGGTTCCAGTTCATCCTAGACAAGAAATTGACAAGCGTGCGAAGGACATGTTGAAGAAAGGGATCATTTAAATATTTAACTGTCCATGGTCGTCGCCAGTGGTGTTAGTAAAGATAAAAGACAGCACAGCGAGCCTTGCACAAAGTGACTACAAAAGACGCATACCCTCTACCAAGGATCGATAAGTCGCTTGAATCACTCTCAGGAATAACCTGGTTCTCGACACCAGACCTCATGAGTAGATATTGGTAGGTACAAATGGAGCTTGAGGAGCGGTCGAAGACGGCATTCGCAACGAGACAAAGTTTAAAGGAGTTCAGTGTTATGCCGTTCGGGCTCTGTAATGCGTCCGGGACCATCGAGAGACTGATGAAGGGATATATACACACTCACACACTTGCCAACTGTGGCTGCGATGGTGGTGTGGTGTGGAATGGAGTGATGTGGTATGGAATCAGCAAGAACTAAAGATAAGACTTCGAGTGAAGTAGTGCAAGCCACTCAGCTGGAGCAATCACATTTGGCTGTAGATCGTCTAATAGGATAACGTCAACGTCGAATTGCGGATTTCGAAAGGTTAAGGATTAGGTCTTTCGTCGACCAGAGCAAGGTAGTTTCAATGCTCGTTAATCAAGCACGGAGATTTTGTTAACCGGTATTTTCCAATAACACAGATTGTTATTGAAGATCCCTCATTTTTCATTACTTCGTCTCTGTTCGTCTCCCGGAGCCCCTGGTAGCCGAGTGGTCTTAGGCGCTCGCCTTTACAGATCACTCACATCTCACCTCTGTCCGCGTGGGTTCGAGTCTCAGCTTGACCAACATGGCATTTGAGAAAGCTTTCTACTAGATTCCCGTGTGTCTGTGGTTCTTGCCGGGGTTTTTCCAGGTTCTGTCTCCACCAAATATACAGTCCGCCATTTATAGCCTGTCATGTGGTAAAAAATGGCGTTAAACCCTACAAAACCAAATTGTTCTTCTTCCTGTCGATCTTGAAGGAACAACGACTCCGACTTCGATCAGTCGGCAACTCAGACCACCAAACAGTCGATGACCTCATACCATGACCAATCGACCACTAGAATACGATCTAGTCGGCGACACAGAACACGATCCAGTAGGCGACTCACGGCATGATATAGTCGACGACAAGAGCGACACAGTCAGAGACCCTGAGAACTACCCAGTCGACGACCAGGCGGCGAGCCGAAGCCGGAAATACGATATGAGTTCTGTCACATTTTGGAGCGCCAGACCTTGGACGGATACAGCGGGATTTCACTCCAACATAAATACCTATTCAAAAAACCTGCGAAGGTGAGACTCTTGGTAGTGTGGCCGAGTATATTATCTTTAATCTTCATCAGTAACACTCCAGGGATATTAACCCATACATTAATGGATTTCAAAACAGCACCCAATGGGTTCAGCTAAATGACGGCAAGCTTTTTAGGAAAACCAAGTCATGTGTGTATCTGAAATGCCCCAAAAGGCATGTGTGTATCTGAAATGCCCAAAAAGGCATGTGTGTATCTGAAATACCCCAAAAGGCATATGCGCTTGTTCTTTTCAAATAATCTAGGTAATCCATCCTCATACAGCTATTCCAGGTATATTTTGTCTTATACCTCTTTCAAATAATCTAGGTAATCCATCCTCATACAGCTATTCCAGGTATGGTTTGTCTTATACCTCTTTCAAATAATCTAGGTAATCCATTCACATACAGCTATTCCAGGTATGTTTTGTCTTATACCTCATTTTTTCTCGATATTCGATATCAGTTCAGAAATGCTACACACTGCAGAATTATTCCCCTAAAGAGTTCAGGTGACTGATTAACAATTAAAGAGCTGATTCTAAGTTGTTGTCTCTTTTATTTAATTAATGCGACAATATGTGACCAGTGTTACAATGTTTAAGTCTAATCTGTACAAATTTAAATAACGAATATATTATAGGTTAATTACTAAAAACACACGCGATTAATATATTTAGATTCATTTACTATTAATTGCTATTTTAATATAATATGTTTTTAACTAATTTTTATAACAGAACTCAGTCGAAGTGTACGAACATTGTTTATCAAGGAACAGCTTTGATGTTTTTGTTTTGAAATTATAACGTTCAAAACAGATTAACTATTTATATTTCATAGTGTATCCCTTACAATAAAGTTGACATCATGCTGTAAACAGAATTTCTATTTTTAATTTCCTGATTTACCCATTACTAATAAAGCAAGTGCTTTACTGGAAGTTTATAGTCGTTATATTTGCCACCATTAGGTTGACTTTCGTCTCCAATACAGCGACCATTGTATCGGAAGGCTATTCATTTTTCCTTGAATGCTTTGACTTTCTCAAATTTCAGGGTGTGCACATTTAGATTAATGAATAGTAGCTAGATTCTTGAGTTCGTTTTTGTGATTTATACCGGCCTTGAATAAATCATTCATTTCTGTTACTAAAATTAATTTTGCCCCACTAACTCTGAATAATCGTTAGCACTTCCCTTTGAATTACGTTAATATACTCCGTCTCATTTATCTCATTCCAAGTTGAAAACAGTAGTTTTTCTCATGGTTCAGCATGACATTGGGTTCATACAGGACCGTGAATCAGGGGTCATAACTTCCAAACTCGTTAATTATGCTTGTTCCTACTTTGAGTGCATCAACAAACGTTTCTCAAAGAATATTTGAAAACATTATTGTAATTTGACATTTTTGTTAATTTGATCTTTAACCCACCCTACCTAAGGACCCAGGGAGGAAGCCAAGAAAAATACTCCTCTTGCACATGGCTACGATATGAACAAGGTTTATTAAGTGTCTTGAATTTCCATCTAGTGGTTTAGGATGAGATGTGGTAACTGACAGACGGACAGACTGAAAGAGGTTATCACAACATCCCCGGCGCTGAAGCGTGGGAATATTACAAAAATCCTTCTACATGTGATCTATACTGCTGCTCTATTATGCATTTAAAATGTATGTGAAACAGTACACACTTGCTGAACTTACGTCTTTACGGGCACATTAACATGTCAATTACCAATACATTAACGTGTCAACTTTGACATCTCTATAACAAGACTAGATCCATTCCGCTCAAACACCAATGCGTCATTCATTACTGATACCGTGTTCCCAGTAAATCAAAAGACGGCCAAAAAAAAAGGAACAAACAAAGAGTGATCAATTGACTAAATTTCAGATATTGGTGGTGGTAATGGTAATGGTGGGGGCTAGGAAAAAAAAAGAGAGAAAAAATGAACCGAACGGTGCCCAGGGTCAATCCGCCATTGAAGTCAGAGAAAGAAATACCATGATAAATTAGATCCGCGCTTTTTGTAGGTACATCATACTTATGTTTGCGTCTCGCTTCTTCGTAATTTCGCAAAGTTCTAACTAATTTTACCGGAGACACCAGGGAAAAACAAATACGTCACTTATCTTGCTGGCCAGAGGTCTGAGAGAGAGAGAGAGAGAGAGAGAGAGAGAGAGAGAGAGAGAGATAGAGAGATGTAATGGTCAGTTACGGGGAAATAAGATTTCAAGCTTCACCCAAAACCAGTGGACAACCTCCACCACCAAAGACTAACTAAATAAAATACTTTTGTGGTTGTAAAACACGTATTTCCCCGCTGCAGATAAAATGTCGGACACAAAAAAAAAAATTGAAAAAAAACCATTATACAAGGGGCATTTTAAAAGTTCTGAATATTTTGTCATACCTTTTTTGTTTCTTTGAAACCGTCAATAAATTTAATGCCTATCATTAGACAAAATAACGTTCTATAGAATGATATGCAGCTGCACGTGCACCACGCCTGACATCTGCATATATATGCATGAGACGTAACATAGGTTAGTGACAACGATGTGTAAATGTCGGAGAAGGAGAACAGTTCTACTACTGATATCAAGGCCGACTTGGATAAAGTTTTGCGGATGCAATTCTCTGTCATGTCCTACAATTTGGAGGGGGTTTCAGCGTTCTAAAAATCGTCGCGAATCCATGGAAGATGTCACTCGTTCTGGAAAACCGTTGTCTGCTATTAGTGAGCGGGAAGTGGCTGCTGTGAAGGGGCAATAGATATAGTGAAATATATATTTTTTATTATCACGGGCATTAATTCGTCAGCTGTTTAAATATATTGAAGACTCATTTGAAGCTCAGGAAGGTTTGTGCATATGGGTCCCGCATTTATTGACGGCAGATCAAAAACAGACTCTAGTTGAAATTGCCAAACAGATAATCGCCAAATATGAAAAGAGTGACCAGAGACATTTGAATGAGATTGTCACAGGTGATGAAACATGAATTTATTTTTCTGAACCCGACTCAAGAGAAAATAAAAAAGTTTCGATCGGAGCAAACGAGCAGAGATCACAAATCGCTCGACGTAGTCGGACTGTCAAGAGAGTTTTATACGCATTATTTTCGATACAAACGGTCCGATCATACAGGTACCAGTGCCTGACTCTGCAAGTATCACTGGATATTTTTATGCCTTCAAAGTGTTGCCAAAAGTTGTGGAACACTACCAAACCACCCGTTTGCGCACCGGTGTCCGAGGTATCCATCTACTCCATGACAAACTCGTCAAACTCTAACCAGGTCATTTGCATATACATACAAACCGGCCTATTAAATTTCATTGTGGTTTTAGCATTATCGTGCTATCAAGGGTTTTATAAATTCTAAGTCCAAAAAGTTTAAAAAATATGTTTTAAAAATGAAAAGAAATTGCTTTATATGGTAGAAAATCTACATATGCGTACAAATTTGCCACAAAACAATGCACGACGCCTCGTTCATATCACGACCGCCAGCCTCCTCTAATCACATACAAGGTACGTCCGCGCTCTTGATGTCCTAGCTTCTCACTTCAAAAAGGCGTTGCTTGCTTGGTAATATCTTCAGATTCCGTTCCATATAACAAATTTACTATGTTTTTGAGTCACGCACACCTTCTTCAGCAATGGACTGCACTTCCACTTTGTATCTGAGTCACGCACACCCCCTTCGGCCATGGGCTATACTTCTGCATCAGTGGCAAAAAAGAATCCGTTTGTTTGACAACAACAGCAACAAAATTTAACCTTGATCTGATACTATCATAAAGTGCACATGGTTCAAAAGCCATAGCAGACTGTAAGTCTGTATAAACATTGTTCAGCCTCTTCCGTTTTTGTTAGTGTCAAGGGCACTAGAACTACGCGCTCAGCCTCGTTGAAGCGGACGGCAATTTACTGCGAGCGAGTAATGTTTGGTTTGGTTTGGTGCTTTACGGCACAGCAACACAAGTAGGTTATTTAGTGCCGAGGCAATTGGAGTAAAGTGCCTGTCCCAAGGACACACCACGGTGGCTGACCTAGGCCGGTCCGATGGTAGGATTGGAACCCGCGCCCTTTCGGTCGTGAGTCCGGCACGCTAACCACTGAGCCACCGCGGCTCCCGGCAAGTAATGTATTATAAGATGTAAGGATCTATACGCTGTCTGTTGGCCAAGATCCATTCTTTCAGTGTAAGCCTTATAGAGTCCGTTTTAAGCAATAAGCATAACCGGTTGCCAATCTTTGAAAAAGGACTAACTTTAATTTCTGTTTTTGATGTTAAATGACTAAGGTGGGAGAGAGATAATTTTTTGTTGTTGTTCTCAGTACTATAATTTCCACTTATCTAAAACTGCAGAAAGGCGAGTTAATATTACACATCTTTACATATCAAGAGTCAATCATGAGTATATTTTTATACATACTATAGCGTTTGTAAACTGTAGGAACGACAGTTATTCGCCTGCCAGTGTTGTGATATTATAATTACGTCAGGAATTGCTTGTTTTGCGTGAAATCGCCATTCGCTGTAATGACCCAGCAGGTTAATCCCAGCTCACAAAATTTTGAAATCTATAAATTGCTGAGAGTTCTGTTGTAGAAGGCTATCAGATCCCACCATGCAATCGCAATCCATCGCTTCCTCAATAACCTTTTTTTTTTTTCGTTAGTTGAATTGAGTCTGTCAGCGGGAATTGATGGTGGGGAAAAGGAGGACCCCGGTCCGATGTGGCACAGGAACTGAGCTGAAAAAAACGGCTTAAAAGTGCATTGGTCGGCTATGGGACAATGTATAAAGATACAATATTCATTTCATGCTACATACTATTAGCAGCAGAGGTGTTTTCTTGACTGAAGACGCACCTCTAAGGTAAAACAAAACACTAAGCAATTGCCTTATATAAACGCGTGGAGCAGAGTCGAATGCAAACTGCCTGCAACCATAGTAGAAAAAAGAAAACAAAAATGATCTCTCGCATGTATTTGAAACCTCTTTGCATCACCTCTGATAGAATTATGATCAAACGATCTTTTGTCTTTTGTTCACAAAAACTAATATACAAAGGCCGAGATATCAACCACAGCAAAGGTGTCTCCAAAACGTTTGCTGAAGCAAAGGTTCTGGCCAATACTTCTACCTAGACTATATTGATTAATGTGTTTCAAAAACAAATCATTTCTTTGTTAGATTGCACAACTTCTGCTACCCTTATACAACTTTTCTTTTTCATAAACGCTTTTATATAAACGCGTGGAGCAGAGTCGAATGCAAACTGCCTGCAACCATAGTAGAAAAAAGAAAACAAAAATGATCTCTCGCATGTATTTGAAACCTCTTTGCATCTCCTCTGATAGAATTATGATCAAACGGTCTTTTGTCTTTTGTTCACAAAAACTAATATACAAAGGCCGAGATATCAACCACAGCAAAGGTGTCTCCAAAACGTTTGCTGAAGCAAAGGTTCTGGCCAATACTTCTACCTAGACTATATTGATTAATGTGTTTCAAAAACAAATCATTTCTTTGTTAGATTGCACAACTTCTGCTACCCTTATACAACTTTTCTTTTTCAAAGAAAGAAACCCGTTACATCGTTACATCATGGCGCCGTCTCTCCTCTACAGATGAGATCAGAACATAGATGCCTCTAATTCCGGATATAGACGGGTTCGAGAGAAATTACTGGCTTCTCACCCGTATTAAGATCCTAATCTGAGACAAGATAGTGGAAAGCAGACCACGGACAGCCAAGAAAATAAATCTATTTCACCTGAATTGGAAACAGTCCTCATTGGGAACCTAAATAAACAATTTGGCTTCGATAAAAACCTTTGATTGAAGTTGAAGCATAATTCTTTCAAAAAGGATATTTTCTGGTCCAATAAAAATAGAATTGTACCATCTGTACATATAGTATTTCCTCTAGGCTAAAGACACACGTTTTGAAAAGTTTCAGGGTCAAGGTTATGGGAATGACGTTAAATTTTCTGTAAAGTAAGACGCAGGACCTTTTCTGACTTCAAGTTTGGGAAGGAACGATGCGGTAAGGAAATTGCTAATGCCCATCGGACACGTTGTCACGGAAAGAATAATAGGTTGACACATTAAATTGATTTTTCTAACTTTAATAATTTCTCAGAAAGTTTATTAACATTGTTTAATTCATTGTGCACTACCAAATGATTCCCTTTTGTTTGTAGCTTGCTTATTTATGCATAGCCTCACTATATTAAGCCTACAAAGTAAAATCAATACAGGAGGGGGATACAATTAGATTTCCACAGGTAGTAATTGAGTTTGAAGCTTTGACATGTTCGTATCTGTTTGCACTGGAAAAATATATTTTGTAAACTAAGAGGTCTAAATAAGGAATCAGTCAATTAAATTGAGCAGTGTTCATAAAAATTTCACCGAATCAATGAAGTTTTATCTGTATTTATTATTATAAGGATCAGATACAGTTTGCTGTGCGCAACCCTTTGCCGAAGCACGAGGAAAAGTTTTGATTAAGAGGGCGAACACGATGCTGCAAAGTCTTTTCCTAATGCCCTGGCAAATATTTGCACAGATTAGACTATTGAGATAATACACACTTTGTGTGCAAACGTTTGCCGGAGCATGAGGAAAACGTTTGATCCAGAGGACGAAACCCCAAGCTTTCAGGTTGTTCTGAGTGCTCCTGCAAATGTTTGCACACAGGAAACCGTGTATTATTGTTATTCTTACATGGTCAGTTACTAGATACATACATTCTATACTAAATAATAGCAATTAATATGAATATTTAATGTAACTGGCAATTTTATTGGTCAAAATGGTATCATGTTACCAACAAACAAACAAACAAATAATAATAATAATAATAATAACAATAATAAGTGGCAGGGAGCAGGAGAAGTAGGTCAGGCCATCTCTTTAAGGCAACAATATTTAGGTTACTGTTGACCCTGTGTGGGATTTTGCTTGAGTAAGACTAATTATTGTTGTCAAGAGGAGGAAAAAGTGCAAGTTCTCACCCTTCCACGTCTTTGGAACACACATGTATATCCTACTTGAACTAGATCTTACATGCCTAATTGCTCATCATTACATCATTGCCTAAATTCCTAACATGCATATCATGTGAAAATAATTCCACCGAGAATGATGCTTTATAAGAACTTTTGAAATTTCTGAATTCAACATAGATTAACATCACATGGACTCATACATGCCTGCATAGAAGTCATGTTGGTGTGTACAAACATACACATGGAATAATTTAATTCTGCACCGATTTAAGATTGACGCCTTCTTGGCCAACTGAAACTGCCGTAACAAAATGCCCGCATCACCTGCCTACTCCAAGATGAGACACCAAAATGTATTGCACCAGCTTGTCAGATTGCCGCCTCTGCCAATCAGGTGTATTATCACATATGGGTTTGGGTTAAAGTGACATAAAATTGGCTGAAATACCTTCGAGAATGAATATACTCCGCACTTTGACAAAGATAGCGACCATCTTAGTTTAGGATTCGGACACGTAACTTCGTCTTATTGTACATAGTTTAAATGCATAAAATGAAGAATCTAAGTCTGCAAGCTTCCCTTTCTCTAGTAAATCATATCAAGCGTGCATTTAGGGGATGGTCACAGCAAATTGTACCTTGTTAAACCTGAATCGGGGCACCAGTAACGTTTAACGAAGTCATGTGCACTCAGTGCAGAGTCTAAAGTCTTTCAATATTACAACGTCTACAAAGAGATCATTCTTCGCTGACAGTTTGTATGCAATGATTATATTTGTGTCGGTGTGTGTGTGTGTGTTTGTGTGTGTGTGTGTGTGTGTGTGTGTGTGTTTAGAGAGAGAGAGAGAGAGAGAGAGAGACTAAATCGATCAGCTTCAAGCTGTGTTTCATAACAACCAGACATGACTGACCTTCATTCACGTGTATCCAGTTTCCAGACAATTTTTCTCATGCAGTTAAAGATACAAACAAACCGTTTTCGAGAAGATGCAACAATTCACATTGTATACAGTTCATGCCCTTTGTTTTCGATCGATATGAACTTCTAGGCATAATCCATTATGACAAAGGGGTGGTATGACTGATATTTCGCTTAAGGTTAAAAAATCTCGAATATGATCAATTGTGGCTCCTGAAGGAAACAAACATTACATATTAAACAAGAACATTTAAAGTTAAATATCAGAAAACGTACACTACCACTCAGTCGGTCCCGGATATTTTTAAAGATGTCTCCTCTATGATTTAGGTACGTCGTGACTGTCGCTCAGTTCAGTGACACCAATTGAAACATCAGGGAAAATCTAAAACCTCTCTCTCTCTGTCTCTGTCTCTCTCTCTCTCTCTCTCTCTCTCTCTCTGTGTGCAATACACAGAACAGATGTAACGTAGAATATTAACCCGCAGCAAAGTTATCCCCGGGTAGGTTTTCTACGGGTATCAATATTCTACGCTACTCCGGCAATATTACTTCGACAGTTTTAGTCAGATCCGTGTATAAAGGTATATCCAAGAGAAATCCCTTATATAAAGTTATATCCAAGAGAAATTCATTATATAAAGTTATATCCAAGAGAAATTCCCTATATAAAGTTATATCCAAGAGAAATTCCTTATATGGAGTTATATCCAAGAGAAATTCCTTATATAAAGTTATATCCAAGAGAAATTCCTTATACAAAGTTATATTCAAGAGAAATTCTTTATACAAAGTTATATCCAAGAGAAATTCTTTATATAAAGTTATATCCAAGAGAATTCCTTATAATAAGGTATATCCAAGAGAAATTCCTCATATAAAGTTATATCCAAGAGAAATTCCTTATATAAAGTTGTATCCAAGAGAAATTCCTTATATAAAGGTATATCCAACAGAAATTTTAGACTTGAATATTTACCAAAATTGACCTTTCCTACTATTCGGATGGTAACGAGAAAGCCCGTAACGAGAATTATCACGCGTAGAATTTTGAAGGAACAGCTGAAAAAAAAAAAAAAGGCTTCATGGTTTTCATTTTTTAATTTTTGTTTTATGGAAACAGCTACTTCTTCGATGCTAAAAATAGGTGATTCAAAATGGAAGAACATTCTTATGCGATAGGGTTTTTAAGGTCAGAAAAATAAAATAAAAACAAACAACAACAGAATCAAAGACAAAAGTAAAACAATTTATGATTGTTATTATAAGAGTGTAATGTTTTTATTTTGTCTTCTGTGTTTATCGTGGTATAAACTGTCTGTTGCCGAATCACATAACTTACACCATGCCCGTTATACCACGATAAACGCAGAAAAAAACCCCATTCAACTTTTAATACTTACGAAAAGGACTTTGTAAACACAATAAAATATATTCAAACAGCACGTGAAATTCCAATGTTTGAATAGAGTTGAAGTCACAAAAGGCAAACGACGTCAAACAAGCTGGAATCAGCCAGATCATGTCAGAATTTCTGATCAAACCATTTTCCTTTTCGTAATGTTATTTACCTTGCAGTAAGACTCGAATTTCAAAAGCTCAACGTTGGGTTATTCACTTAAAACGGATTTAATATGACAGAAACACTATTACATTCCTATGAAATACCAACGATCCCTTTTGTCGCATCAAAATTTTTTTGAATCATAGGAATAAACACACATTTATCATTTATTAGATATAATAATGTTTCTGTCATTTTATTCAACTTTTAGCAAAAATGGAACTTTATATGCCAATGCTATTTTTTCATCTTTTTTCCAATTTCATTTTTTATAATCCTAAGGAGTTTTAAACTTCCTATTGTAATCTTTTTATAATCTAAATTAGCAACTAAACTATTCATAACACAGAAAACATCAATTCAAATAACGTATTTACAGCATTAGTCACTGCTGAAATGTCCCTCAATGATGTAGTCTGATTTTGCGGTTTAGTGACAACTCATATTTGTCTGCTTATAAGAGACGAGTAGCAAGGATGCACTTCTTTAAAAACAATTACGCAAATTTTAGACCAAACGGAACAAAGTGTATATTACACTAGTGGAAGTGTCTCAGTAAAAGGAAAAAAAGTGGCACGCAGAATGCTCAGTAAAAAGACAAAAAAAAAAAAAAAGTACAAAACCAGCAGACAGAATTTTTGGAAAATTTAAATACAGACAAATCCAGCGTAAGTCTTAAATTGTGCGTACACTGTATTTTTTTAAAACGAGAATTATGTGTGTCAAGTTAAACGTTTTACCGAGAAACGTCCAAATGTGTGTTATATGTCACAGAGCGTGGTAAATAGTCACAATGAATGAAAGCCTATTCAAAGGACGCTTCATTGACCTATTCATAGAATGGCTACGACATTTCAATTTATAGAACTAAATTAAGCGAGAGCAACTGGAATGGCTCGCATCGCAAATCCCCACGATTTAACTGCATGTTACAACCATTCCCACCACACTTCCTCACTGACACCCACCGCCAGACAGAGACCCAGGGGTCATAATGCAATGTCCGTCACACATATGATGCGTCTGCATGCTATGACTGTATAGACAAAAATTGGTCATAAAATATCTGAAAATTTAATTGTAGTTTTTTGTACATCTGACCCTTGACCTCCTACCATGGGAGTCAAATATGATAGCCCTCGTGCAGAATATTACTCCAAGGGCAACATAATTACACAGTTTGGTCAAGTTCTACCCAGCGATATAATAGAGATATGGTAATGGACAGACGGATTTCAAGACAGACAGAGGGTATCACCATATCTTCCCCTCTAAAGTGTTGGGATAATTATGCATACTCAAGATATATTTTCCAGCTTTTGCATACATACTACAGCGTTTTATCTCGGCGTTCTAAGCGTACCTGACTAAACATAAACGTGTAATCATAGTGTACGGTATTGCAGACGATTCAAAAGGCACACACATATTTTACCTGTATGCTTAAATTTAAAAAAGAAAAATGAATTCTCCACGCATCACGAACCAGTACATTTGTTATCTACTCATTTTGGTTGTAATTTCTTTTCACATAATTTTCACTGGCATCGCTACGGCTAAGATTTTATCGGTAAAGAAACGAGCAGGGAACACCTGATTCCATCGCCTATTTCTGTGGGGAAAAAAATGACACAGGTCAACTTCAATGAACACCTTTTCAATGTCAGTGTTAAACAGTGATATTCGATTTAGAAAACATAATAGGGCTCACACTTGACAAATAGGCTCCGGGACTTATGCTTTTTGTCCAAAGACAATGTCATCACTGGGTCACAGTACTTTGACCTGGAATACATAGTTAGAAAGAAAGGTACATACATTTCTTCGTCACGGATCTAGTTTTGGATTAACCAATTAAAATGCACCCTAAATTCTAAATAAAAAGTATTTGATGCATGAGACAATTTAATACATTCGTTACATTGATATTTACCAGGAAAACGGTTGGAGAGGGAGCGGTAGAAGGGGCATTGCCAGGAAGAAAATGAACTCTGTTTGGATTGGGTCGGAATATCTTATTTTCCGGAAAACTTTGGAACTGGAATTACTAACTCTCCTTTCAAGTGTTGGAATCCCCTAGCCTATGATGGTTGGAATTTTCCCGTGTGGGTATGTATAAATTAAACATCATTAATCCATTCCTTTAAAGATTTTATTGCAATACTCCCAAGATTTATAATTATATATAATATTTTACGATTCATCGGTTATTTTATTTTTACTGACAATTTTATTTCATTAATGCAGTACAAGAAAATGACTCGTGGTAAGTTATCTTGTAAAATTCAGTTAATGCTGTTAGAAAACATATTGCATCGTTTGAAAAGATTATGCAGTTGACCCTTCTGCAGAGGTCAACGTTTTGCGATTATTTGTCTCTTCAAACATTTCTCTCAACTTTAGTTGATTTTATGGACGATCTAGCATTTAGTCTAGGGTGTTAATTATATTAATAGTTTGTCAAAGCAGAAGTTTTTATGTTTCTTTTAAAAAATATATTTTTGTTCAAAAATATTTTGGTTCATCGTTTAAACTTGTGATGAACATAAACATTTCTTCATATCGTCTATATACGTAATTTTTAAAAGAAAAACTATTAACTTTTATTTCCATACTATTGATGAACACGGAGATGCACGCATAGGGATTCATGTGTTCTTTATTAAGGTAGAAGACAAGGTTAGAAGTATTGATATAAAAAAAACCGCTAATCGCTTTGTTTTATATTTTCTTTGATATGTAAACAACAACCAATACAACTTTATAATGCTACCACTACTACTATTAATACTAATACTACTATTACTACCACGACGACGACGATAACAAGAACTTCTGCTGCTACTACTACAACTTTTAGTACGACGACGACAACTACTATAACTATTATTATTATGACGACGACCAATTCTTCTTCCTCTTCTACAGGGGTAGAAAAATCCATTGCCCGGGAGACCGGGACAAAAAAAATTAATGCCGTGCAACCGTTTTTCCAAATGTGAAAGCCCGCTTGAGCAACCAAACAATATTATTAAAAACTGATCACGGTAAACATTATAAAAACGAGATTTATATTTGTTTTCCAGCCACAAACATGTGATCGATAAATTGTCCCTCTGTATACCTTTAGCAGGGTGCCAGAATGCGGTATCTTTCATCTTTGACTCGACACAATGAATGCCTATGATCAAGAGGTACGCTTTCACACTGACAAGTGAAAGACATGGGCACTCGCTGTAGAGCATGTGACACTTATTTCTGTTGGTTAACTTTAGCTAAATGAAATATGGCAACTGTAAAAGAATCAAACCAATCGAAATTGTTGTTGCATACTATATTTTCTTGTAGGGTAATAACTAACCAAAACTTCCACGTGTAAGTTAACATTTACCTTACAGTTTAGAAACGTGAATAATAATATCTGATTAACGATAACATGAACCGTAATCATGTAAACTCAGATGAGCATAAAAGATAGATAATTTTCTGGTCAGGGGTGGACAGCTACTAGAAAGTTGACGGACAACAAGACACAAAATCTGGTTACCCATCAATACCGTTATAGGTTTGAGGACTGCTTTATCGCACTACAAAATACCATCAAAAGAAGGAAATTGTTTGATCATCTTTTATTTCCTGATCTCAAACATATCAAATAAGTGTTTCAACATGTGTGACACCTTCAATTAGCAGGATTGATGCTGAGTTACAAGTAATGTATGATATATATATATATATATATATATATATATATATATATATATATATATATATATATATATATATATATATATATAATGACACACAAATTGATAACGGCGCAAATACAAAATAGTTTCCCAACTTTTCGAATTAATCAAGCTCTTCGTTAGGGGAAGAAACAATTTACATCCACAAAACAAACACTAAACACAAAAGCCAAAAATAATTCTTGACTCCTACATGTTTCAATGACGGGTAAATGAAGAAACAAAGGATAAACAATAGAAGAAGGAAAAAAGACAAAATGAAAACGGTATAAAACGGGTAAACTACATATCTATGTTATATTGTCGTTATTCCAACAAAGTTGTGTAGAAATTATATATATATATATATATATATCGCAAAAGTTGCTGAATTATTTTGATTAGATCAGTCGGGGGCAATTGCAGTAATTTACCGCACAACCAGATAAAATCTGATGGGCAACCAGTTTTTTAAAGCTGGTTGCCCAGGAACAACAATGGATTATCAAAATTTGTCTACGCCTGTACTACTACTACTAATACTACTTCAGACGCTTTGCTATTCATCACAGATATATGGTTTGTGTTATAAAGGTATGACATTCATCACAGATCTATGGTTTGTGTTATAAAGGTATGGCATTCATCACAGATCTATGGTTTGTGTTATGAAGGTATGGCATTCATAACAGATCTATGGTCTGTGTTAAAGAGGTATGATATTCATCACAGATCTATGGTCTGTGTTATAAAGGTATGGCATTTATCAAAGATCTATGGTTTGTGTTAAAGAGGTACGGTATTCATCACAGATCTATGGTCTGTGTTATAAAGGTATGGCATTCATCACAGATCTATGGTCTGTGGTATAAAGGTATGGTATTCATCACAGATCTATGTTCTGTGGTATAAAGGTAAAGTTTTTGCCCTTATATGTGAGTGTTACATTTTCAATTAAACGATGCATGTTACAATTTCTCTGTAGAATATTTCTTCCTACCAATAATGTGCCTGCTCACCTTGGGATTGGGTCCCAGCCAATCAGAAGCCAGATCGATCGAGAATACAAACATATGCAGACTTCTTGGTGGACCACAGGCCGTCGAAAATCCCTTGGAAAAGTCTTTGTTTCATCTTGTGCAGAGTTTGACAATGGCTAAATACTACGTCACAGAGATAAAAGAAAAATTTGTAGGTACCTTCACTTTCCTATCTTCAATAAAACGAATCGCACATCATACGTGTAATTTTGTGGTTTTCATCCATTAGTGTTTTTTTTTTTTGTTATATATACACTTGGTGTTTGTTTTTCATAACTCTGTATTGTTTACATGAAATGGACATTATTTATCATCATGATTTATCATGGTCTTACACCTGGTAAGCTTGACTGACACGCCATCATTGCTTAGTTGAGGGTGATCATATATTGTACTTTAGAAGCTACATATAATTTTAACATCTAATTCTGTCTGTGTTTCATATAGTACAGAGGTGGTGAACTAAAACAGTTAGGTTTTGCGTTGTACAATAGGTTTTAGGGATAAAGTCACTATTTAGAAAAGATTTGTTAGAAAGGTCTAGTATAATGTCAAGAAAGCAGATATTAATGAAACTTTTCAAACAAAACAACCAACCAAGCAAACAAACACTATGAGACGCACACACACACACACACACACAGAGGAAATAAAAGCATTACAAGGTTTTAATCTATACTATGAAATATGTAACATGATTTACTGATCAGGAGATTGCAGAATTTTCTGAGAATACGACACGGGGAAGAAAAAGAATAAAAGAAAAAAAAATACTTGTAAAAACATTTTATTTAGTCGGAGTTCAGATTTGAATCATTCCCATTTCGATTACATTTTCACCATTAGAAATACGAGTCAAAATGAGAACAACTTAAAATTCTAAAATTCTAACTTGTTTGAAACAATAAGAAAATAATCAAAATAATGTTAATAGAAAAAACTGGATTTTTAATCGTTTTTAAATGTTCGTGCTTGAAGATTTTCTTTTAGCAAGAGCTAGACAAACAGATTCGTTTAATTAATTTGATCTCAATCACCAAGAAAGGGTTCATTTTCAATAGGTGTTCTTTTGTGAGGTAATCGGCCATTTGTTTGTTCTGTCTCTTATAAGGATTGAGGCTGTGAATGACTCCGTCTTTCCCGCTAGGCGATGCACACTTTTAAAATAAAATTCAAGTATCCATACTTAAAATAATCCACATAAGTGTGTTGATTTATCCCCAGAAAAAACCTTCAATAATATCTTAAGAACATTACTTAAGCATATAATACGACCAGTATTACAGAATGAGGTCATAAACATGATGATTTTCATGAAGGATAAAAACCGAGTTTTTACCGCAGCCAAATGAGAAATCACCTCCAAATGTCCGGATGAAGAAGGTAAGCTAAATAGAACAGAGAAGGAAAGCTGTAATTATGTATGACACAAGGATCATTGCATAGTTTCTTGTTTTATGAACATACTGAAATCACTTATGTAGGTGGATTGTGTTATATTGTCTGGACCAATATGGGCCCCTTTTGTATTAAGATTCGAATCTTTAGGAGTTTATTAGAATATGTCTTTAGATAAGCATATAGGTTGTCATATTTCGACTGTACCCTTGGAGAGGAAACGAGGGATTACAAATGCTGTTGAACGGCTTAGGTACATTGGGTCTTGATTGTCAGTTGAATATAGTTTGCCCAAGCTGTTCCACGATAAAGTAGAAATTAGCTCTTGACCGCGCTGAGACATGATATTTTAAAGCAGTTTTCTTTTATGCTGACAGATCCGTAGCAAATAAACTTTTTAGTCATGCGACAATGTTTGATTTTTCTGTGCAAAAGTGTTTGGGGCGGTTTTGATTTCGTGAGTTTTGTCCGCTTTTTGTTCCAAAACAGTAATTAACTGGTTTGTTCACGAAGTCTCCATGAAATAACTTGTAGTGGATACTTGTAATTTCTAAACAGGTTGTGCCAAGTACAATTCTTAAAACACCTTCTCTAGAATGCCATATACACGCCAGTTGCTGTAATACTTTTCGATTGTAATAAAGTAACTATATTGAAGTCAAGAGGTAGGCGGTTGGGTGAGTATAGCCTGTTCATAGTTACATTTGAGGGTCCAGTATCCGGGTCACCTCAAATGTAGCACATCGCCCATTAGATACAAGAATTTCTTTAAATGTTCCTGCTACACTGCTTTACATGAACTCAAGGAAAAGTCTCCTTCCAAAAATTTTCCAATACATACAAGATATAAACACAGGCTATAATAATCTTATTATTTGTTTTCATAATAAAGGACAGGTAGATAATGTTTTCCTCAATTTTTTTTCAGATGTCCAGTCGGATCCAGTCTTCCCAGTACCCTGTTGTAGAGTGTGCAAGAAATACGCTAAACTTTAACACAGATAATAGAGTCAATGTAAGTGTACCCATATGTATACGATGATAAGCCCATGCTTGGTAATAAATCCACCCCTACTATATAACTATTTACCAAATATATATTTGTTTGTGAATAAGCTCGCCCGCTACTTTTTGAAAAATTCATTAGGCAACTACCCCACTCACCTCGCCCGGGGCTTAGCATAGGAACCCCCTCCCCTGTATTTGCCGATGTTTTCTTTGGTTCTCTGAATCAGTTGCTCTGTAACAGTTTATTTCTTGCTAACTTTTTCTCGCAGCCAATTTTGGCAAGTCTGCTTGTCCCATCGCCTTCGTGATATTCCTATTTTACCAAAGATGAACTTTCCTCAGAGGTTTGACATGCAAAAGAAAATATTGTTATTTAAACGAAAAAGACATAACAGTTAAGACTAAAAAGACATAACAGTTAAGACTATAAAGATATAACAGTTAAGACTATTAAGACACAACGGTTAAGACTAAAAAGACATAACAGTTAAGACTATAAAGATATAACGGGTAAGACTATTAAGACACAACGGTTAAGACTAAAAAGACATAACGGTTAAGACTATAAAGATATAACGGTTAAGACTAAAAAGACAACAGTTAAGACTATAAAGCTATAACGGGTAAGACTATTAAGACACAACGGTTAAGACTAAAAAGACATAACGGTTAAGACTATAAAGATATAACGGTTAAGACTAAAAAGACATAACAGTTAAGACTATAAAGCTATAACGGGTAAGACTATTAAGACACAACGGTTAAGACTAAAAAGACATAACGGTTAAGACTATAAAGATATAACGGTTAAGACTAAAAAGACATAACAGTTAAGACTATAAAGATATAACGGGTAAGACTATTAAGACACAACGGTTAAGACTAAAAAGACATAACGGTTAAGACTATAGAGACATAACGGTTAAGACTATAGAGACATAACGGTTAAGACTATAGAGACATAACGGTTAAGACTATACAGACATAACGGTTAAGACTTAAAGTAGAAGAGTTGAAAAACAAAAAGTGAGGAGGATCTCAAACTTCTGTTCGTTTAGGCTTTTACAGCACAGCAACACATAAAAGTTCTTTAGTGCCGCGGCAATTTTAGTACCTTGCCCTACCAGGGACACACTAACTATTGAGCCATCGCGGCTCTCAGCTTTAAGTTTGACAGGATCGCTCATCGCAAGGTTCAAGATGTCTTCATAAAATAGGAGTTAAGGTCATATGGACTTGAAAGATGTACATGTGTAAAGATGGTGAAGATAATGACCTCTAAACAAGGACAAAACACCACCGTGTTTTAATTTATATTTTATTGTCACTTTTCAATCGTACAATTTTCCAGAGCTCTGTATTGCCAACTTGCAGGTAAATTTAAGTCTGAGTAATCACTACAGACAGAAGGATTTAAGTTCATGCTTTTCTTTTCAGACGAATTCCGTGAAAGAAGACATGAACACACTTCTAGCCGTTAGGTGGGTCATCGATGAGATGAGGAGGTCAGAAACAAATCTATTTTACATCGACGTACTAAACAACCTGAAGATTGCTGTCAACAATGCTCTATCCAGCCTCGAGAAAATCCTGCTTTTATTCGAGGTTCACCCCGTGGGGTCGAGCCTTCGCCTGTCATTGTGCTCTTCTGAAGGTCTAGAGGAGAGATATTTCAGGGATTTTACCCTCCTAGAGCAAATAGATACCCTAATCTCCAGAAGAGAGAGGAAATACATTAGATGTAGAATGGATTCAATTCAAGAAGTCCAGAATTAAAGTTTTGCCATCCCTCTCAGGTGTTTGTACCCAAGCCAATGTGGCTGTATTGAAGTAAATAAGATATTGCCAGAACAATGTAAGATTTCATTAAGTGTATTTCGATTAATTTACGGATATAAGATCAATTAATTTATTGGGTTGTGCAATCTCATTAGCATAATTATATAATAATTAATACTGTATAATTGCAATTTTAATGTTATTTACACAAATGCTGAATTTTCGTTTTTTACATATTTTCCCAACCAATATAATTGTAAAGCGAATATACCATATATATATATATATATATATATATATATATATATATATATATATATATATATATATATATGCAACGTACATAGGTACGTACAGATACACCGAAAGCCACTGGAAAGATCAGAAAAAGCAGTCCCTCTATGCAATGCAGATGCTGTCGTCTATCAATTAAGACCCTTGCTTGACATGTATTTGTAATGATTTTAACGTACCAACATAGATTTTGTCTATTTTCTCACGCCACACAACAATGAACATTACGGCAAAATATGCAACATCATGAATCATTACTTGCTTTATTTATGTTGTTTCTAACATGGAATAATCTTTTCATGAATTAAGTTTTGTATTTGTCAGATTTAGTAACGTTACAGACTCGAACAAAAATAGCTATACATTTGTTCAAATCAGGTGCTAATATTATTTTACATTTGTTTACCTCACTATATTGCATGACATGTTTACTCATGTTAGGATTGGGATGCTGACTGTAGACAAGTTAATTTTTTGGTTTTCATACAAAGGAAATATTTGTTTAATTGCAGCTATTAAAATAAAAATGTGTTCGCATCTTCGCGAATTGTAAGGCAATCCGCACAATTACAGCGACTCTTTGTAGATCGCTTTTTACATCTCATTGCTTAGGGAAGACACATTCTTTTTTTAATTTAAAATATGTAATAGACCTATACAGATTTATAGATGGTAGCATTCACGTTTTGATATTAAGTTTTTCAAGCATAATGTCTCAGTAATGCAACAGTAAGTCAAAAAGATATGAAAACCGAAGAAGCACACACACACACACACACATTATCAAAACTACAGGCCATGCATCATTTTATGAGCCGTACCCAGTTTTTGCGATAATATTTACCCAAGTAAATATTTCGTAATGTTTTACATGTATTATTATTATTATTATTATTATTATTATTATTATTATCCAGACAAAATGTTAGTATGTTCATTTTTACATTTTTTTTACAAGAGTCATAATATTTTATCGTGAATCACCCTTCCTGTCAATAAAATTGTGATTTGATAATTTATTTGTTCTCATTGTTGTTATTGAAGTATCAAACATGATTGAAAGTGTTCATTTAGACAAATGAGCATATACATGGTTTTGACTAGGGGTTGACCTACTTTCTTACTTTCATTTAAATTTGTCTTTCATATATTTCTTAAATATGAATTAAAATGTCACTAATAGGAACATAGTTCAGTACGTACAAGTCTGAACAACTCAGGTAAGATATATCAAGCTTTAAAAAATAGTTTTTAGAACGTGCAGCAAATGAAGTTTTTTTGTTTAACTAAATCATAGAACATAAACATTATACCCTCTCCTCAAGTTTTGTTACAAGCGGAGTCATTACTTTATTCGTAAAGGAAGATACATCTATTCGAAGATTTTCCGGTACCACAACATGGAGGTAATTAATGGTTACTATTCACAATACAATTCAATCCAATTTAATTTGAATTGAATTTAAGTTACTATTCCTCCTATCTTCTTATTATCAGTGACCACATAATGTTCGGGGCGACTAAAGTTGTCTAACATGTGAATTAGGGCGCAAACCGCTGGCGGCAAGATTGTATTCGGTAGCGGTCAGCTTTTTAATGACAAATGGAACCAGTATTAGCTTTTCCCATGTTTTTGCTGAACCAGATGGGTGCTAGATCGAAAAGCATCGATGTATGTGGTACTACCCAGGTTGTTATTGAAGAAGGTTTATGGAGAATCAGTATACGTATTGTTTTATTTACGGTTAGGTGCATATCGTGATATGATATGTACGTTTAATGAAAAGACTGTTGGAGAGCAATGCAAAATTTCCCTGAGCATGCATAGCCAACATCTTCGCTATTCAAGGGTCGTAGATCCACTTCGTTCTGCATGAACCTTGGCGGTTCAAGGACAAAAACAAAACTCTGGACAAAACACACCGGACAATAATCCTCCGAAAAAAGGGCAACCCCCTCTCGGACAAAAAACCCCTGACAATAACCCCCTAGGCCATTAATCCCCTATGACAATAACCCCCAGGACAAAATCCCCTGTCTGTACAAAAATATTAAGCAGAATATATATTGCAAAATTCAAGAGCGTCAACTCCAATTATAGCGTTTGTGCCCGTTGTTTCAGTCATTGACGCCTTTAAAGTTGTTGTCGGGGAACTTCCTGAAGAAACACAGATTATCCTGGAATACTTTGAAGACACGCACATCAGTAGACCACAGAGGCGTGGACGACGAACACCGAGTTTTGATATCACATATTTGATTGATTTACCTCAGATCTTACACGCACCAATAATGCATTTGAGCATTGGCATAGGTGTTTTGCAAACTAACATGGATTGCTGTCATCCCAATATTTGGTAGTTTATGTCCGTCGTACAGGAATAACAGTCCTTACAACAAGTCCGCTCTACTCTGATGCTCGCCGGGCACCAACTTGACCCTCCAAGAAAGCGCAACGCTGATTGCAATGCACACATTATTGCTTTGGTTCAGAACTATACCAACATATACTTACTTGCTACAATATTTGATACAGAATGGGGACTTTTGTTCTATGGATTATTGTCCAGAGAGTTATTGTCCTAGGGGGTTAATGACCTAGGGGGTTATTGTCAGGGGTTATTGCCTGGGGGGTTTTGTACGGGGGATTATTGTCCGGATACCACCCTTGGCATATGCAGCTAGCCGAAAAAGTGCTTCGAACAAGTGCCCTCTTGCAGTCAAAATAGTAGCAAGTCAACCTAGATGACCAGTGAGAGAGCTTGGTACGTGACTTATTAGGTTATCATTATGGGGACTTAGTCTACAGAGGGTGCGATAATCAATCCTAACTATTTTCATTTGGTAAATGCACCGAGCAATCTGATTGCATGAGTGTTTTTCAGCTACATCCAATCAGAAGCTCAGAGGCAGATACTGTTTCCGCTAGTTGCAAATGACACACGTCTATGTGGAAGGAAGTGGATCGACGACCATTCACTGGTGAAACTGGTATTTTCAAATATTAATTAACCACTTAAAAAACATTTAAAACAACATTAAACGTATATATTACAATGTCTATGAATATGGGAGTGTACTGGAAGCAGCTTTGAATCACATGGATATTGAGAACCCATACAATATCGCCGTGATAGAAAATCCTTTCTGTGCGGTTAACGGAGACAACATTTGCAAAATAAGACGGACAGACGGAAAGATATTCGTCGTATCTTGATTTACGTCAAAAAAGGAAACAGTCGCATAATTTAAAAAAGACCAGTTCAAACCAAAATATATCAGACTAAGAAGAATTCTCCACTAAAATTTTAAAAAAGATATTACTTCATAATAAACGAAGCTGACGTACCACCTACATTCTTTAATTTCAATATGTAAATAACGATATTAAATACTAATTTCATAGCAGTTGTTTGCAAAGAGAAATATGTAATATGTAATGCAAATGAATAGTAAATGGACGTGGAACGTATAAACGTTGAACATATAATAAAGAAGACCTTCCGCAACTGGTTTATATTTTTTAAAATCCTAATGGTCAGACGCTATTTCGTGCCTATCGATTTGCAATGCATAATACTTTCTTGCCGGGCAATTTATACTTCAGATCAGCAACAAAATTCTTATTTTATACATTAAAAAAAGGCAATTGGTTAATTAAATGAAATTTTTAATCAATCGTGTTATATTTCTTGGCCAGAACAATTCCTATTTTATTTTCATCTAAAAGCTGCTTTTCTGTACTTGTCACGAGACACTTCACAAGATAATAAAATATTTCCATCGACCACTTCATTCATATATGGTCAAGGGTTTCGTCTATCATTAAATTGTGCCACTCCATATTGTAACCGTTACGCACACTGACTACTTGATATGCGTTCTTGAAAAATGTGAATATGGTGCTGAAGTACTGTATGTTATTATGGTATTGAATTACTTTATGTGAATATGCTAATGAAGTACTTTATGTTATTATGGTATTGAATTACTTTATGTGAATATGCTAATGAAGTACTTTATGTTATTATGGTATTGAATTACTTTATGTGAATATGCTAATGAAGTACTTTATATGAATATGGTACTGAAGTACTTCATGTGAATATGGCACTAAAGTACATTTTGTGAATATGGTACTGAAATACTTTATGTGAGTATGATGATTAAATACTTTATGAGAACATAGTAATTAAGTACCTTATGTGAATATAGCACTTAAGTACTCTGTGTGAATATGGCATTAAGTACTTTATGTGAATATGGTACTGAAGTACTTTATATGAATATGGCACTCAAGTACTTACGTGAATATGGCTCTAAAGTATTTTATGTGAATATGGTACTGAAGTACTTTATGTAAATATGGGACTGAAGTACTTTATGTGAATATGGTACTAAAGTACTTTATATGAATATGGCACTAAAGTACTTTATATGAATATGGCACTGAAGTACTTAATATGAATATGGCACTGAAGTACTTTATGTGAATATGGTACTAAAGTACTTTATATGAATATGGCACTGAAGTACTTAATATGAGTATGGCACTGAAGTACTTAATATGAATATGGCACTTGTATGAATATGGTACCGATGTACTTTATGTGAATATGGTCATTATGTAAAGTACATAAAAATTGAACAAGAGATATAGAGGACTGATCAACAGGCTTAAGCTTATTTCAAGCTCTCTCTTCATTAACAATAATATTTACTTTAATAATGGGGATGATGCGAGTACTGAAGGCAAAGGAATGCAAACTTCAAGAAAAGCTAATGAGATATTAGAAGAAAACGTACATGCAATATTGTAATAATATCATACAGTAACTAATAATCTTTATAGCTTAAAATATTACTGTATACTAAAATAAAAATAAAAACACGCAAATCTTGGTGTTTATCGAGGGGGTGGGGGTGGGGTATGTAAAGGAATTTTAACTTTACCTCAGGTGCTATATGTGTAGTAACTAAATACGTACCAGGGATATATCAGGTCAATGTGAAGACATAACTAGTGATTAAAGGAATCTGTTACAAGGGCAAGTTAACATTAGGCCACCATTTTTGTGGGTTTATAGCGACAAGGGGAAATTCTATGTTGTAAATGTCCGTAGGTTTAATCCTTTATAATTCCTGTATGGAGCCCAAGGGGTGGGGGTAGGGTGGGGGGTTAGAAATATTGGCTATCCTAAATTAAAGATTCTCATAAAAAATTGCTACGTATGTTACTGTCAGCAAGTTGTATTGAAAACATATTCAGTATCAGTCATGCAAATTTTCATTCATCAGTTTCGGTTACAAATGTTACAGATTTTGCCAACGTGGGGGTGGGGGTGGGGTGGGGTGGGGGGGGGGTGAATCGGGCATATTTACATACCCAAGGATACAACGAACACACATCGATGTATTTAATTTATTCTCCTTCAGATTCGTCGTACAGCAAGCGTGTAACATTGGCTCCTCCTCCCACCTCCAAACGAACTGTCGCGTAGACTCAAAAGTTCGATGTCCACCACGTCGGTGAAGAACTTTTACTAATGCAGTAGCACACATGTTAGTGAAGAAACTGACTTGTACTGTTGCAGTAGCACGCATTTTAGTGAAGACACGGACTTTTACTGTTGCAATAGCACACAAAAATTAATGAAGAAACTGGCTTTTACTGTTGCAAGAGCACGCAATTTAGTAAAGAACTGATTTTTGTTGTTGCAGCAGCACACATTTTAGTAAAGAACTTATTTCTACTGTTGCTGTGGTTCAAATTGAAGTGAAGAAACTGACTTTTATTATTTCAAAAGCACACATGTTAGTAAAAGAACTCACTTTTACTAGTGTAGTAGAGTACAATTTAGTGTAAAAACTGACTTTTACTGTTGCAGTATCACACGTTATAGTGAAGAAACTAACTTTTACTGTTGCAGTAGCACACAATTTTGTGAAGAAACTGGCGTTTAGTGCTGCGGTAGCATACAATTTAGTGAAGAAACTGACTTTTGCTCTTGCAGTAGCAAAAAATGTAGTGATGAACTGATTTTAACTGTTGCATTAGCACACATTTTAGTGAAGAGACTGACTTATACTGTTGCAGTAGCCCACACTATTATGAAGAAAACGGCCTTTACTGCTGCAGTAGCATACAATTTAGTGAGGAAACTGACTTATACTGTAGCAGTAGCACACAAGTTAGTACAGAACTGATTTTTGCTGTTGCAGTAGCACACCTTGTAGTGAAGAAACTAACATTTACTGTTATAGTAGCATAAAATTTAGTGAAGAACTGATTTCTGCTGTTGCTGTAGCACACAATTTAGTGAGGAAACTTTTTTTACTATTGCAGTAGCACACAATTTAGCAAAGAAATGATTTTTACTGTTGCTGTAGCACACATTTAAGTGAAGAAACTGAATGTTACTATTGCAATAGCACACAATTTAGTGAAGAAACTGAATGTTACTATTGCAATAGCACACAATTTAGTGAAGAAACTGAATGTTACTATTGCAATAGCACACAATTTAGTGAAGAAACTGAATGTTACTATTGCAATAGCACACAATTTAGTGAAGAAATTGAATGTTACTATTGCAATAGCACACAATTTAGTGAAGAAACTGAATGTTACTATTGCAATAGCACACAATTTAGTGAAGAAACTGAATGTTACTATTGCAATAGCACACAATTTAGTGAAGAAACTGAATGTTACTATTGCAATAGCACACAATTTAGCAAAGAAATGATTTTTACTGTTGCTGTAGCACACATTTAACTGAAGAAACTGAATGTTACTATTGCAATAGCACACAATTTAGTGAAGAAACTGAATGTTACTATTGCAATAGCACACAATTTAGTGAAGAAATTGAATGTTACTATTGCAATAGCACACAATTTAGTGAAGAAACTGAATGTTACTATTGCAATAGCACACAATTTAATGAAGAAACGGAATGTTACTATTGCAATAGCACACAATTTAGTGAAGAAACTGAATGTTACTATTGCAATAGCACACAATTTAGTGAAGAAACTAAATGTTACTATTGCAATAGCACACAATCTAGTGAAGAAACGGAATGTTACTATTGCAATAGCACACAATTTAGTGAAGAAACTGAATGTTACTATTGCAATAGCACACAATTTAGTGAAGAAACTGAATGTTACTATTGCAATAGCACACAATTTAATGAACTAACTTCCTTTTACTATTGTATAGTATACAATTTAGTGAAAAAACTGACTTTTACTGTTGCATTTGCACACGATATAGTGACGAAAACTGACTTTGACTGTTGCAGTAGCACACAATGTAGTGGAAAATAGATGTTTCCGTTGCAGTGTGACATATTTTAGTGAATAAACTAACTTTTACTGTTACTGTTGCAATAGTACACAAGTTAGTGATGAAACTGGCTTTTACTGTTGCAGTAGCACAAAAGTTATTGAAGAACTGATTTGAACTGTTGCATTATCACACATTTTAGTGAAGAAACTGGCTTTGACTGTCGCAACAGCACACAAATTAATAAAGAAACCGACTTTTACTATTGCAGTAGCACACAATTTAGTGCAGAACAGATTGTTTTTTGTACACATTTTAGCAAAGAAACTAACATTTACTATTGCAATAGCACACATGTTACTTAAAGAAACTAATTTTAATTATTGTAGTAGCATACAATTTAGTGAAGAAACTGATTTGTACTGTTGCAGTAGCATACAATATAGTGAAGAACTAACTTTTACTGTTGCAATTTAGCAAAGAAAATAACTTTAACTGTTGCAGTAGCATACATTTTAGTAAAGGAACTGACTTTCACTGTTGCAGTAGCACACAATTTAGCGACAATTGTTTTACTTGTACTGTTGCAGTACGACACAACTTAGTGAAGAAGAAAGCTAACTTTCACTGTTGCAGTAGCACTCATTTTAGTACAGAAGCTGACCTTTACTGATGCAGCAGCACACAATTTAGTGAAAAAAACCGTAACGTTTGCTGTTGGAGTAGCACACAATTTATTGCAGAAACTGATTTTTGCTGTTGCAGTAGGACACACATTTAGAACGACGGCTTACAGGTACACAGCGAAATTAAAAGACTTCAAGACTCAAGTTCCAGCAGAGAAAGCAGCTTTCTTCATTACGGACTTATTTGACTTATTGTTAGAGAAATCGAAAAGACAGTGCCAAGCTCAAGATCACGATCTTTTGAGACCGTCAATGTCTCACGACAATTTGAAATGTCCTGTGTGGATCGAGTTTAGTACACCTGTAGAATTAACCTCTTCCAAACTCTTTGACAAAATTCAACATGTTCAACAATCCAAAGATGAGTTTGACGTGACCGATGGAAAAGCTACTATTCACATGACGAATATTTCACCTCCAAGAATCAGCGGACGACGCAAAGTTTTATTGGTGGATCAACTTCGCAGTACCAAACGAAGAATCGTCCAGATTAACAACCACCAATACCAGATGTGTTTAACCTGTGCTATCGTGGTGGCTCGAAGTTATGCAGAGAAAAACAACACAGCAGAATGAAAACGATTATGGGAGAACATTAGACAATCGGACAGAACCAAACAACGGAGAGAAGCAGAAATTCTTTTGGAACAAGCCGGCATTTCCAACGAAAATGTGTATGGAGTTTCTGAGATACGAAAACTTCAAGACATGCTGGCTCCTCGTCATATGTTGAATGCGTACCCTCAAATCCTTCCTGGAGATCTCGTGTTTCTAGGACCGGATTTTCCAGACGGAAAATAATTCACGTTTATCATCACCAAGATCATTTTGATGCTATTACAAATATCACAGGATTTCTTGGATACCGTTACTATTGCGACAAAAGTGACTATGGATTTACCAATCGGGAGCAACATATTCGTCGTGGAGAGAGATGTCGTGTCTGTTTCGCCTCCAAACCTTGTATTCCTGAAAGACAAAAATGGATTCCATGTTCTATTTGCAAGCTATTGGATCATCAATGTTACATTCAGAGATATAACAACGAACTCGAGGAATTATCAAACAACGACCAGAACAAGAAAAAGAAACAGAACAATCGTGTGCATTTTATCTTTTGTTTACTTTGAATGTTGCCAAGAGACTGGAATTCACTTTCCTAACTGTGATGTTGCTCATCGCGCTTGCGACAAGAGCATTCAAGAACCTTTGTTTCACCACTGTCGAAATTGTAGCGTGATTCCAGGAATACGTGAAAAGATATGTCGTGGTTCTCGTACTCTTTATGATTTTGGCCAGTGGATTTTAGACCCCACTTGACGACACTTGGAGCGAAGAAGAGGTACATCGTTACGGGAACTGTCATCGGGATACGACGTACAATTTCTTTTGAAACAATATTTTGAACAAGGAACAGAATTTCCAACAGTCGCCATGGACGGAGTCAAAATCATTTACATGCAAGTGGAAACGTATACTTTAAAAATTCCATGAGTTAAACATGCCTTTACCTAGAATACCTAAAACGTTTGAAATGACAGAAACGGCTGAAGGATATTTTTTTCAGACTTTTGTAATACAGAAGCTAATCCACACGTTCTGTTCCCGCATTTGCCAGAAATTCACGACTACGACCCTGAAGGTACGGAAACAGAACAACGAGAAGCATTCTGCGCTTGATACCAAGTCCACTCTGCAGACCCTTTTGATTTTCAAGAAGAAATGTTGAAATATTGTCGATTCGATGCGGACATTTCACGACGTTGTTGTAGAAAGTTCGACAATTATTTATGGATCACGGAGGTATTGATTCCTGGAAGAAAGCTTCTGCCATTGCCAAAAAAAGCGAGTGAATTAGTGTACCGAAAGAAGTTTATGCCCGAGAACAAACTAGCCATCATACCACCTCGATCCATTCAAACAATCATCCGTCGATATTCAGCCAATGCTTTGCGCTGGCTCTATAACTTGTGTGAAACTCAAGATAAGAGGATGCAACATGCTTGAACAGTGGTTGAGAAAAAAAGATCGAATCTTATTCTGTGGCTTATTGGGATTAAGAAAATCCACATATTGTGTACGAATTTCAGGGATGTTTATTTTTTGGATACCTTACTTGTTTTCCTCAACGAGACCTGCAAAGCCTACAACCGAAGAACATCCGGAAGAGACTATTTTGAGTTATGCTAGTGGTGGACGTAAAAATTACAGTTACCAGTACAGAGACAAACAAGGACAACTTCATACCAATTGCAAAGTGAAAGGACTGACACTGAACTAGTAAAGTGGTCAACTGTGACTTTTTTTAAAAGAAGCCTTAAAGTGAGATCAAGATCAAAACTTTCGTGTGAAAACTGTGGATCCTCAAAAAATTGTACGTTTGTAAGATCGTCTACGACAAACGAGTACGACTTCCCGATCACAACATATTACAGACACAGTTCTTGCCATGACACGACCTCTGTCATCGGCGTTGCACCAAATTCCATAGAAGGATGTGAATGACAGTGTTCAAGACTTAGTGGATTGCCAACTACTTTTAAAAAAACTGATCCCACAAGACGAGACGATTCATTTGAATTTTGGACGCCGTGTCGTGTGTGTGTTAGTGACTACATTTCATGGATTTCGTTTACAAGCAGGTTCTTTTGTGTCAAATTTATGAACAGTACATGCAAAGACTTGACCGTCAAAACTTTACCTTGTGTTAAAAGTGCTACGAATGTACCCCCGTGTGAGGAAGACATTTATCGTACTTTATGGACTCTTCATACGTACAAAGAAGTGAGTATTGGTGTGTGATTGATGAAAGAAATGACACTGTACTAGATCACTGGATGTCTAGTCTTACATCACAACGTTGGCAAACTTTAATATTTGTTATTTGTACATGAAGAGGAGGATACAATGCACAACCCTATCTCTTCACTTATTGAGGTTTGAGTTAGCGGGACTTATTAAAAATGTTAATCTGAAATAAAATGTGTGCAAAACACTCTTTAACTGTGTTACTTTCTCTCTCTCTCTCTCTCTCTCTCTCTCTCTCTCTCTCTCTCTCTCTCTCTCTCTCTCTCTCTCTCTCTCTCTCGTTCTCTTTTTCTGGTCAGAAATGTACCGAGCCATTGAAAAATCTCTTTTCCGGGCCACTCACATCTCTAAACAATACCCACAATACCCAGAGATACTAATCAATCATTACCAATCTGTGTGTTTCATATTTGTTTATGTCATAATGACTTGCCATAGTCAAAATTTGTCGTAGTCAAATTGTCTGAGTGACAAAGTGTAAAACCGTTGTTTGTTTCTTCATAGGGTTCATTTCACGCATCATAATAAATGTAGAGAGTAGTTTTGCCGTTTTCAAAAACTGGAATATAAAATGTTGAAACCTTACCAAAAATGTTAACTTGATACAGGTCAAATTCGTTAGCTTGAAAATGTAGCAAGATAACGCTGGCCTAAAAAACAGTTCATAGGTAATATTTTCACTCCTCGTCTTAAATCTAGGACAATAAAATGTAATGTAAGGCAAGGTCAAGTCATTGTAGGCTGGCTTTTTTGCAACATTTGTAAAAAAAATTTAGAACCAAATCTGGCTTTCGCCAAACTCTGCCTTCATTCGACGACGTAGCAAAAAAAAAAACAAACAAACCCCCCCCCCCCTCACCGAAAAAACAAAACAAAATAACAAACAAATGTTGATATCAACAAAAATATTTTCACTCCACGCATTGAGTAAATCAAGGTCAAGTCAGTGCAGGACTGGCAAATTTGTAATATTTGTCACCGACACTGACGAATGAAAATGTTCTTGACTTGATACTCAATATGTTTAAAATACAATTTGCTAACAGTAACGTAGGCAGAGGGACCTAATGCGAATGTTAAATTTAGGATAGTCAAAATTCTAACCCCCATCCCACCCCAGCTACAATACAGGCAGTGATAAGGTTCGCAGTTTTGTAACATTTATAAGAACCTGATGAATGAAAAGTTCCCTGACTTGATACTGAAAATGTTTGAAATTCAACTTGCTGAAGGTAACATACTTTGCAATATTTAGTGAGAATCTTAAATGTAGGATATCCACAAATTCTATCCACCCCCCCCACCCCCCCCCCCATCCCCCATTGCGCTTCATACAGGATTTATAAAGGATAAAACCTGTGGAAATTTCTAACATAGAATTTCCAGTTATCGCTATAAACCCACAAAAATGGTGGCCCAATGGTAATTTCCCTTTGTCGCCATAATGCTTCAAAACAATATAAAAAATTGCGGCCTAATGTTAATTTCTCGTTTGACCCTATAATCCGCAGACCATTTTTAATATAGGATTCCCGTGTGATCCCCAAGTTCCAATGTATACTACTGATGTGTAAATTATAGGACAAAATCCCGATTGTTCGGTTTCTAATAGTAAGATATTTTATACAGTTAAAATGATTTGCGGTTTCTAGTTCAGTGCATGAACACATATTGCTAAATGACAAGTGGTTTTTTAAAAGATCGACGTTTAATAAGCTAAAATCTGGTTGAAATCTTGTGTACATAATTTGTGCTAATATTTCACCTTGATAGTAATATAACGGGTAGTACTTTATGTGAATATGGTACCAAATTACTTTATGTGAATATGGTACCAAATTACTTTATGTGAATATGGCTATGAAGTACGCTATGGCTCAGATATATAGAGGATAAATATGAATCCACATTTAATTTTGTTTTTAGCTTATGCCAGAATTCCTTTAAATGTACTTAACGATTCCAACACTAACCATTCTCATTCATAGATTAAACAACTGTCTTTTAACAACAGCACTCAAATATAACAAAACTACGGCAAATATAATCGATTTTGTCTTTACAAATTGTCCTTGAATACATATGACACACGTACCCAGAAAATTGTACTAAATGTAACTAATTTCGATTCCGAAGGCATTCATAAAAGCGGATTTGACCTACTTCCCGTATACCTAACCCAGGTGCTCCGACTTCCTTATTGTTTAGGAGTGGTTGTATTCAATAGGTCCACTCCTTGTACTCTTTGCACTTTCTTCTAGTTTTCCATAGGGAAGAAATGACAGTATGACCATGTATTTATAAAAGTAATTTGATAATTAGCTGTTATGTGATTTTCATTGTGAAGTATTGTGCATTATTGAGGATTGACTGTCGCATCCTTGTCTTTTCACTTTACCTTAGTACATTTCAGCCTGATTTCGCCGTTGTAAAAATGCCGATTGTGTGTGTATTTGCATAATTGTGCTACAAAAACGTCACAGATCGTAGAAAAATTAGGCAACGATGTATCTAAAAGTATTTCCGATCAATGTTAACAAACTTGCTGTTTTAATTTAGAGAATTCAACAAGATGGATAATGTATGACATCTTTTAGACTATAACAGACCTAATTTTTGTAAAGTATTTACAGACTTTAAGTGGAACACAAAGAAATATATTTTATAAATTAAGAACATCCAATGAGAGACTATCACTGGAAGCAGAAAGATAGTTTGGTATACATATTGGCGAAAGAAAATGCACACTATTATTATTTGCTTGGGTGTACGTACCTTTAAAATACAGAAAACAATTTATTACCAGATTTTATTCTAGAAAACTTAGCGTCTCAAAGAGAATAGCTTCAGAACTAAGGTAAGAAATTGTTAATCAGCCTTTGCAGATTAATTCAGATTTTAATAGAAAATAATAAGTCCTCTGTAAAATCAATGAACTTCGGAACTTATCTCTATCAAATGTGAATATGTAAGATAATATCTTACGCAGTTAATATCGTTACTATTAACAGTATGCAACTCATTTAAGTTCATTGCTATTAACCCTTGTTCCTAATATCGATAACCATGACATCCTTAGAAAATGTTGAAAATGTAATTTGTTCGTTTCACCCACATGCAAATTATTGTTCATAGCATAATAACACTGCAATATGTGTTCATAGCTAAATAAACACCCGTTTATCCATCTATGAAATTCATTTAAATCATACCAACATGTTGCGTATCATGAGTATTTGATAATCTATAAAGTCGCCTTTCTTGTAGATGGTACATGCTCAAGGGACATATATTTAGCATCTAAGTGCATGCATCGTGCTAGATATAATATGCAAAATGGTACAGGTTGGAAATGGGTGGGAATTCTTAGACGTAGGTTAATGTTTAAGTAATACATTTACTAACAGAACAAAATCCCTGAAAGTTTTTGGGAAAAAGGACACCTATATGCAGACGATTGATACATTGATTCATAATGATCAGACAAAAGAGGTAGATTTCACCGTTAATTAAATATATGTCACTTTCTTTTAATGACAGATGAATACAAAAACGCTTATATAACATTTTAATTCCAAGAACTTTATCTTAAAACAGGCGAATCAACTCATCTATCCAATCAATACTAACTTTCATAAAGTGTCCAAATGGTTTTGATTAGTGACTAGATTATTGGAGATATTGCGAATGCATCTACATCATATTTATTTTTCAAGGGGCGAAGAATATAACTTATTCCTTGAAAAAGAGTAAAATCATATAAATATTTTTCTTTAGTGCTATTGGCGAACACACTGATACTGCTGGATCCCTTAACCTGCCTCTGTCTATGTGAACCACGTTGTACTGGAGAACTTTGCGCAAAGATCAGATGAAATTGTACGCTGCTTCTTCAAGGACACAGAGTCGTGACGTTTACCGTCTATTGCCTTCGGTGGCCTTGACCTGTCCCATGATCGCTACCATCGAAACAATGACACTGTAGTCTTCCATTAGCGAATAAAGTGTCTAAGGAGATAGATAAAACAGATACTGAATCAAAGCCAAAATAACAGCTGAGCAAAACAATGTTCATTTTTTGTAATACTTAAAGAAATAGTCCCGTTCATGCATTTTTATATTCGTATCCGGCAAATAAGTGAGTGAGACTCATACATACATGTGTGTATGTTAATTTTTTATTCATGAACATTTAAGAACTGTTATAAATGAGTTTTTGCCGATTTGCGTCGAATACTTTGACGAAATTGTGCAAATGGAGGAGTGAAAGGACGATTTCGCGGGGATAGAATTTCGTGGAGTAATCCTTTTTAGCTTAACAACCAATCTCAAATAGAACTTTTCAAAGAGGATTGAATTTTGTTGATATTTGTTCCCACATATATAAGAAAAACGAAATTAAATCCTGGACGAAACTTTCTGATTTTACAATATATAAAATTAAAATGGATGAATCAAATTGCTTATACTCAAGCTATACTTGATAATTTGAATTTCCTATTTATGGACATACAATATGAGAAATAATGGTAAATAAAGACGTACATTTAGCGTTAAGAACTCTGAAGTGTTACTGGACAAAACGACAAAGATCCGTTTTAACTGTAAAGCAAATCTCAGTCAAAACTATGAAGAGATAATGTTAAAGGATAGAAAAAAGAAATAAAATGAAAGAAATGGTTTCGAATGGAATAACGTTTTTCTATTAACAAATCAAGAGTTAAACTTTTAATTTTTGCAATGAAAACTGAAAATAAATTCGTAGTCCAAATGAGCCGAACATTTACTCTGGAGGATATTCATCAAACAAAGCATATGTTGATCAGTAAACGCTATGAAGGTTAAATTTTTATTGTTTTCGTTACAGCACCCTTTGGTTTATAAAGTATGATTTGTACAAAATTTGCTATAAAAATGAAAACAACATTTTGACACAAGGACACACATTAGTATTCTTTCTCTGCGACAAATATATTTAAGTGATCCGTAATCACGAAGCTTTTTATCTTTCTTACCATACAAACTGTGCAAGAATTTTTTTAATAAAAAAGACAAGTTTTAGTCCTGGACATTGTTGATAGAAAATAGAACGAATGTCTTTACCACCTCCTGTCATCTTAGCTAGTGAAGGGTCGATGTGTAAGAAAGTGGATTGACGACACGTGTTTACCGAAGATGTCCTTTTATGTGCCACTAATATAGCAATCATGGGAAGCTATGTACGACTGACAAAAAAGTAGGGATTGGATTTTCAGAGGTCGTTTATTGAGCTATATTATAAACATAGGAATTTGAACCTTCTTTCTATGTCTAAAAAGATTTTTGTTTCAGAAGATCGTTTGAACGTACTGTGCAGCACTGGCATGAAAGTTGTCAGTCTCATTCTTCGACTTAGGTAGTGTCACGCTTCCTACCCGTGGATATGTCAGACTGGATTCTCTCCCTTAGCTGAAACTAAAACCAACTATTCTAAACGCATGCCAACAAAACTACTAGCATATTATTTTAATGCAACATCTTTATTTTATTTATTTTTTTTACCAAAAAAAAGCATGGTGGAGTAAAGAAGCAGTTGTGAGCAGAGGAACTGATTCCTGTGTCGTTTTAATGTTTTCTGTGACTTTTAAAAAAAACTTTGGTATACTTGAACATAAAAACTTCAGAGGAGGAAAAAATCATCGTCTCCCTTTATCTGGTAGCAGCAAGCATAAACCTAAAAAAACACACAAAAAAAAAAAACAAAAAAAAAAAACAAACAAACAAACAAACAAACAAACAAGCAAACTGCAAAGATAATAGAAACTCTAAATTCTTTAGACTTCTTCAGACTTCATTCTAAATTATTGCACTGCCATTAGTTACATCATTCAGTTCTATATTAACATCAAATCTGGTTAAAGTTGTAATTTTCATCAACGTGCAAAGATTTCAAGTAATTGCTGCAACATGCTCTTGGCGATGGAAACATTGTTTTGCAGAGCAAAATCACCAAACCAACCGTAGGCATAAAATAGTGGTAACACAACTGTTACATATACACTCGCTTCCAAATGCAACACATTTAGTCGCAAAAAAGTACAGTAGCAATTTGTATTGAAATGAAACAAACATAATGCAAGATAAGATAACATGATGTAAAATATAACAAATAAAGTAAGTCTTATTAGAATAGGTTGTGTGAAATATCATGAAATGAAATAAAGAACGGAGAAAAAGAAGGTAACAGAAAAAGTCGATCATACTCCGCGATATTTTTTGGCATTTATCTTGTCCGAAGAAACGCGAGTGGTACTGATAAATAATCTGTGTTAAAATCACCGTTTAATTATTTTTTAAAAATTACTATTAGAGGAGGCTACCTTCGGTCACACTTTACGTCAAACATTTTAGTAACCGTAATCACAATTTTTGAGTTGTATATCAGCACCTACATTTCCTTGTTATATGAAAAGGGGCGAATTGCAATATCAGGAGAACATATTTAAAATATTGCCAGACAAGGTAAAGTAACATACAATTTTCATTCGTTTTAAGTACTCGTGATCCATATACTAGTAGATATAATTACAGGTTTTGTCCGTATAAGTATCGTTACATCTGTGTACATTACTATAACTGACGGAAATATTACTGAGTTCAAAAGTTAATGTCGAAGAAGTATGAGAAAGATTGTCAAGACTCATGGATCAAACTTTCAACATTTCCTTGTAGATGGCTACTTTTAAACAAAGTGTTTTTAAATAAATGCTGGATATAATAATCCATGATCTACCATCAGAATATAATTTACACAGATTCTCTCTTACTGATCAAAATTTTAATTACTCACCCGTCTTGGGCATTCTCAACATACTTCATGTCCATCAAGTCGAGCTTTAAGTAGATTTCGTTACAAAAGATACGTACATGGGCCATTCTGTTACATAAAACAGTCCATTCATGGTCATGTCATCTTTGAAAAATGTAAAAAAATGCCAAATTCGCTTTGTCTAAAACTTCCCTCAGAGCTCAAAGAGGGCAATAGCTGGAGCATTTAAGCATCCTATTCTCTCTCTGTCCTGCGATCAAAGAGCATTTCGTTGGTAACAAAATGAATAACAATTCAATGGATGTCTTTGAAGGTCCTAAGTGAATTATGATGGAAAGCTTCCTTTTGAAAATCAACGTAACGCCCTAACACAGACTGATTTGGTTTGAGGTCTAACCCAAAGTCAGAAAACTTCACTCACATTTTGGACAAAACAATTAATTTCAGACTGAGAAACCTTGTAACTCGGAATGTACACACATATACAGTCTTTTGAATGCTTAGAATATTTTGAAGTTTCTGACGGTGGAGCCCAGCCACATAAAATATTAAAACATTCTTGCATATTAAGTTTGGCATTAAGTTCTGTACCTTTTGTGCTGATAAAAACGTGTACAAAAACATATAGGTGAGATTACTGATCGAAACCGATACTCAGACTTTGCCTGTACAGGACAATATGACTTTGTTTCCTGGAATTTAGCAATCAATGAACTTTTCTTTAAAATAAAAAATATCTAAAATAAAAAATCAATAAACTTGTGATTGTTAGTCTCTTGAGTTATTTTTCCAGATTAAGGCGTGTTAACAGATTATATCCATTTTAAAGAGAAATATACCAAGAAATTTCCTCCACAATGTAATGGACAAACTCCTCAATTCATATTTATCGCTCTTGGTCAGGCAAACTATAGTTATCCGTTATCGAAGATAATGGATGAATTGGAAAAATACTCCAAGGACGAGATGAGTGATAAGTCAGGTTAATTATTGTTGATAAGTTATGCCTTAATTGGCGCGATAAATGCTTTTCATTTGAAATGAAACATAACATTGGTTCGAGGAGATAGCATTTATCACAAGCGACGTGTTACCACACAACACAAGAGACACGTGAATGTCAAACACGTCATGTATAGCATATAACAGTACAGCCTTTTCCATACAGAAGAAGAGTAAAAACAAACAGGTACATAGACATTTCAAAGAATATGTGGCTTTGCAGTCTAAAAAAAATCGAAGATGAATATCACGCTTTGATTATGCGTCCTGCTCTCAGTCAATAGAAAAATTAATCACCTTGAAATTACGGTGTTATTCTTATATTTAAAATTGTAAAAATGTATTGACAAATACATGTACTGTATAAATTAATACGTTGACAACTTTAGTTTACATTGGTACTTCACAAACTTGAGATATTTATATACTTTTTTCAAGAAAAATATTGTGCAGCTGTTTTATATATTACTGTTGGATTATAAAACATATGACATTTCTTATAATTGTTTTTACATGTTTGTGTTTTTTGTTGCTTGCTCTACTCGATGAACACATACTGTCGGTATGTTCGGCCATGGCGAGAAAACGAACTTGAACTTGATTTTATGGATTAGCGTTGTGATGGTAACATTAAGCACCCATCTAAATCCTGGATAAGCCCGCCTACATCTGCACTTCCCAGAAAAAGGGGCAAACTAATTCTACAGAAAGCGGGACAAAGTCGATAGTAAACGAGAGATATAGTAGGTGAAATGACATAAAGCAAGGATTTATGAACCAAAAGCAGTTTGCGCTGCTTGCGAAATAATTTAAACGTTTAGACTTTAATGTTAAAGTGTTTTTAATCAGGTTTTCTACCGATAAAAATAATTGACTGAATTCACTCAATCTCTACTGTTAAAAGTAAAGAGTTAGTAGTATAGGATGGCCCTTGGGTTACAAAGGAAATTAACATTAAGCCGCAAATTTTGTGGCACTTGGGTTACAAGGGGAAAAAAATAAAATAAAAAATAAAATAAAATAAAATTAGACCACCATGTTGCGGGTTTGTAGGGACAATAAGAAATGTAATGTTAAACATGTCCATAGGTTTAACATTAGTATGACACTATGGGACATAAGGGAAATTTAACATGGGAATGGCACCATGGCCTGCAACGGACATTTAACATGGTAGGGTTCTCTGGTCTCTCACGGGAAATGTATGTTAAAAACGTCCATAGGTTTAACATCCATATGATTGACCACTGATCTGTTCAGCAGCCAGTTATGTACTATCAACACCCCATATGTACTATTCAGCATACCTTTTATCCCTATACTAGTATAATATCCCTATGCTCCACAAAGAAAAATCATATTCCCCTCTATAAGTTCCCTACTATCCTTTTTAAACAAAACTACTTTTCCCTTACCACACTCATAATCCCTAAACTCATAGCAATACTGGCACACAGGGAGTGTAAAAAGAGAAGAAAGAGCAGCTTACACTTAAGAAGATGGAACTGACTTATTTTTTACATACACAAACATATATCCTTTATAAATCCTGTATGAAGTTCAAGCAGAGTTTAGACATTTTTTTGTTCTATCCTGTATTTAGGATTCTCACTAAAATGCTACTAATGTTACAGACAGAAGATTTGCAAAAACAGACACAATCAAGTCAGCCAGATTGGGTTTTTCAGTTTCTTGGTGACAAATGTTACCAACTTGCCAACTCTATCACTGACTAGATGGGTGAAACTGTTCTCTGTTTGGCAAGAGAGATGTTATTTATCATACAATGAATGAAGTGTAACCTACGCGTGAATGAGAACGGAACTGAATTTGCTTTATTATCAGACGAACTCAAAATTTGGCCTGTATGAATCTGGACTAGAATTGTAGAATTTTTGTAATACTGTTTTTCGTTTTTACCAATTCACTGACAGCAAATTTCGTTACCCAAAATATTAAACGTTAAGTGAGTCAGATTTTGTTTTTTCATTCAGGCAGTTTGTTGCAAATGTTGCCAAAATGAGAATTTGTACACTGGTTGACTTTACCCTAGGTCAATTCATTTTGTTTTGCACTTGCCCAACAAAATAAACAGTTATAACATAGTTATGAATTACATTCGTAACATACGAATTTGGTGGTAGTCACAGTAAAAACGTGTCATTTTGAGGCATGTGTTATTGCACAGCGTGTGTTGGAGTCCCACCATTTCAACTCTTTTTTCTTTCTTTCTTTTTCTATATTAATATTTTTTCTATTGAAAGTCATGATGAAAAGAAAATGATGATGCTTCTCTTGATTTTTTTTAGCTCTACTGGTGTTAGATCAGGAGAGCTTATGGGATGGTCTTTCGTCCGTCTTCCGTCTTTCCTTCTATTAGCACAAGTTTGTTATCCCTTAATCGACCTTAAGCTACTTTGAGGATTGCCAGGAAATTTTGCCACGATGGCCATCTTGAAAATCTTGTAATCGCTACTCACTCTGAACGGAAAGTCATAGGGACACGTGGTTTTCGTCAAAAAAATCTTATGATGTCTAGTTGGTCCTAAATAAAAATGGCGCTGGAATGAGGTCCAATTTACATTGAAAATCTTGTTATCACTACTTCTTCTGAATGAATGGTATTGTCAGTATAGGGTTTTCATAGTAAGACTTCTTAGAATATATTGTTGGTCCTAAATTAAAATGGTGGCCATCTCGAAAATCTTGTTATCGCTACTTCTCTTAAATGTAAAACCATTTTGACATAGGGTATTCATCAGAAGAGTTCGTATGGTGTCTAGTTGGTCCTAAATGAAAATGACTGACCCTCAATATGGCCTCTATGGTGGCTGTCTTGAAAATAGTGTTATCTCTGCTCCTCCGACATGGATGGCTAAATCAACATGGGGTTTCCACCAATAGACTTCTTATGATACCTAGTTGGTCTTGAATGAAAATGGTGCTAGTCATACGTCCAATATGGCTGCCACGAGGTCTGTCTTGAAAATCTTGTTGTTACTACTCCCTCTGAATAGACGGTCATATTGACATGAGGTTTTAAATGAAAATGATGCCTATCTGAAATCCAATATGTCAACCACAGCAGCTAATTAGAAAATCTTGTTATCGCTGAAGAATATCAGAGATGTTTTCAACACCCAGCAGTTAAAAGAAAAAAGATATTATCTTGAATCATTGGAAAAACAATTTGGCTAATAGAGCGTCAGTCCCCTTCAAAAGACTCTTATTTGTCTGTTCTTTTAATCCTATAAACCCACGTTTTCATTTTCTCATGGTACAGCTATTTTATCTACAATAAACTGGGCAAATCTACAATGTGGACATGGAATTGTGTTTTTAATACACATTATAAAAAATGATTTTCGTCCATTATAAGGTAATTGGAGCAGATGATGAAGAATGTTATTCATGGCAGGTTCTCATTATGTTATATAAATTTCGAGATTCAATGAGAATATGCAACTAGGAGTCAAAGTCCGTTGGAAACAATATCCACCCAGTTTCGATTCGATTCTTGGATTGCAGCTTCACAAGTCATCCACTGTAAAAAGAAATAGAAGTCACGACCATGGCGTTAAACACTACTCTATCTCCTTCTCAGAGTTCCTCGCCCCAAGAACTACAAAAGCAACAACAATGACCACTTTGAGAGTGGTGTGGAGAACGTGTTCCTAAAAATCAAATCGTCTTTTTCAGTCAAAACTTTCGTGGTGTATTTTGCCATTGGAGCAGCCATTGAAAATTTGAGTTTGCAAAACGGAGATAAAACAATTGTAGAATATTTTACTCAGCAGTTGTATTGGTTATCTTCTTCCTAATCCTTCGTTGAAATATACCGCGGGTAACAACAACGGTAGCCGCCCTAACGCTAGTCACAACTCTTCTAATCAAAGTAAAAACCATTACCTTTTACCGAACACGGACCGAAAGCGGAATAAGAGTATTTTCAAAACCCAAGTAAAATGTATAAGATTGCTTGAGACTATAATTTGGTCCTGCAGTCAATTCTCAATAACAAATGTAAACTTTGATGACATACTCGTAAACGATGCAATAACTGTTGTCGGCATGAAATCTTTTAACATGTCGGGAAATATTCTTGTCTATAAAAAAACTCTTCCTTATATCAATATTCATAGGAATATCTTTTTTTATGTCAAAATCATTTTATGTGTTCATTGTAACACACTTTAGCTTAGATGTAGTTAATTCTTGATCATTATAAAGATGCAAAGCAACAATGAACGCTATAGGACTTTTCTCGTTTTTCACATGATCCACATGGGACAACTAAAACGATATTTCAGTATTAGGTTATTCACGTATACCTTTATATTCTGTAAACATATGAAATTGGTTATAGCATGTGGACCACTTGAATTTTTTAAAAATAGCTCCGATTTTAGCACAAAATTGGTAATGTATAGCCAAACGAGCATGTGCGTGTGACGTGATACTAAATAATTTTTAAACATTAATTACAACTTTAAGTTTTTCAAATACTGATCAATGTTTTGCCATGGCATTATCAGAGCAACTACTTTTTTGAATATTTTAAAATTTTTGGGCCACAAAGAGACCTTATAGTACCAACCTCTTTTCTTCAAATGGGTTTGTGTAACGTGTACGTCGATTGTTTTTGTAACCATTGTCGTACATCCTGCAGATGTAAATTTCTTAGTTTGGTTTTGGCAACACGATACCATTTTTCAATTCATCCGTAGCCAGCTGCATGATGAGGATTGTAGTAAATGCTGGTTAGAGGTGACTCCATTTTGTTGAAGCTGTTGCTGCTCAATAAATGAATCAACTGCCGATGCTTTTTTCTTCGTGTGGTATTTTTTTTTTTAAATTTCAATGCTTGACGTGTTCGACGAGCAATATGATATGCTTGTAAACGGGTGATCAGTTCTTCACTGACTTCTTTATTCACTTCTTTTTTTTCCCTGCTTTTGCTGGGGACGGTGTGAACTTTAAATTTTTGATCTTGATGTAGCTGTCAGCTTGGGGATTTTTGACAACTTATGTATTTTAGCATGTGTCAACTTTGGTATTTTAGCGAGTGGTTTTTAAACTCCTCTTTCGAAGTCTTCTACTTTCTCTGCCATCCATGTGTCTGTTAACATCTTGGGAGCGGCTACTACTTTTTGTTTTTCTCTCAGATTCGTCTCGTGTAAATTTTAATTATAAGAGAATTAAAGACGTTGCAATAACTGTTCGTAGCGCTGCTATTTTTCCGTTTTTGAAAAAATCTGTTCGATCCATCAATGATTGTAACTCCTGTTGCAAATGTGACATCTTATGAGATTAGGATTAGGAGGTAAATATGCTATTCGTTGTTCTTACCAACGATAGAGTTCCAACCAGTTTATACGATACATTCATTTCAAAACGTTCAAACAACATTACACACGGTATCGATTATTTCTTTTGGTGTTTTTGAATGATTTGTTTTCGTATTCCGTACATTGTATCTGGTAAGTACTGACAAAAGATCCCAATGTTTAACTAAACTAGGAAAGATAGGTCTTTTTCCTTTTTGGAAAGGTCTCTTTGGACGACGGTGTAAACATTTTGACATCTTTGTTTTGGAGGAAAACTCAAGTGACTGTTGTTCAACACATCTTCGTTTATACTGGAATTCGTCTCCACTGATTGTCGGAATGTCGTATCAACTTTAGGTACTACTGGTTCTTGTTTAGACAAATACAGTACACTATGTAACATGCCTGTTCTGTCTTGTACTTTCGTCTTAAAAGATCCCACCTCTTTGCTGTAGCAGCAGCCGCTAGAGAAGAAGTAGAAAACGTCGACGGAGTATAAGATTCTTTAGAGATGACTTTCCATTTTTTCACCAGATGGGGAAACATTGGTTTAAATCAGGTTTAGCTGACATCATCATTGGCGGAGGAGAAAAAGATGAGACGTTTACAGAGCGAGGTTTTCATGAGGACGTGCGCGTTCTAGAGGCAGTACCTCTCTTTCTTGAAGGAGTTGTGTTCTTTTGGGTTTCCTTCTTCTTCGAGTGTGAACTTACAGTCCCTCTCTTCTTTTTTGACTGCCTCTTAGGTTTTGCTTTTTTAGCTTTCTCATTTGGAACCATCTTAAAAGTGAATGAATAATGACACCTCCTAAAGATTCACTTCCACCGGGTTTGAAAGTGATTTTTTTTTGTTTTGGTTTGAGTATCGATTCTTGGATCAGCCAAAGTTTATGTTTTCTTTCATTCATGGTGCAACAAATGTGCATTTCAAAAAACAAAGTTCATGTTTTCTTTCTTTCATCAGTCACATACAATGTCTTTGGCATAATGAGTCACCTCTTGTGTCCAAGCGTCGGATCCAAGACTTTTCCAGTCACGTACATACTTCCAATCGTAAATTTGTGGGTGTATCCAACTTGCTAATAACACTTCTTGGTAAGTGTGAAGAGTCGAGAAAGTGCGACGAATGTCTTCTTTACACGCGGGTTGATTTGAATTCAACACTATTCGCAAGACTTTTAACACTATCAGTTTTTCGTGCACAGATACAGTTTTGGTGGTCATGTCTTTGCATATACTGTTCATAAATTTGCCACAAAGAATCAGCTGATAAATGAAATCCAAGAAATATAGTCACTAATACACACACGACACGGCGTCCAAAATTCAAAGGTATCGTCTCGACTTGTGGAATCGGTTCTTTTAATAGTACTTAATAATCCGCTAAGTCTTGAACACTGTCATTAAACTTCCTTCAACGGAATTTAGTGTAACACTGATGACAGAGATCGTAGCATGGAAATTACCGTGTCAGTAAGGTAACCAGCTGTGATCGGGAAGTCATTCTCTTTTATTATAGACGATCTGAAACACTTATTCCAAGGGTCGACTGACGATTTTATTATCTGCCAAACGTACAATTCTGTGAAGATCCACAGTTTTCACACGAAAGTCTTGATCTTGACCTAACTTTAAGGCTTTTTTTAAGACGTAAAGGTTGACCACTTGAATGGAACTATAGTTGAGGGTCTGTCCCTTTACTTTGCATTTGGCATGAAGTGCTTCTTGCTTGTCTCTATACTGGTAGCCGTAATCTCAAGGTCCACCACTGGCTAACTAAAGATCCTAAATTTTCTTCATCGATGCAAGGGTGATAGCCTCCAGGTCGATCAATGTATATGCAACTATCGGTGTCAAAGTGCAGGACTCGGTCTCGTAAAAGTTCCAGGATGGAAGGAAATTTTAAACGGGCGTTGACTGTCACGCAATGACAACATTGCCAAACTCGTGGGATGGAGCAAACTCTGAGACATTGTAAATCGCAAAGATAAAATCATTATGATTTTCACGTGTTTAAGGAGTTTTCCTTTATGGTCAATGAGTTGAAGGTATCTACTCGGATCTACCAAGTATTCAGTCGTTGGCAATAACGGACGTTGAGCTAGTTTTCCCCACAAATGATTTAGCATGACTTTAGCAAACGATCTTCTTTCTTCGTCCACTTCGACGTGTTCCAAGGTGTTGTCTTATAGGGATTGATACCCTTTCTTTGAATTCATCTTTGCCTTCTGGAGTGTGACACCAAGAAGTATAGCCGCTAGCTTCTTGCTACAATTTCAGAAATGCGTTGATGTTGCCCGAAAAAATTCCTAGCCTGGAGGAGGTGGAGTCCTGTTGGTATTGTTCTGTGGTAAGAAATTGCCAAATTTCATCCACTTTTATCAGTTGCTATCCGATAGTCCAGTGGTTAGAGCGTCGGTCTCGTATGCAAGAGGTCCCGGGTTCGAATCCCGGCCAAGCCATTGTAAAAAAAAAAAAAAAATGAAAAATGGCACCAAGAGCTACCTCGTTTGCCGCTCAACACTAAGAACTTCCTTGGGCTGGACAGGCAGTGGGCAAGCTAAAAAACTTGCAAGGGAAGGTTTAAGACACTCCCGCCTCCACGAGTCTTCCTACCTGTGGGAGAAATAGGGTGGTGGTAACATGACATCACTGGGCGGAAGTCTTCCAAGTTGAAGTCAACGGCCAGGGCGGAAGGGTTTCAAAGATAAACTTAACGGCCACATGTTCGAGACCAGGGAGAACCATATATAGTAACATGGATATCAGTTGCGGTCTACAGCCTGGAGAGGGATGGGCGCCGCCAGGTTGAAACGGCCCATGATACGCCAATGATGACGAAATGACAATAAATAGATTTCACATACCGGTCGCAGCCCGGGTTACCAATGACCGCGCCATCCGCTTGACACCATGTCGGAGGTGACAAGTATGCTACTGGTGCAACTACCATCAAAGTACGGGCAAGAGATAACATCACCATTGGAACATGGAATGTCAGGACATGAGATGGGAAGATACCAATGGCACATCCTTGGACTCTGCGAGATGGAAAAATTTCGGAAAGAGATCAACAGATTACGGACACAGGATCTACTTCAACATGGAGTTGGGTTTATGGTAAACAAGGACATTGGGAGTGCTGTCATGGGTTGTCGGCCAGTGTCTAAAAGGATGATTACAATGCGTGAGGATTAACATCACTATCATGCAGGTCTATACCCCAACATCTGACCATGACGACGAGGACCTGGATGAGTTCTACGACCAGCTTCAAAGACACCCAAGAAGGATATTCTGGTTATTCAAGGTTACTGGTCTCCTAATGTAGGAGAAGACGCACAAGCAGACTGGTGAGAAGTCTGTGGTCCATACTGTAATAAGCAGACCAATGAGAGAGGACTCAAGCTCCTGCACTTCGCCACATACAATAACCTAGTGCTAACGAACACCCTTGGCCCCCACAAACTATCTAAAAGATGGACTCGGCACAGCCCAGACGGAAAACATCACAACCAGATTGGTTACATCTTGGTGAGAAAGCGCTTCCGGTCTAGCGTAAAAATTGCTGATGATGACTATCAAACTTCGTCTGAGGAAGACCAATAAACCAAGACAAGTTAGGATCAGGTTCGACCTTGAAAAACTTAAAGATCCAAGCGTGGCACGAACATTTGAAGCATCAATAGGCGGCAAATTTGCACCACTCACAATTCTGGGACATGAAGAAATAAACCTAGACTCCTTTATCATCATCTTCAACAAGGCAGTAATAGACACAGCCGGAGAGATCCTTGGCAAGCATCGTAGAATGAAGAAGCCTTGGGTCACAGCAGATAACCTCGACCTCTGCGATGTGAGGAGAAAACTGAAGAGTAAGCGAGGAGACCATGAAGGAGCAAAACAATACAGGGAGATTAACAACAGGATTAAGAAGAGGATAAAGAAAGCAAAAGAAAGCTGGTTAGAGGACCAATGCAAGGAAGTCGAGAAAAGCCTGAACCAGAATGACAGTAAAAGGGCATACCAGTTGGTGAAAGACCTGACAACAGATAAACAGGGGAGATCTAATACGATTCAGGACAAGGCTGGTAAGAGTCTGACAGAAAACCAAGACATTCTTAACAGACGGACAAAATACTGTTCGGAGCTTTACAACCAGGAGACTTCTGGAGACCAAGCTGTACTAAACGTACCACTGACCACAACAGAAGTTGACCACCCGATCCTCAGGGACGAAGTAGAGGCTGCAGTAAAGGCGCCAAAGAAGGGGAAGTCAGCTGGGGTAGACAATATACCAGCAGAACTTGTTAAAGATGGAGGAGCTTCCATGATAGATGTCCTCACAACAATCTGCAACCAAATCGGGCAAACAGGAGAATGACCCACACCATGGACCCAGTCTCTGATCGTGACTCTTCCTAAAAAAGGGAATCTGCAACTGTGCCAGAACTACCGAACAATCATTCTCATCCGTCACCCAAGCAAGGTTATGCTTAAGATCATCCTCAATAGACTGAAACCCCAAGCAGAGCACATCATTGCGGAAGAACAGACAGGTTTCAGAGCAGGACGCAGCACTACAGAACAGATCTTCAATCTTAGAATCCTCTGTGAAAAATATCTCCAGCATCAACAGAACCTCTATTATGTCTTCATTGACTTCAAGAAGGCTTTCAACAAGGCATGGCATGCAGCCTTGTAGGCCACCATGCGGATATACAACATAAACGCAAAACTAATCCGCACTATAGAACCAGGTATGACAAAGCGACTAGTACAGTTCTCGTCAATAGCAACATAGGAGACTGGTTCAGAACCACAGTCGGAGTCAGACAGGGGTGCCTTCTCTCACCCACTCTCTTCAACATCTACCTGGAAAGGATCATGTCCGACGCCTTGGAATACCATGAGGGCAGTGTTGGTGTTGGAGGCAGAACAATCACCAACCTGCGCTTTGCTGATGATATCGATGGCTTAGCAGGAGATGAAGAAGAAATGGAAACCTTAGTGAACCGTCTCAATCAAGCATCACTAAGATATGGGATGGAGATCAACGCTGAAAAGACAAACCTAATGACAAACAACCCGAGTGGCATCCAAAAGGAAATAAGAGTGAATGGACAGAAGCTGGGCACAGTAACAAGCTTCAAGTACTTAGGTGCTATCGCCTCTGATGAAGGTTCAAAACCTGAGGTTCTTTCCAGGATTGCGCAGACAACAGCTGCTCTGGCTAGGCTGAAGCATATTTGGAAAGACAGCAACATCACGCTTGGGTCCAAGATCAAGCTTATGCGCTCCCTCGTCATGTCCATATTCCTATATGCATGTGAGACATGGACCCTAACCGCAGAATTAGAGAGAAGAATCCATGCCTTAGAGATGAGATGTTATCGAAGGATCCTGAAAATCTCATACTTAGACCACGTCTCTAATGCGGAGGTGCGCACTAAAATCCAAGGTGCAATTGGACCTTATGAAGATCTGCTCACCACTGTAAAGAAACGCAAACTAAGATGGTATGGTCACCTCTCACGCTCAACTGGCCTGTCAAAGACAATCCTACAGGGCACAGTGAGAGGAAAGAGACCAAACGAGGCAGACAGAAGAAGAGATGGGAAGACAATATCAAAGAGTAGACAGGCATGGACTTTGCAAAGTCCCAAAGTGCAGTGGAGAACAGGGCGAAATGGAGAGAGATTGTCGCAATGTCATCAGTGGCGCCCCTACGACCAGCAAGGTTACGGGAGAAATGAAAAAAAAACAACAAACAAAACGAAATAAATCCGCGATCAACATCATGAAACAATTCGACACTCACCCACGTTTCTGTCAAAGAGCGTTCTTGGTCCTCGTGGGGACATGGTTGGTCTTGATTACACGTTTCAGCACACATACGACATAAAGGAAACATCCGTTTTCGGTGACAATGATAAGGTATAAGAAGATGGTACAAGTTCGTCGGTGGCAAAACTTGACATTGGATCAAACATTCGTACTGGCAAATGTGTTCTACGTCATTGTGTTCTGTCACAAGTTCATGATTACCGGTGGAGAATCGATCATATTTACATACCCAAGGATACAGTGAACATACATCGATGTATTGGATTTGTTGTCCTTGAGATTCAGCCACGTCGTACAGCAAGCGTGCAGCATTGGTTGGTCCTCCAAACAAACTGTAGCGCAGACTCAGAAGCGTCGATTGTAGTCGTGTTACTACATGTTTTTCACCTGGTATCCTTGACTTTCTAAACTCTGGCGTCGTTGGCATGTTTTGTTGTAGCACTCTTCCATGGTTGATTCCTCTGAGAAAGGATTGATCAGGTCTCATTGAGGATAAAGGTAGGGAACCATGAAATAAACATTCCTGAAATTCGTTCACGATCTGCGGTTTTCTAAATCCCAGCCTTCCACAGAATAAGATCAGATCTTCTTTTCTCCACCGCCGTTTCGACTGAATATCGACGGCTGACGGATCGGTAGAATTGAGCTGTTATTATGGCTAATTTGTTCTAGGGCGTAAAGTTCTTTCTTTTCCACAACAACGTTGGATCAATAACAGTTCAAGATTTCTTCTTGAAAATCAGCAGGGTCTGAAGAGTGAGTCTGGTACCAGGCGTAGAAAGCTTTTGGTTCGTAAACCTTCGGAGTCGTAGATGTGAACTTCAGGTAAATGTGGCAAATGTGATTTGCTTCTGTATTGGAAAAGTGTGGAAATTTGCCTTCAGTCATTTATGTTATTCAAGACGTTTTTATGCATTCTGGCCGAAGGAATGATCAAATAACTCATGGAATCTTTAATGTATACGCTTTCCACTTGCATGTAACTGATTCTGGCTTCATGGTGGATGGGAAAATTGGTTCCTTGTTCTGAATAATGTTTCAAAAGTAATTGTCCGTCATATCCCGAGAAATTGTGAGCTATGATTGTAGAGTATCGATGACAGTTCCTGTAACAATGTACTTTCTCTTCGCTCCAAGTGTCGTCGGTGGGGTCTAAAATCCACTGGCCAAAATCATAAAGAGTACGAGAGCCACGAAATATCTTTTCACGTCTTCCTGAAATCACGCTACAATTCAGACAGTGGTAAAACAAAGGTTCTTGAATGCACTTGTCCCAAGCGTCATGAGCCACACAAAGTTAGGAAAGTCAATTCCTGTCTCTTGAGAATATTCAAAGTCAAAAAAGATAAATCGACACAATGGTCCTGTTTCTTTTTCTTGATTTGGTCGTCATTCAATACTTTCTCGAGTTAGCTGTCATACCCTTGAATGTAATATTGATGATCCAACTCGACGATTTGGTCACAAAACGACATATTTTCTTTCCTGCACAAAAAGATGAAGCTTTTTATTATTGGTACGAACATGCTGTCCACAAGTAGAACACTGTCAATAATTCGCAAGCACTTTTCTGTTGTTGAAATTGTTTCGTGTGGTGTATCTCGTAACACGTTGAACTGACGAATGTTTACTGGCAAATAGAGTACTGAATCCTTTCTTGTACTTGAGGAATGCAAGATCTGGAGGCGAAACAGCCACGACATCTCTCTCCACAATTAATATGTTGCGCCCGATTGGTAAGTCCATGGTCATTTTTGTCGCAATAGTAACTGTATCCAAGAAATCCTGTGCTGAAATTAATAGCATCGAAATGATCTTAGTGATGATAAACATGAATTTATTTTTTGTCTGGAAAATCTGGACTTCGAAACAGGAGATCCCCACGAACGACTTGAGGGTGCGCTTTCAACCTAAGATCGTTAGCCAGCACGTCTTGAAGTTTTGCATTTCAGGAACAAATTCCCTGATTGTTTCAAAAGAAGTTCTCTTTTTCTCCGTTGTTGAGGTAAGTGCAATCTTATATTTCTCCCCCATGATCGTTTCCATTCTGCTGTGTTGTTTTCTCTGCATAAGTTCGATCCACCACGATAGCTCGGGCTAAACACATCTGATCTTGATAATTGTTACTCTGGGCAATACTTCGATTGATAGACGTAAGTTGGTCCACCAATAAAACTTTGCGTCGTCCGCTATTTTCAAACTTGAATTGAAAACAAAATGTCATAACTTTACAAGCAAATCTTAACCTTAGTACGGCACATTCTGACTTAAGTTTAACATTGTGTTACATTAAACACAGCTCCTAGGTCATATTTTCATTCATCGGACGATAAAGAAAATGTTTTACAAAACAACATGAACTGACCTTGAGTAAAGTCGGTCAGTGTACGAAATCTAATTTTGGCAAAATTTTTAACAAACTGCCTGAATGAAAAAACAAAATCTGTCTCACTTGACATTTAATATTTTTGGCAACAAACAAAACAACAATATTAAAACAATTCTACATCTCTGCTTGAGATTCATACAAGCCAAATTTTGAGTTCATCGGATATTGTAGCAAACTCAATTCAGGTCTCAGTAGCTCCTAGGTCAAATTTTATTTATAAACAACATCGCTCTCGCCAAACGGAGTACAATTTCACTTATCTTATGACATGAAGGACGATAAAAGTAACATTACGTAAACAGAGGTTAGTCAGTGCTAGGGTTTGCAAATTTGTAACACTTGTCACCGAAAAACTGAAAAACCCAATCTGGCTGGCTTGATAGTAGCTGTTTTTGCAAACTTTCTACCCGTAGCATAGGTAACATTTTCAGTGAGAATCTTAAATCTAGGACAGAAAAAACAACGTAAATTCTACTTGGGCTTCATACAAGATTTATAAAAGATATATGTTTTTGTGTTTGTAAAAAGTAAGTAAATTCCCTGTTCTTAAGTGTATGTGAATGTATTCTCCTTTCCATTTTGTTTAAGCTACTCTTGTTTCTTTTATTTCACATATTCTGTGCTAGTATTGTTGGGGTTCTTCGGATTATGAGGGCGGTAAGAAAGATGATAGTAGGAAATGTATAGAGGGAAAGGCGTTTTACTTCGTTTATAAGAGGATCATGGGGATGTTATAAGGCGATAGGGAAATGTGTGCTAAAGAGTAAATGCTGGGTGCTGATAGTACATAACTAGGTGCTAAAAAGGGGGTCCATAGGTATTGATCAGTCAAAGTGTATGTTAAACTTGTGGACGTTTTTAACATTACGTTTCCAATTAGAGACTAGAGAGCCCTAACATGTTACATTTCCGTTAGAGACCATGATGCCATTTCCATGCCAAATTCCCCTTAACCATAGTGTAGTGTCATACAAATGGACATTTTATACGTTACATCTCATCCAGTCGCTATAAACACACAAAGATGGAGGCCTAATGTCAAATTCCAATTGTCCCTATGAACACCCATATTATAAAAAGATAATGGACATTTTTAACATTACATTTCCCCTTACCTCAATAAACCCACAACATGGCGGTCTAATTTTAATTTTCCCTTGTACCCCAAATGCCATAAAAATGGCGGACTAATGCTAATTCTCTCCCCCCCCCCCTTGCACCATAAGTGCCATCCTATACAACTAGTGTTGGCAAGGAACTGATACGATTTTTCCACCGACGCTTCTAATGCCGCCACCTTGACCAGTGACAAAGTTGATAACAAGATTTCGAGGTGAAAAATCATCATTACTCGGCTGGTCGGAAAGTGAACGAAAATCTAAAGGAATGAAATCGGAAGTAAAGTAGGATATTTTCTTATTCCCTATTGATTATTTTTATCATCCCAGTCCCTCGAAGAAAGCACTACTAATCAGATGCTAAAAAGGTTTAATGTTTCTAACGCGTGTGGCGAAGAATACTGATACACGTATGAAATAAACTGGGCGGTATGATGTCAACATAATCCTTACTTTAATTTGACAATCAATATGATTGTAGACGATCCATACTTTAAATTAGACAGTAATTTTAAAAATCAGAACTCAAAAGATCCAAAACTTACAATGAATCTATTTATTTTTCTTAACCGCTAGTAATATAAACGTTTTGAACTTTTTTTATCATGTAGAATTGTTTCACTTTTTCCTGTCTTATTATTATTGTTATTATTATTATTATTATTATTATTATTATTATTATTATTATTATTATTATTATTACATAGACGTTATCTAGGCTACTCCTGGTTAAAATCGGAAGGATTGTATATTCGCATTCGACTGAGTAATATCGTATAACTTTTCTTTTTTGTGGATTGGTCAGCTCCCATTCACTCAGCATTTTCTGGAACTATCGTTTGGTAGACTATGCATTATGTCTTCCTTTTTAACTCGATTCTGATTTGATGAAGACATTTTCGGAGAACATAACCAATTGGAATTTTAGTTGAGATGTTTTGATTTGAGGTATTATATCATTTCCCTTTATCCTCCTCCTGCGTGACTGCATTCCCAATAAGCTACTCGAAATGACCGAATATTATTGAATGCTGTGATAATTGTTTTTCCTATACGATAACCTTGTCCAATGCTATGCGATAAAACTATTGAGATAAAATGTGACAATGTAATAAAGTGATATATTTACGAAATTTCGTCTTTGGCGGCATTACACACAATTCTTGATGTAATATGTCATAATGGTTTGATATTCAAGTGTACGGCAAGCCATTAGTGTCATTATGTACATGTGTCACACATACTTATAACTAAGATACACAGTCCTTTACGAGGAAATATAAAACAGATTCCAACGGATAAAAAGAACCGGACATAGTCTCTTTTTTTTAATTCCTTTTTCAACAATTGTGAATCATGAAAGGAAGGTACGGCGATATGGCGAGAAGGAAAATTCAAATAAATTAAGTCCTGTTTCTTTTCCGAAACTCGTAATTCTCATTACATATTACAAACAATTAAGATTCCATCTTGTGTTATAACGATTATTAATGTATCGTTCACAGCGAATTTGTCTTGACATAATACCTTAAAATTCCAATCTTGTCCAATAGATAATACAAAGGTTGTGTATGTGAATTACCAAGGCGGTTTCAGCTAATGATTGTGAACACGGAAGCATTTTGAAAATTATTCAAATTAAACAATAAATGTTCGGTGTAAACGCAAATTTATAACGTTCTTTTCTGCGAGCAAAGAAAATATTTAAAGGGCGTTTTGTTGTTTTAATATACACAATATACCATTTTGACTTTGACGATCAATTTTCGTTTTGAAGCGTGTGAAAAATCAATCTTTTATATATATATATATATATATATATATATATATATATATATATATATATATATATATATATATTTATATATTAATATATCATCGGATTAAGAATTTGGTACAAGACACATAACAAAGACACATATCTCACGGCAAATTGTGACTGTCAGGTACAATACACATTCTTTACAATCGAAATATACACAGCATAAAAGAAAGATATCAATGTAGAGAGTTAAAAATGTATTTAGAGAGCCATAACAGGTGGAGAAAAATAAAAAATCAATACACTGACAAGGACTCAGAACACTCAACAGCTATAACTTAGATTTTGAGCAGAATTTTAAAACCTAAATTAACCCAGTTTTACATATATGATTTAAATTTGTTTCTTTTATTTCTAGAAAATGTACATAAGATTTGACTGTCGAAAATTGGTCCTCAAAACTTTGTTAAAATCTTAGTAGAAGCTATGCGCATGATAGGGTCCATGATGCTGGTGACTTGTAATATTACTTAGATTTTTAGCAGAATTTTAAAACCTAAATTAACCCAGTTTTACGTATATGACTTTAATTTGTTTCTTTTATTTCTAGACAATTTACATAAGATTTGACGGTCGAAAATTGGTCCTCAAAACTTTGTTAAAATCTAAGTAGAAGCGATGCTCATGATAGGGTCCATGATGCTCGTGACTTGTAATATTACTTCATTTTTTCTTGGCTCAGTTAATGGCGCCTAGTGGAGGTGCTCAGTGCCGGCTAGGGCTCTCTTGGTTTTGTCACTGAATGCATGTAATAACGGGTTTATTTATTTTAAAAAAATGTAATTATTGTGATATAGATGCAGTTGAATCGGACTATAATTGCCATTTAGTTTGTTTCAATTTCCATGATATAAGATCGAAATGCTGTTCTAGCTACTTTTGCCACTGCTATTTGATACCAACATTTATAAACTTACATGCACACCTTTTCAAAAACAAAAATATGTGTTACATATAAACAGGTACTTTGTGGAGACATTAAGAAGGAAAAGTAATATTTTTTTCCCTTAGCAATACCTACAATATAACTTTGTATTGATATGTTCAATGTCTGTCTACTATGCTGTTATAATTACCATTAAAGGGTTTGAAACAAACTGAATTTTAAATGTTTGATGCTCACAAAGCCTCTCTGTTAATGGTCACACCATAATTACTATATACATGTTGGCTGAAACCATGGTAATGGTATTCATCAGATATATATCACTCTAAAGTTACGTTTCACAATTTAAACTAGTCCAACTTTATCTGATTCACAGAACGGGATTGAAACATCTCCTTACTGTTAGCCAATCAGATTACAAGGATTCTCTCCAATTATTTCTTGCCATTGGTCCTGCATCAGCCAATCAAAAGTTGAGCTTATTCAGTCAAGTGGATTCGAACAGCTGGGTATATAAACTGGTGAAATCATCATTGTATTCATTCCAACGTTGGCTGCAGAGAAAGGCACACCAGGAGAGAGCTAAGACAGCGGTGGTTTGATACAAATTACGAGAGGTTTGATTGAACAAGACTAACTCTAATGGAAGAGATATATTGTTGTTATTTGACTTTGATTACGGGTTTTTTTCGGAGTTGTGATTGCATGCATATGACAAAGATGACTGTAGCTCCAGGTTATTGTGGTTATTTTCACAGGTTTCTCTTAAGGGGATGTAATTATGAGTTAAAAGCCCTTAAGCTTCGGTGTTCATACGTGTGCTTGCGAGGAGCAGCTAACATGAATCAGACCAAATCATCCTCCAGATTGATGGAAGCCCAATAAACATCATATGGAAAAGGAGCTTCACGAATTGCGCACAAGGATTGCGTGGTAGCACTAGAGACGCAATACATTTTCGGTCGTTTTGAAAATTACTTTAATTAAACATTATTGATATTTTTAACCTTTTTGTTGTACCGAATAGAAGAGCTTCCAGATATATATATATATATATATATATATATATATATATATATATATATATATATATATATATATATATATATGCTGCAAAATTTGTCTGAAACTTTCAAACAAGCTGCAAAGAGTTTATTGATATTCTCTCTCTCTCTCTCTCTCTCTGGTTTGATATTATGATTTCCACTCTTCAATTAGTTCAAAAGACATAAAGACCTTCTTGTGGTGATTGCTCTGACTGTCCTCTCACGAGATTGGTTCCATTATTCTGTAATTGGATCTCTTTAACTAAGGTACTCTTAAGTCTTAGCTTGACATATCTGTGCTCTTATCTTCTTTTTTATTCCAAATTTAACGTTTATACTTTCTCATATTTTCGATTTAAAGGAATTCTGTTTGCATCTCTTTCGGAATAGATCAATCTCGTAGTTAGGTTCTTTTGTGACAACTGTAACTACTGTTAAGGACGCGGTCCTTTTTTATATTCCAGTCTAGGAGTTATCACTCACACTGATGTTTACTTCGTATTTGATAATTTATGCATCCATAAATAATTGAAGATACATTTAGATAGATCAAAACGATCATCAAAGGTAGATGATGATACATTACTCAAGGTTATAAATAAACACAATATAAAATGTTTATAAATGTTTCAGAGATTTGAATTAAGATTATAAGTAAGTACACGATTAGTAACTATGCATTATTATAAATAATTAATGTTTTCTTCGCAATGAATACAGGACAGATGTCAACAATTTTACAATCATTAGATTTAGAAGAATAATGGTCATCATAGTAAAAGGTCCAAGTTTAATAACTACAACCAGCCATTTAATCACCAAATAACCAATTAAGATAGAAGGAGAGAAGAAAGTACGAGAGAAAGAAAGGATGTATGTATGTGTCAATATAATTGTGTCCATTCGTTCAAATGTTAATCTGCCAAGTCTTAGGCTGAATAAAAGTAACACTATCACAAGAATTCATCGGATATAACAATGTAAAACCTCATACAGGCAAACACTGGGAATTTTGCAGTTTTTGTTTCTAAACGAGAAAGGTATGACAATTCTTTTCTTCATGGTCGAGCTGTGTACGAGTCACGTCATCGCGATCGCAATCACCACCAATGTGAGAGGGAAAGAGATGAGACATGTGTACAACATTGTTTTGTTAATAATATGTAGCCTTTGACTTTTTACACCTTCCTATGCGTTCTGCCCACTCAGTCATCTTTAATTAACGGCCATTTGTTAGCATCTGGATTTGTTGTATTTTGGTAATATAAAAGATAATATATATTGCACAGACAAGCTTCTGATATTCTGAGTTTTCTCAGAGAGAGAGAGAGAGAGAGAGAGAGAGAGAGAGAGAGAGAGAGAGAGAGAGAGAGATCCAATATATCAATTGCCAACTAGAATCAACCGGCGCATTTCCACATATTTTAAGGGACATTGGTTATTTTGTCCAGGTAATTAGGACCATAAACACTTTTATAATCCCAAAAGTGATGACCTGATTTAGGCACATAAAATGTTCACACAACTCCATCATCATGAATTATTTTGATGTTGAAGCTGAACATGGAACATTCTTCTAGGCATGCTTCTAGGTAATTTTTATACATCAGTAAGTCAAAACTCATTCACAAAACGTAATTAAATTACTATAAACTTGCTGGCATTTATGTCCTATCGACATCATTTGCTCATTATGTTGCACTTAACTCCCAAGTTTGAAAGCTCGCCCTACCTTTAAAAATTTTGATTGGTTGATATGCAGTCCAAAGTGAAAATAAATGCCAATTAAAGCATAGCAAAGTGAAATAAAGGCAAATTAAAGCATAGCAAAGTGAACATAAATGCAAATTAAAGCATAGCAAAGTGAAAATAAAGGCCAATTAAAGCATAGCAAAGTGAACATAAATCTAAATCTATAAAATCTTACTATTAAATTTAATTTTTGATAAATATGACAAAATCGTTACGAAGTATGTTAAAAAAGAAACAATCATACCTATAAGGTGTAAATACTAGTAGATATATACCTGTTTTTTCAGATCAAAGGGTCATCTGGGAAAATTGGCACCTAACGGGTTTTATTGATTATAGGGATAACACACGGTTTGCTTTGTGCAATCATTTGCCGGAGCATGAGGAAAGAGTTTGATCCCGAGGGGGAAGCCAAGGGATCAAATTCTTTTTCTAATGCTCCAGCAAACATTTATCTTTTTTCATTTGTGTTTATAAATCTATTGTTGTTGTTGTCTCTGATAATTCAAAAGTCGTGTCTTGTATTGCTTTATAATGAAGGTGCTTTGTTTGATCTTCATTGGTCCCCATGATATATTTCAGCTTATCCAAGATGCCACTGTTTAGTCTTGGAGAAGACAAACATATGCAATAGATATTCTGGAGGTATTTCTTTTCTATTTTATGAAGAGCAAAAAATGTTCATTGCCTGTATTTTTTTCCGATTTTTCACACAGTAGTAGAGGACGTGTATTGTGTCTGACTTTGATCATTTGAATTGGTAATTCTCTGGTTAATTACGTTCATTGAATTTAAGTGAGAAATGACTTTAGCTTTGTATATATGTTAGTAATCGCTACAATATGTTCTTTGTAGATTGTTATACTTATCGTGTTTATATATATTTTTTTCTTCTGTTGTGACACCACTCTGTAAATCAGAGTTTAGGCTTTATTCATTTGACCAATAGATTTGTAAAATCAGAGCAAGGTTCTTGAAAAAAAATAGCAATCTAAAATTTTTTTATATAATTGTTCAAGTTCTCAAATTAAAATTCGAACTTGGGGTATTTACCAGTATTGCACATTTAAATATATATATGTGTGTGAAAGAAAATTTTACTTTGTATTACAACATTTTGAAATTTTGTTTGTTTATTAAGGTTTATGTCCATACTTTGGTCATTACACCATGCATTTTGGCCACATGACTTACACTATTCATTGTAATTAATTCTAACTGCTAGTTGTACCTAGATAACATTTATTGTAATTGCTAATAGGTAAAACTATTTAACAAACTGCTACTAGAACACATTTTTTTATTATAGTTTCTAAAACTTTTCCAAAATTTTAATCAAGTCCAAAACATTTACATTTATTTTTTAATTGACCTCCTAAATATGTACTATACACGAATATATACGGTAACAAAAATATATTGTTGGTTATAGTGGCAGTTTATTAAATATTTTTACATTGTAGCAATTACCATGATATAATTAGGGTACTACTAGAAGTTGGAATTGATTACAATGTATAGTTTCTACTATGCTGATTTGAAGTTGTATGTCAAAATAAACACCGCATATACTTGCGTATAATCCGATACAAACTGCATAGACCCAGATATGCCGGCGCATTATGCGACAGCAGATCAGGGTCTATGTTGTTTGCATTTGGACCCGGATTATACGCGAGTATATACGGTAGTGTAATGACCAAAGTGTAGACATAAACCTTGATTGGATAAGCACAGCACAGGATGTGCTGTGCAAAATTGTACATAAATATTAAAATTTGTTCTTTATTTTATTTGTTTATCAAAAGTGTTAAATGTTTATCTTTTGTTATTCTTTTGATTCATATTTTATTGTTTAAAGTTTCCTTTTGGAACACCATGTTATATTTTCATTGCTTTACTGGTTATTATCTCTCAATAATCCTTGCATTGCATTACATGATTCAAGAGTGATACTTTGTATCTAAGTTATTTAATTCATGTCAACACAAACACAGAGTATCAATTCCTTTTTTTGCAAAGTAAACATTGTACCATCGTCATCCAGATAATATGTACAATTTTTATTGTTTGTCTTCCAACAAATGTCTTTGCCCGATTGCTAATTTAGGGTAATGCCAAAAACGTGCAAATCAGCCCCAGATAAAAGATTTAATGGACAGTGGTTGAAGTTTTAAATTGACACTCAGAAAAGAAAAAAAATTAATTGAATACTGTGTGATCACAGAAGGGTCAGTAAAACTTAAATATAAAAAACATAATTGCACAAACTTGACAACCTTTGTTCTTCAGGGCTGGACATTAACAGTTGTCCTAGAACAACTAAAACTTGAATTTGGACAAGTAGAATTTACATCCTACTTGTCCAATAGTGCAAGTTTCTAGAAGTATTAAGCAATCCATTAATTTATTCAATTTTCAAGATGTTACATATCAAAAAGGGAATTTCTGTTAGAAATAACAAACTTTTGAAAAGCACTGCTATGTTAGTATCACTTAAATTGCATATGAAAGGATTTAATGAAACTTTCTTCAGACAAGTGACAACTACTTTTCAGGAAGTGAATTTTGCCACCAACTTTTCCCAAATAGATAAGTAATTTTGAAAGTCAACATCCAGCCCTGATCTGTGTAAATTAGAAATAATCACTTTGTTAACTTGTTGGATGACTATGTTTGTTATGATTTATGAACTTGGTAGTTTTTCCACAAAATTTTAAAAAAATATGGCAAATTGTAACCTAATAAGCAAATAATTTTACATTCTCTCAGGATGTAACAATTGTATGAATCTGGTAGCAGTTATCAGTAGCAGTCATTTTTATATACATTCCTCTCCCCCTTCCCCAAACCAAAATCGTCGCCACTTTGGATTAGAGTGCCTTGTGATGACAAATATCTTGTTATAATGAATGATTTCTATGGACATGAAATAAGTAACAGTAGACGGTACTACCTTTGACTGTTGACCCAGAGTGGACAGCTACACCTGTGAATAGTAGGTCTGTTAGATATGGCAATATTTTTTGTCATATTCAAAGTGATAGCTATTCCAAATTGGTTAGGACTAGTTAGGGCTATCTCACCAGACTCAATAAAAGCTGCAACTATACATTCAAAGAGACAATACAAGTTAATGGTGCACCAGTTCAAAATTCAAATTAAACAAGAGAGATGTCTCTGCACTTTGGCTGTTAAATAGAACATGCCATATGCAATTATTATGGTTTGTTATTGAAGCACAGGTTTTAAATATTAACATTTTGGCATGGATCCAGATCTTGTATCGAGGCAAAATTTAACAGGTGTAAAGCATTGGTGACCGGGTCTGTCAGCATATAGATGTATATACACATTATAGCAGGCACTGCTGATTTTTTTTTTTACACTGTATGTCATTTAGATGTAGCAAAAAGGTCATTCCATTTACACTTTTCCTACAATGATTAATGGAACTGCCTGGGGTCTTACTTTTAAGAAAATTTTGTAGGGACAAAAAAATTGGGGATTTATTGTGAGGTGCCTGGAGAATGTAGGTCACTGAAAGGGTACAGCAGGAAGGGGGTGGGTACAATGGGGGTAAGGGTTACTTGTGGGTGGAGATAACATTCTGGGAGGCAGGGGGGAG